>CALYLX010000059.1:0-506874 GCA_944990035.1 Clitopilus passeckerianus
TTTACGTATTGCTAAGGTTAATTGCGTCCTGTTACGAGAACTCATCAGCACCTAAACCTAAACCCTAAACCCTAAACCCTAAACCCTAAACCCTAAACCCTAAACCCTAAACCCTAAACCCTAAACCCTAAACCCTAAACCCTAACCCTAAACCCTAACCCTAAACCCTAAACCCTAAACCCTAAACCCCTAGGCCTTAGACCTCAACATACCATACAAATGCGTCGAGTATGACACGACGATGTCTAGTTGACATCCGTTTACGCATGCGTCTAGGTAACAACCGAACACTAACACTGGATTTGATTACTTCAGTCCAACGCTTGATCGCTAACGAGTAGTTTTGATGGATATCGTCAAGATCGCCGTTAGTATGGATGATGCAATGCGCCTTGGGCAGTTCCGCTACATCCACTCGTCGAGATGATCGTTCGTCACCACTCCACTGGTTTCCCCGTGCCACAGGGGAAATGTCTAGAAGGTGTCGCATCGATCGTGGCCTCACGAGGACCCGAGTTCAGCTGTTTCGTTACATCTCGTTATGTTCGCATTTCGTCATGTTAACGTTTCGCCGTTCCATCGCGTCTCGGACTTTAGCAAGTCAACAACGAAAATAGCGCGCCAAGCTAAGTAAGTATAACACATGATAAGGAGTCCCGCACGGTTGCACGACGGCGCACCGTGTGGTGTCAGGTAAACACATGTCGACGGACTGATGAGCTGTATATAAACAGCGAAAGTTCTGGCCAGGTGGTTTCATCAACCTCTGGGACTTTCCAGACATCGCATCTGCCTTACACACCTACTCCCAAGCTTCCAGACCTACGCTTCGCTCCGGCCTTCCAGCAAGGTCGTGAAACTCTACTACCCTAAACCCCTAAACCCTAAGGATGCTCCGTTTAAACCTATGGTCGCTTCTGACTATCGAGTCAGTTGGTGCTAGAGGTCCACCTCCAATCAACAATACCTTTGGTATTCATACATCTATTGAGATTGAGGTAGGGCTAAATTTCTGTCTTTCTGATCTCCTCATTTATATCAGTTTCTTCTTTTAGCTCAGCAGCAATGAAGATGGAAACGACCATCCCACCGGCGTGCCGATTATTGACCCTTGGTGCTTCCTCAACTTCGAGTCTCTTTTCATCTCCAGTGACTCGCAAAAGATGTACTCCCTGGAACGTCTTTATCTCGCTGCTCAGATAACCCCTCTGCAAACGTCCTACTACGGACTTCCCATTGTTCAGCACGGAGTTGCCGATGAGTCGAAACGCACCAAGGAAGGGCAGCATGGATGGAGGTTCGGTCTTTCCACTGGCCAGAACGGGATTGGGGTGACCCTGGGGAGGTCGTCTCAGAAGGTTGCTGGCTCACAGTCGACAGAACGACGATGGGCCATTAAATCACACATGAAAAAGGAGAAGGCGCAAAACTCGGTTGTCGTTGACTCCACATACTCGCATACCCCGTCCCATAATACTGGAGAGACCATCGAATGTGAAAGATTTGAACCTGGCCCACATTCCATCTTTGCCTCACCGAGTGAGGACGGTCGGATCTTACGTATCAGCATCAAGACGTTTTGGTCCTCCATTACCTCGTCGGCTTCCTCCAACTCTAGGTCATCAAGCTGGGGCCGATTCAGGCGGATGTTCCCTGTGAAGGACAGAAGTTCTCGACCTTTTCTGTTTGCGAACTTTTGGCATGAACTTTCCTTCGACCTAGATCTCAGTAAGATACGGGCTGAAAAATCATCCGGTGACACTTCAAAACTTGACGGCGATACAGTCGAAGGATCCCGGGCGCATCAAGATGGTCCTCACCCACACTTCCCCAAAACCGAAGTAGACGTTAAACAATGGTTGGACAGAGCTGTTCAGTTCACCATTCCACTCAAGCGGGCCGTCATCAAAGCACTCGCAGATGGTCGTGAGGAGGCACTCCGGGTAGAATCCAAGTAGTAGAATCCAAGTAGGGCTTTCAACCGATCCTGTCATGATTCCTTTGTTCAGTGCGCCCTTTCCCCTTGATTGTACTTGCTTTTCACCGTTGCGAACAATATATCTGGTTTTCTACTCAGTACGACCTAGTTCCTCAATGAGCCTCATCCCAGTTTTCGGAGCACGCATAAAATTGTCAGGGGAGAAGGGTATTGCGCAGACTACGCGAGGCACTTCGACGACAACATGAATGTGACGTGTGTCTAGCCTAGAGCTGCTATAGGGCATTGGGTTTCTTAACTGCCGCAAGCCGATTTTATTGTCCATCTACAAAAAGCCTACATAAAATAATGGACAAACTGTATCGTATTCTGGGCTATGGGTGTAGGCGCGTTGGAATATGACTATGGAGACATGGGACGAGAACGGTAAAGACGCACAAAAGGTGCGAAGATGGCATCGCCTAATGCCCAGGTGGGAGACGAACAAATTGACGGATGTCGAATCTCGACAGCGACCGGGCGAAGGACGACATATACCACAGGGTGAAGGGTGGGCTTCGTCCTGTCAACGTGATTCAGAGGCAGCCGCTCTCGTATAGTCGAAACTGACGTTCGATGTGCAAGCGACAGAGGTGACATCATTCATGACAAGGGGCGTGAGGTCAAGCTGGGAATTGAGTAAGAGAAACCTCTTGAAGTCGCCACGGCATTTGACAAGGGTGAGCGTCGCCGTGGGTATGACGAAGATGGGAACGGTTTTCGCATGTTCAGCGTCGTAGCCCTACGTGTAATCATGTTGTCGAGGTGTCGTGAGCGATCACACTAGAGGACGGTCCGTGCCCCAGGCGATCTCGACGACAGCAGGAGGGAATGGCAGCAAGTACGAGATAGCTTCGCCTATAGCACGGGGTATTAGCAAAAGGTTTATTGATGAGATACAAAAAGTGACAAACATTGCAAACGAACAGCTGGCGTCACCACCGCCCGAAACCGAGTTGTCCTCATTTGGAGGAGAAACACGATGTGGAATGTGGTCTCCGGCTCCTGCACCCCAAATCTTCCAATCCGGACACGGTAACACAAGGGCCGTTGCTACTGTGGGCAATCCACGGAACGGAGGCGTTTGTGTTGGGGTGCTGCCGCGAGGAGGTCGCCCTGCCGTTAAGACGGCAGCGAAGCATAGGCGGACGTGCATAGGGACGAGCATGGGCATGTGCGGCGACACCCACAAGTGTACCCTGACACATTCGGGTCGTAAAATGCAGCACGAATGTCCACTCCTTCGGCGTTCTGAAACGGCGGCCGAAGGGCTAGACCACGCCGAACAGCTTCAAAGAAGGGTATTTTCCGAATAATATTCGCCATTGGTGTATTCGTACGCCGTATTTGCTCGAGGGAAAAAGCGCTGAACTAGCTTCAGCTCGTATATGGGGTCAGTCCTGGATTCGAGGCAGATGTTCGTCGCCAGAACCATCCTTGCCGTCACGTTGACAGGTCAGATGAAGGAGTGCCTGTTAATGGACGTCAGACGAAGGTCAATCTGAGGCAATCCATAAAGTCTTACCAGAAGACAATTCTCTGCATATTCCCCTTGCGTTTAATAAATGCATGGGCCGAAAGTTCGGGGGGTTATGTTTGCTAGAGATGCCCCACGGTCAAGCTCCACCGGTCGTGGTCGTCATGGAGCGAATATTGGAGGGCTAAGGCCTTAGGGGTATGTCGCGGCAGGAAAGTAGGGGGTGGAGCTGGAGAGCCCTTGCAGCTCCTCGAGTGTGTGGGGAGAGGCCAGGAGTGGGCTAGCGGCAGGAGGATTCAAGTCGCAGTGTGCTTGTGGTGTTGACGACAACGACATAAGGATTGTGGGGACGTTTGGGGAAAGAGCGGGGTTGGAGGTAGCCTGCTTCTGAAAATCATGGCAGTTAGTTAAGGTCTTGCCATTTCGTCGAATCAACATACCGAGCAATGGGAGGATCCTCTGAACGTGCAGGTTTCATTCGCTTTGCATCTCGACTTCAGAGGCTGCAGCTCGCTGTGCCCGTACATTCCAAGGAACCATAAGGCCAGGCAGGGAGAGGTAACGAATGAATGTCTCGTTACGAGAACAGTCGAGATGTTTGGACGACAGGAAGGGTGGTGATTGAGAACATGGTGGAACGTGTGCAAGGAGAGTGCTGACTAATCGAGCACATGGCGGGAAAGATCACTAACGGCGCCAGATTTCTCGAAACACAACCTTGATTTCACCTATTTCGATGCTGGGACCACTTACCAGAGAGGAGGTCTTACATTTATCCAGATACTGTCGCCCAATTGTCCTGAATAGCAGAGAATAGTAGCCACTTATGTCCACAGAATCCCTCCTCCCTGGTTTCATCCCTGCTTGTCGATCACCTTATCTACCTTAATATTATCGTCCGCGAATAAAATGCTCCCAAATGAATTCATTTAATGATACCATGTGTTTTTGAAGGAAACGCATTGTTTTGAACGAGGTATGGGCACGTCGATCCCACTTGACGCCCTTCAAATTGGGGAGGCAATGAGGCACTCCGGCGAGTGTGCAGATCTTACCATTGACATCGGCGACTGGACATCCCGCCAAGCTGCCTGAGCTCTACGAATTTCGTGGGGCGATATATTCAAGATACTTATCCCCTCCAAAAGGTGCAGCCTTGTCGAAATGCCATGTGATGAAACTTGAACGCAGGGGTTTCTGGCAATCTGATCAAGAGTGCACTTGCCACGTGAGATCTGTCTCCTTAGACGCATTGCGCCAAAATTGCGTTAGAAGCTATTCTGGCCGACATTATCACTGGAAGCCTGAGATAAGGAAGCAGCTATTCCTTCCGTTTTCCTCGCATTGACAGGTGGGTCCTATTCAGACGAACCGCCGGTTGCCGGTTGCAGCCATAGCCGTCGGCGGCTTTGCGGCTTGGGAAGATAAGCGCGCATTCAATGCCCCGATTGGGAATGGATGACGAGTCCAGACCCTGTACATCTGTACACATCTCTGATCGTCATTCGCATCTCGCCGGACGTTCATTCAAAAGACAACCACCCCGCCCACAACGTGTGCTCGACTTCTGGAGGATCTGTTCATTGAACCAAGTCTTCAGCTACCGAGGTCGACAAATTTTCTGTGTCCCTGTTTCAGTCTTTTTGCACCCTGGACCCCATTCTACTGGTTTGCTAACAGGTCGACAGGCTCGTCTTCATTCCGAACCACTGAGGGACGCAGCCAACTCTGAACGGTTCTTTGAAGGAATAGCAAAGCTCAGGAACTGGTACAATTCTGTTCTTTGAGAGGCTGTTCCGGTCCGTTCGGTGATGAACAGAACGCAGGCTTCTGCATCATCGCATGGTGCTTCGCCGCGCTGGCTTTTACCGATAGAAAAAAAAGACGCCTTCCTCTAGCCCATTTATGCACAAAAGCTCGACCTATTCTATCAGAAGCTGTGAGTATCAGAGCAGATTGCATAGCTTGTATCTCCTTCGACCTCGAGACCGATTTTCATGCAGCTTCTGCCGCAATGATCGTTGCTAAATCAGCGTGACCATCCTCGATTCCGCAATTTTAGGCCTCTACGCAGCGATATTTTCTCACCTGTACAACGGCCGCAACCATGAGCTCATGTGTTGTGCTATTTTCAACTCTCCAAACCATGTAATGTGACGTGCGCTTGCAGGGTTTGTTCGATTGTCTCTCCTCAAATCTCCTGTCAGCGGCTCCAGCGAGCGCTTAATGTCTGTATATGCTTCTGATGAGAAAAGAATACTGAACCGACTCCAACTCAAACCAGAAAACGCATGATGAAAGGCGGCTCTCCACGATAGCGATTGAACTCGGCGAAAGCGAGTATACTCAATATTCAGGCCGGTGACAGCGACCGTATTTCCCACTATATTTACGCGCGTCTGTCAATGTACTCTCCCGTTTAGCACATCGTTAATTCTCGATTCAAGCTATGTATGAATATATAGGTTAGGACGCGCTAGATAATGACGTGATGAGAACAACTTACGCCACACTACCTTCCGTGATAGTGCAACGTCCTACCGAGTCCCACAACAAAAATTCGGACTCCCGCCGGAATTCTGTCCTTACCCTTGATTCTACTCTACGATAGGATGATATACTATCGCTTAGCTCTTGTGGAAAGAGTGAACGTTCCACAACTCCTATCAAGAACATCTCCGATATGGCCTCGCATTGAAAATTTACCTTATCCTACACATGAGAGTATCGACGAAAGATGGTTCAAGATAGGTCACTTGAAAGGAAGCATGCAGAAACCGGCAGCCGTCAGGTCTTCGAAGCTATTGAACCATTTGCTTCTTAGCACAGCTGACGACTTCAGTTGATAGCCAGCTCCGTTATCGGAAAGATAGAGAGGATTAGATCGGACAATGAGATAGACCCAAACAACCTCGTAAGCTATCGAAACTTAGTGCATAGTTCTAAAAATTCTTCTTTGAAAGTGGTGTAGCGGTAGAAATGGCCCCAGGGTGTCGTAGAGAGCTCCAAAGAGAATCCGCACCTGGCGCGAGCGGTAAGATTTGGAGTAAAAGTAACTGCTACAGTCTTGATCGTCATGTTTTGACGAGTCTCAGCACTGCGGCCGTCCTTGCAGGCACCTCACCAAGGTCCATTCGGTTTGGTTCAAGCCCACGAATGAAACGACCCGCCGTGGTCCACTTTAGGCGGCGGCACCAGTAGACAGGCTGGGACGTCGGGTTGGTTCAGAAACAGACGGCCTTCCGGCGGTCCGCCTCGAGGTCGGCATGGTTCGACAGCAGACCCACCCAAACGCCTAAGTTGGTATTAGTGTGCTTCTGTGGGAGTGTGGCTGTTACCACAAGCAGGCGAACGATAGGTCTTGAAATGAAAGGGCCACACATGCTAGAGGTCGCCATTGTGCACCCTGGGTCCCTGGCCACCATTTCGACGACAGAAAGCACTATGGGTACCCTCTTGATGTCGCGCCATTTAGCCAGGAGAATGCCTCAAACGCCCATGATCGACATTCATAACGGGCATGTGTTTGATCTGGGCATGGCACTCGTGATCTGTGCTCCGGGGCATTGCGCCTTGTACACAGCGTCTCCTGCAAGTATCCCTGATCATTTGAGACCGTTTCGTCTTCGCGGAAGCTCTTAGAAGAAGCCTTGCTTGTCTCTATTGTGTAAAGCGTTCACGTTGGTTCAGGCAGCCATTGTTCATTTCATGAACAGCTTGAATCGGACCGGCGGTCTTTTGTCGTTCGTCTATTGCATCCGGAGATGATCACAAATACGGAAAGCTGTCATTCCTGAACCAGCACCAATCAAGTCATCATAACGCAAAGAGCGGCCGCAGGTTGCCTAATTCGTTGCTAGACTCCTCGTTGGTATGAGCAATCTGAATGTTGCCTATCAGGAAATCCTCAATCCGGCATGTACTACGTATAAGACTGGAAGAAATTTGAAGGAGGATTGATACGGCTCCGTTCTGACTTCTCGCAGAATCGTACGTTCGCCTCAGATAGCTCGACGCTATCTTATCTTTCGAGTCCGACACTCCTTCCTACCATGTATTCGCCTCAGACGGATTTCCCTTACCTTCCCAGGAGGTCGGCTCCTCTTAGATCACGCTCACCATCGCGCAGAGCCAAATCGGTGGTGTACGATGATTCGGACTCCTCCGACCTTAGCTCTGATGACCAAGATTCCACTGTCCACCTTCAGCTAAGGCTGAAGAAGCCACAATTGCGATCTATATTGAAACATTCCCAGACGGTCCATGATGGATCAAAATCGGGTCACCGGTGCGTGTAACTGCCTATCCCAAATTAATCGATCATCTGGAAAGTGCTTTAAAGGTATGCTATAACAGTCGTTCCCTACCGTTCAACGTGCTGCGGGGTGATCGTGCGTTTCGAGCACGTTTCCGATGTACGTCCTGTTTTCTGCTCCTACCTACATATTCAAATGTTGTTTCTCTTCTAGACTTTGGCGAACTCGGGCAAACACTACAACGGTCAATGCCCAACCTGCGATTCTTGGGGTAGACTCCAATCCGATCCTATCGACCCCACCGAACTAGCCCATTCCTCAGCCATGCATCGCACTTCTTACTCCTCAAACCCTTCCCCATCGCCAAAGTCGAGTCGGCGACGAGTGCAATTCGCCGAGAAGCCAATGGTTTTCGACTTCTCTTCCGAGTCAGCACCATGCTTGGCCGCTGCTGTAGCTCTTGCACCTACGTCGTGTGCACCACCCCCACGTGTCTCTTTCGACGCCATATACTCCCTATTCAACACAGACTTCGGAGAAGCATACCCCAATTCCGAATATTCAGCCTCACTGGGCTCAAACAGTGCCTCTAGTGAAATGTATGAGACGTTCATCCGGGTGATGAGCGTCGGTGGCCTTACCGTTCTCCTCTATTCCGTATTAACTTGATATTTCGTTCTTGTGTATTTATTTCACCATTAGTTATTTACTTAGAAGCACCCACATCGTAATAGCATTCGACAGCTGTAGCAAAAGAGAGGTTAACCAACATATGCTGTACTTATATCATTGTAATGTATACGTAGAATGTCCAAAATGAGACTTCTCGACGAAGGGCGACATTGCTCTCGCAGCCTCTCATCATAACCGGGTGATAGTACAACGATATGCATTGAGACAGACAGAGACTAATGCAACAAACACCAGGGAATACAATGACATGCAAGAGATGCGAAAGAATTGATGCGTAGGTTCAAGAGCAGGTAATGAAGATATAATATCAGGCTCATACGACCGTGGAAGTATACGACCGATAAAGCAAAATAAAAATGCAGAGATATGGTATTAGCGAATCAGGATTTGCCGTTCGGGCTTTTCGGTAGCTCGAAGGTAACTCTTGCTTGTTCCGATGGCTCCTCTCCAGGGCTATCATCACTTGGTTGGCGAGGTGACCTGGGAGATTCATCCGCGAATCGGATCGAACGAGCCGGCGAGCAATCCCTAGAAGGTGGCAAAGAATAGAGGGCCTGAATATGCTGCAGTCGGCGGTTCTGGAGAGAATGGGAGCTATCGGCAGTGTCGGGACGTGGGGATTTTCGTGGTGTTCCGGGCCGCCATGACGGTGAGGGAGATGGTGGGGCTGGGCGGGAAGCCTGGAGATGAGAGATGGAGTGTGTGTGTGAACGACCTCGCCTTTCGGAATCGTCACGAGGGGGAGACGGTGATGGTTCATTCAGAGAAAGTCGAGGTGGTGCATGGCTTCGACGAACGGAGTTCCGACGGCGGGTTCGAGGAGCGGTACCCACTGGCTGTGATTTCGAGGTCGATGGTTTCATCTTCTGCGATTTCCCGTGGTGCTCCGACGTCGAGGGGCCCACTTGAGAGCTACTGGGTGCTTCAGCCTCCGGACTGTTATCCGACACCCAGCCTTCGTCCTCGTCCTGGGAGCCCTGCCTCTTCTCCTCCGGCCGCCTCTGGTCGTGGTCGGATAGAACCTCCTTGACCTGAGACTCGATTTCCTCCAACTTCTCCTCAACTTTATGGCCCGCCTGATTTTCCATCCCGGCCGTCGTCTTCTTCAACCCTTCAAGGAGTCCCAGCGATTGGCGGATCTTGTGCACAGTGTTCGCGTGTGGATGGCCATCTTCGTTTTCAGACCGAACAACCTCGACATCAACCTGCCAAGACAGTTAGGATCTGACATAAAAAAGGCAACGAGCTTGCTTACATCCTCGCCAGCGCTCCCTTGTCGCTCAATGACGGTTCTATGAGGTTCGTGCCACTCGACATATTGAGCGGTGCCATCCGGAGGAGTATCGGATTGTGGTTCTTCTGTGATTTCCGCACTCTTCCTCGATCCAACACTTCCCCGCTCATCCATGGTTTCGCTTTCCACCTGAGACTTCTCTCGGATAGTGAGTGACGGAGCTGTAAGCGTCCCAGAGTCCTGCATCTTGTCGGACTGGACCTCCCCACGTTCCATGACGTTGTCGCGGTTGATGACGATGTCTGCTGCACCACGATTAACGAGACGAGCTTGGTTCGTCCAGTCGGGTAAGGAGGCGTGCCGGGACCATGTACGGGATACGGTACGAACGCGTCGGCCAAGTGAAAAGCCGGGGATGGAGAGGCCGTGAATGGTGATGGAACAAAGAACCATGAAGGCGACGATGGGCTGAATGGTCTTGGAGAGCAGCTCGACTTGATGGTTGTGTTCGTTGTTCTTGGCGTCATGCTCGATATACTCGTTTGCCAGAGTTGAGATGAAGACAGCACCTGGGGTGAGAGACGTTAGCGCGAAGTCAACCACCAGTAATTTGCCAAGAACCTACCAACACCGATGGGACCGAAGTGGCCGCTGAAGACGGCTTCTCGGAATGTCTTGATATCCGGGATCCACTTATACAGGGCGATAATGACGGGGAGTCGCCTCAACAAGAGGATAAGAATGGCGATGACAATCAGTCGCCAGACGCTCAAAGTGAGCTCCTCATCAACAAAGGAGGAAAATGGCATCCAGGCACCAATGTAGACAAAGCAGGCGATGTTGAAAAGGAGATCAATGACCGAACTGAACACGGATTCTTCGGTTTGGCGGTTGAAGAACCCGTCCCAGGCGAAGGCAGTTCCGCACGCGAAGGCGGCAAGGAGATCATCTGAACCCAGGAGAGTGGTAACCCCGATGGTGAGAAGTGCGAGGGAGATATATTGGGCAACGTATGACTGTCGGTCAATGAGAGAATTGCGCTCGCAGAATTTCATGAGGTAGCGGAAGGCAAAGCCAAGCATCACTCCAATGACGCTGCCAAGGATGACTTGATCTAGAGAAATAATGTTAGCGAAGCATTCATATCGTGGATCATGATGGACGTACATAGCCATAGGAGAATAAACCAGTCTCGAATCGCCAAGCCAGTGGACTTGTCAAGCGTGAGGTATAGCGCAATGAACAAGAATGGGAAGGCTGCTCCGTCATTGCAACCGCTCTCCGCCGCAAGCAGGTGACGAAGGTGAGCGGGGACGTGCTTGTTGGCCCATTTTCCTCCTACGACCGCCGCAGCGAGAATAGGATCCGTAGGTGTGAGGCAGGCGGCGACGGCAAGGGAAGACAGGAAGTTGAGGCCGGGGATAAAGGCATAGATAAAACCAGCCGAGACGAACCAGCCCTGTGATAGTGGTCATATGTAAGCCTCAGGTTGAAAAGGCGGAGATGAAACTCGAATGACTTACCCAAGTCATGACAGGTCCGAGCAGGAAGGCAAGACTTTTCCAATGCCTCTTCATGTACGCCTTGGGCAATTCGACGCCGATCGCGAATACTCCTATCGCGAGGACGACACGCGTAATTTCCAGTGTGACGATGTTGGTAATGTTTTCATGCCCTCCGCCCCATGCATGAGGGTCTAGTAGATTTGCGCCGTAGGGACCTGAGAACCGTCATCAGCATCTCCGCACCAGAAACCCAGCGTAAGTGAAGCGTACCGATGATAACACCGAAAATAAAAGCGAGAGGGGCTTCTCCAATGTACAACTATAGAGAAAGATATCAGTCCGATACGGCCCAGGTGAAAACTGGTGACGACGTACTCGTTCTCGAACAAATAACGAGAACATGCCAAACTGTATTGAAAATTTCAGTTCAAAGCTCGATTCCGAAACGGACTGCAACGTACGAGGACAACGAAGCCTCCGATACATGCATAGAAGACGTGGGGTATGGTGACATCGAACTGAAAGAAAGCTAGCTTTGGTCATCGTTCACGACAGCGACGAGGAAGCGAATACTCACAGGCTTAAAGTACCAGACCATGACGTCGTTTTCTCCAGTAAGAGGCTATTCGCTGCCGGCGGGTCAGATTGAGGGCTTGTAGGGCGAATATCCCTCAGACGATCCTCGAGAACGAGTCGAAAGGAGTTGATCTAGTCGAGGTTCGAACGTAGAACCTGGAAGCTGTGAAGTGGGGTCGCCTTTGATTGCGTCCAGGATGCCCGGTTTTTGTTTTATACGGAGGTCATCGCAGTTCCTGCCGAGCAAAGTAATGTTTATTTGTAACTGCTTACATCAGGCACGTGTATCCTATATCCGGCTAACCGCCAAGTAAAATTGCTGTGCAGTTTCCTTCCTCCCTATCGTTCCGTTGCTATCATAAGCTTTTGCCCTGCCGTTTCAGCACTTCATTAGATGCGTCGGTCGGCCTTCATTACCCTAATTTTTGACTACACTTCACAGTGAATTGCAGATATTTCTCTGACATCGCCCGGACTGGCCACGTACGTAAAATCTAACTCCAGGAGCATTTCATTCAGGACTTTGGCTCTAAATCTACACGCGTCGCGTCTCGAAATGACCGCCAAATGAGGGCGTGGAAATGGTTTTTTTTGGCCTTTTCACCCTGTAGTTGCTATTCTGGGCCCTGGTCTAAATTTACCCATCGGCATGATCCCTCCTGTCACCGAGATGAGAATGGCATTATTAGGTGTAAAAAATTGCACACCATTCTGGTGAATTGTCACCATATCGAAGATTTTTTCGCCTCCATTCTATTCAGTGCTAGAAGAAGTGATGCTCCACCAATCACGAATGCATCGTATTCTGTCGATGTGCAGGGGGTTTAGGCCTGCACCTCAGTCTATAGGCCTCATGACTCGCCACCTTTCTGGCTTTGGAAGCCCAGTCGCCAACCGACTCTTCTCTCCGCCACCTCGTTTTCACACAGACGACCTCTATGCAGGGTTTTTTTCTAGTGGGACCTGTTTTGCGTCATCCGCGGCCCTGCTTTCATCTCGCTTATCAGTTGAGCGGTATGCCCAAACGGAGGTACCAAACCGATGCCTGGCCTCGCCTATTCTAGTTCACCGTCTGAATGTAGCCTCTCATCCATTAGAAAAGCTCGTGAAAGCTCTACAGAACTTCTGTTAGATTTTATCTGTGGCGTGATATCGAATCACATTCATGTGGAGCGCCTTATCATCGATGTGCCACCTCCAAGAAATGCCAAGGGTTAAAGCAGTAGTCACCTAAGGATCACGTCAGCATCGATCACTCAGCGTCGTCGAATGCAGACAGGAAAACGTTTTGCTTCGCCGCCTATTCAATACGGGATAAATCTATAGAGGAACCCCAATTTGGCGTGAACCCTTCTCATGAACCCCTTGACTAAGCTGATCGCCGAGTCCCCGCATCAGGCTGGGTTTGAAAGTCAGGCAACGGGCTGAACGTTCGTTGAGAACATCGAGTTGCATCCAGCATTGCTTTTTGGCTTATGAAAATTTCTTTCAAGTGCCTTTTTCTCAATATATACATTAGAATTACATGCCTTATAGGCCTTTGAGTTGGATAAATGCATCCTACCGAAGGTATGACCCTAAAAACGACACATAAGACGTGATGAGCACACATCTGTATCGCTTGTAAACTGTTAAGTATCGGATGGTTGTAGGTCAGCGGCACAGCAACTAGACATGAGGCATATCTAATTGCAACCCGTAATGCAAAGGGTGGGAGAATGGGCAAGGGCAAGCGGCCTTGGCGAGGAGATCTTCTACAAGAAAATGAAGTTCTGCGTATGATCCAAGGCGTAGGTCGATGTCCGGACGTGAGGGAGAGATAGAGACAGTAATTTTAGGCCATATACTTGTAGTACACAATCCGAGAGCTAGCGATGATCATTGAAGATCTTCATTATTTTCACGGAGGCACTCAAATGTTAGGCAGTGTAGACAACTCTGCTCGAGTCCGTCAAAGCTTTTCGCAACCTCTGTTGCGCAAGTATCAGGATATCTCTCGGTACTAGTGACACCACTATTTCAAGCATTCTTACCTCTGTTGGTGTCCAGGTCTCGTTTTTGAGCAATCCGATGCCCTAGCACGTTCAACTGCAAAATCATAATAGTCATTGATTACCTGCCAGTGGAAAAGAGGTTAAGTATCGAGAAGACGACAAAAGCAAGCACATTCTAGCTACACAGCATTCCGCCTTGTGGCTAATACATGAGAAATGTGACTTTTCTACAAGTTCATCGCCCACCACATATAAATATCATGGTTCAGGTTGGATTCCTGTGAGTCGAGGAAGTACTAGAGGCACGTTAAGCTCGAGAAAACCCGCTGTTGAGCAGCCCGGCCGATTATTAAGTTATTACTATCGCAATTTAAACACGTAACTTTATTCTTGGCTAAACTACGACAGCAGAAACTCAACGGTCTGCCATGACGAACAAGAACGTTGCTTGAGGGATGGGAAGACCTCTGCTCGTCAGATTCAAACCCAGCCTGATGCGGGGACTCGGCGATCAGCTTAGTCAAGGGGTTCATGAGAAGGGTTCACGCCAAATTGGGGTTCCTCTATAGATTTATCCTTCAATACGAAGGCATCAATGAAGCAGCAATGAGTTGATTGCAAGAGACTCGTGTTCACGTTCGACTGTTAAGCTCCTTCCGCGGGACCGATAAGGCTGAAAATACTCACTGGCGTGCTCTCGCCCTCAGAAATGCACTGAAAAAATGGCCCATTGAGATCTCTGATCAGGTATTTGGCTACACGGGGTAATTCTATCATATCTTTCTCTTGCGGGTGGCGGTTGGTATATTAGCAACGTGTTGGTGCTTAGAACTTTCTTCGACAAGCACGCCCTCCTTGAAGCCATCTATATCAATCGTGTTTGTGGAGAAATAGACTTCTTAGAGCCAATTACACCGTAAACCTCATGATAACGCCTCGGCCAACTCATGGAAACTTTGGAAAGGAAAATCTTCGCCGTCGCGCTCTACGCGAGGCTGGGAACGGTTCCTCAAGACAGGAAATGAACTGCTGAGAATGGTAGTTGGGGAGGTAAATCCTGGTCTTTCCCTCTTCGGGATAGACGAGGAATATGATTTTCTTCGTTGACAGAGAAACGGCCCTTCATTTAACATGGTAGACATGTATCGGCTGGTAAAGTCTCAATTGTTTGAACAACCGTTGGGGATTCAACGCCCGAAAACATGTGGAGGAAAACTCTAATGACTCACTTGAGAGGCGCATTGTAGGCGAGCCCTCAGAGTTAAGATATCCAATAACCGTTTCAATTTTTACGATCCGCCACGACTTCAAGTGAATTGCAGATCCATGCCCTGGTCTGGTCAACAGACTAAAGACCGCTATAGTACTCTAATAGATTCGAAAATATGTTTCCTGGGTTAGAACTGAAGATATTAGGTTTGGGCGTGAACGTCTCTTCGTGTCCTGCTTCATGTTCCGGAATTTGATTTCTGTCTACCATCAAGGGAAGCCACACCATCCGCTGGGAATGTGCCATTTGTCCATATTACCATAAAATTGTCGTCCGACCTATTGCAGGAGAAAGGTTTGATTCTCCATATCGGCTTCAACAGAGTAACAGCAGAGTACTAAATAGGTACAGGACCGGGCTCTCCAGCCGCTGTAATCAGTCTACTAGGATACATCGGCTTCTCTATGAAGTATCCTACCGACTCGGACAACGCATTCTAAGTGATAAAGTCTTTAAAGCAATTAAATAGCGCTTCATTCATTCTTCTGTTCCGTTCTGAGTTGCCTTCATATGCCATAGAACCTGTAGGGACCAATTTAAATGTCGGCATACTTACGAAAGTTTCAACAGATCCTCCGTACTGAATCAAACACAAGACGCTCCAGAGACGCAAGCTTAAATGATGCGACTTGTCAGATATTCATGAATGCCCCCATGAAGGACATCCCTCACGTTTAATACACTTGGAGCCAGTCTAGAGACTCCACAGATACTGCCGACGAGAATTTGAGCTAAAGTTGGGGTGGCCGTAATAGCAGCGAGTGCGATAAGGCTGAGAAAGTATTGCGAGTTCGAGGTTGTTAAATTGGCTTGTGTTCGTCGAGGTTAACCTCGTTGATGTCTGAATAGGCTTCAGAATGACTCTCTTTATATCATCTGCCCAGTTCTTTAAGCACTGGTAACATCCGCAAAGTATCTCCGTTCATAAGCGTGTATATCACGCCGGTGTATGAGTTTCTAGGGAAGGCTATTTTAGCGAGTGCAGCGCCATTACTACTTCCAACGAAGCAGATTCGATTCAGAAGAGGCAGGAATATTATAGCCTTGGCTATGCTCAGCCTGACGGTGCGGGGTATAGCCAAGGCCTGATATAAGAACTTTGTTCTGTGCAGAGTGACGGAGCTTTGGTGTATGCGAATCGAATCAGGGTAACCTGGTTCTCTACTGGCATCGTCAACATTATCAGACCGCGGGGAAACGGTAAAAGCACTCGGATTCATTGTCTACCGAGCGATTACAGGGGTAGTGATCACCAGAGCACGGTGAAGTTAATTAAAGGTGTCACTCGATTCCGGTCAGCGGGGTATTACGACGGGTACAGCAGCCCAATCCAAGCATTCGCGACTGATTTCCAAGGTGAATCCATTGGATGACTCCAGGTAGTAGAGTAGTCGACATACAATCCCCACTAATCTACAATTCTTAGCTATTTAATTTCCATACGCCATCCTTCCCCGTAACGAGACCCTCCTGTCTCGCGGCCTCCAGGAATGCAGCCAGTTGTTCGGCGGTGCGATCATACCCAGGCGCAAATTTCAGCATAGTTTGTATCCGATCCAAAGGTAGAGCTCCGAGATTCGTAAGCATACCCTCGATAAACTATGATAAATTAAATTATCAACTATAGGCGAGAAAGAGAAGAGTTGGAATGCATACCTTCCAATAAACGCGCATCTGTTCCGCTTGTTGCTGCTGTGCTGTTGGCGCTGCCGGAAGTTCAGGGGCCGCGGGTGCTACAATGAGTGTCATCCATCAGTCGATAGTTCTGACGGGAGTTGACACATGAAACCAACCTGTGCGACCATGATGACTCGGTCCAGCTGAAGGTTCTTCAGCGACCTCTAGTAGTCTGAAAGTTCCTTCCTCGTCTTCCTTCAGCACTCCGAGGTCTACCCAAGTCAATAGTGCTTTCAACGCGGCGCTCCTATCACACGACCCAACACCCTTGATCAAGTCGTCGATGTTCCAGATATCTAGGGAGGCGAACTGTGATCAGAGGCAAACTCGCTGGTAGGGCAAGGAATGCGACGTACTCTGTTGCGAGAATAGTTCTATGAAAGCAGCTTCCAATGGCGGCACGTCAGCCTCGATCGATCGATCTTCAAGCTGTAGCTCAAGGTGAACTGTCCCGAGATGAGACAGCCACCGAAGGCGCTTATCAGGTTTGAACACGTTGAACTCCTGGCTATAGGATTCCTGCAGCCTAAACCTCATCAGCAATGATCATGCACGGGCAGAGAGCTGACATACTCGCGAAATTGTCCAGGCATGACGATATCACTTGATTCCAGTTCAGGCCAGAAATGTTGCGAAATGACGGTTGGATGAACAATCGACTACAAACGTGGCTTCATTAGTTCAGGCACGACGGAAATGAAATGACAGCCACTTACAGGCTTCTGTGACTGTACATGGGTGTCGGTTCGCTTCGAGTCTGTCATATCCTTCATCATGACCTCGCACACCTGCAGCGCCGTTTCCCCAAACCGAACCTTGAGGATCTCAACGTTACGACGCTATGGCACGTGTTAGCGTCATGACTGATACCCTAGGGACTACAGACGGCATACCTCCTTCTCGACTTTTTCGGTATCGTCTCCGCCAATTGCAAGCAGTCTCTGCGCTAGGAGGACTTGTAGCTCCTTGACGAAAAGGTCCTTTGAGTCATATATGCTGACGAGGGTGCTGATGACGTCACTGGGTTTGTTCGCCCGGAAGTCTGAAAGAAACGCTATCAAGAAGGGTTCTGGAAATGCTCTTGAACGCGTACCTGGTCCTGCGTCAATTGGTTCTGGCTCCCAGTGCGGGTCGCTATAGTCTTCAACGTCTGGTTGTTGTAGGGGTTGAATTGGCTCGTTCTCATCCACCAGAGAGTCTCCATTGTCGTCGTCCCCAACCAGGTTTGCAACGATACTCCGAATGGTATCTGGACGCTCCCTGGAAGTATCTGAGTCAGTAATGATCCATGGATAGATAATGGACCGTACCTGAGGTATCGTCGTATCGGGTCTGCAACCTTGTATAGCAAGACACCTGGAGGGTCGATGATCCGCAAGCACTTGATGGTTGCGACGTATTGCTGGAGTATGAGTTTCGTATCGGCGCCGGGATGTAGCAGGCGTTTGCGGTTTCTGCATCCGAGTTAAGTTTTGAGATAAATATCCAGGAGTTTGGAACGTACGCTTGACGGAGCGACTGGACGAGACCTGAACGTTGATCAACACGTTGTAGGCATTCCTGGGCGGGAAGGTAAGTATTGAGGTAAAGAACGCGTAAAAAAGGATCCTTACCTTGAGGTCTTGTAGCGCACCCGACGAATCGGGGTAATCAATGATTATGTCGAATATTTCCCGGGTTCTGTAACACATTGTCAGAGAAGCGCTCAGATGAATGTGAAGCAGCCGCACCTGAGGTCACACAGTGTCTTGTTCATATGAAAGTCGAACCTTGAACCAATGCCTTTGAGCATCGCACGAGCTTCCTCAGCTACAACAAAACATCAGCAAGCGGTTCTGGAATCCACGGAACGAAGGCCTACGTGTAGTAGCACCCTTAGCGTAAGGGAACAGCATCCACATAACCATCTTGTCCGACATCCAGGTTCGCAGGTCGTCAAGCATTGGCCTGGACCACTCCCCCGTACATGTAGCTAAGACGTGTTTTTCGATATGCTCGTAGCCACAGCTAGCGACGACTGCATCGTATCGGTCGAGGAGGCCCAGCAGGTCAAATGCGTTCCATAGTTTAGGGTCTTGGGGTGGCGGTCGTTCAATGGTGGATCCGTTTGGTGAAAGTGTTGATTCGACAAGGGCCTTGAATCCACGGGCAAAGGATGGTGGGAGTGACGAGTAAAGAAGGGTTTTGAACTCTAGCGAGAAGGAGGATGTGAGGGTGGTACCGAAACTAGATGCGGATTGTGAGCATGGAAAGGCGGCAACAATGAAGGATGGGGACCTACTCCTTAGTCGGTGCCCAAGCCATACACCAGCCCGAAAGTCGATGTATGAGGTTGAGTATTGAAGCAACGTTGGCCGTGTTCTGGCGGGGAGGACGTCAGTTATCGTGCTGGAGCTGCAGGGATGTAAGATACCTCATACTCCTCCATGTAGTGCTGAATGTCGTTCCTAACCAGGGCAAATTTCTGGCGTACAGATTCTGTAAATATTTAGCATGCAACCTAGAGATAAAAACCGCTGTGGCTTACCGAGATATACCTCTAGTAGGGCAGGTAGTCTCCTTGACTGATTGACGATATCCAAAGCTGCTCTGAGTCTGTGATGGTCTATAAATCGATCAACGGATTCTGCAGGGTGGAATTTCCAAGACATACCGATGGATTCCTTGGATTCTCTGCTTGGTTCGTCAGTTGGCCGCAGGAATGCCTCGACAAGTTGCCACGCCTGAGGTCATGGTGAGTATCCGTTCAGCAGCGAAGAAATCCAAGACATACCTGACTGAAAGCCATAAGTCCTGCTATACCAGGGTCTTTGCGGTTGATCTTCGTAAAGGATTCCTGCCATTTTGCAGCAACCTGGTGCAGGAGGGCCTCAGTAGCCATTCGGAGGATGTTGGTGCAAGGCAAAGATGCGCGAATCGGAATCCGGATGAACAGCAATCGAGTCAGGTGATTTCGAGTTCAAAGCGAATGATCAAACGCGTCGCGACGCGTCTCAAGTAAAATCTTTCATCGCTGGTAGATTTTGGGCGCAATTACTTCCTCAAGGATCTGAGTAGGGACATTTAGCGTAGGAGCCATCCTGCTTCTCTCTGAAGCTCTAAGGTGAAACCCGAGCCCATTGCCAAGTCTAGCCTAGCCCGAGGTGCGTGATCGAATGTCACAGCTGTCACTCAAGTGATGGCGAAGATTGACTGTGAGGCTCTCAACTTGACTTTCAATTCATCCTCCAGGATCTTCGACTCGGCCAACTGAGCCGTTCTGCTCAAAACGCCGCATCTAAACGACAAAACATCATACTTCCGCCTTAACGCCGAATGAATATCCCAGGGTATGTCTTCTCACTTTTTTTGAAACCATTTCTCTATGCTGACTTGCCGTTCGGTCAACTTGCAGATGACAAAACTCGACCTACCCAGGCACGAGCGGAAAGCCGCAGCGTGATGTCGAACATATCTTCTGTGCTTGGCAGCTATCTCGAAGGCGAAGGCAAATCATACCTTAATATTTAAGGTGTGCTCCACCTGACGGATTCAAGCAGTCACCCTACGTCAATCCCTACTTCCACGAAATGGTCTCTAAACTTTCCGCTCCTTTTATCTTGGCCCTCGCAGCTAGTGCTACTGCCGTTCGAAACAGTCTCTACGTTCTTCATGAAGTCGAATCGCCTGGTCTTGGCCTGGATGGATTGACGCCTATTGGCGTACAGAGGGCTTCAACCTGCATTCCTAATGTCAGTTCTCCAGCCCCTTATGCTTAAAGATGGCTCAACTAAATTTTGTCTAGGTCTTCGCAAACAAAGGCATCGGCAAAATTATCTCCTGCACCCCGGACCTCATTACTGGCGCCTGTTGGACTGCTGTTTCATCGGTTCAACCGCTTGCTGACCAGCTTGGCCTAGAGGTCGACACTTCCTGGTAGGTACCTGACATTCTGATATTGGGCGCATCACCTGATACATACCGAACAGCGGTAATGGGGAAGACGCAGACGACGACTGCGTGAACAACCTTATCAACGACTTCGCTGCCACTAGCACTAAAGCTATCCTAGTGGTCTGGGTAAGCGTGATTGCTGATGACCACTCCATACGCCTAACTAACCAATTCCTGACAGGACGCTGGTGATGAGGACAACTTCTATGAAAACATCGATATCGAACTTCCTGAAAGTGATGATGATGACGAGGGAGCGATATATCAGTACGTCTTCTTCTCTCAAGTTCCTTCGCTGCGTGTTCTTATAACTCTTTTTCTCTACAGTCACGACGAATATGTCACGATTCGTGGTGGCGCCTTCATAGGCTTTGCGTCACAAGACTGTCCCGATATTGACGGCCAAGCACCCGGAACTGGGGTCTACTCGAAACAGGCAGCACCTTCGGACTCCAAAGGCACCGATACACCTGTTCCTGATAGCGAGACGCTTCCTTCCGCTGACTCCACTGCCGACGCACCGCCCGCGGAATCTGCCCCAGCCGTCAAGAAGAGGAGCCTGGTGATGAAGTCATTGAAGAGGAGGGCGGTGAAGCCGAGGCAGAGGAGGTCCGTGTCAAGGCTCTCTGCCTAAAGTTGATGCTTGGGAGCTTCGCCTTGCTATAAAATGCACCTCGTGCCTAAACGAGGCCTGCCGTTGAAAGTTATACCTTTTGGGGACGCTTATTCTTATTCGTATTCTATCGTATACCACCTTCCCTTACCACACGTAAACACACTCTTTTCGACTTTGCGCTCCTTCCTGCCCTTCCTGTTAGGTTGACCCGCGTCGTGAGGTAGACACCCGCCTTCAATGATACGTCGGACATGGTGTATTAGTCACTCTATGTCTACTATCCACAAACTAGAAGCTGGTACAGGAGCAAACCCCACCACACTCGACCCAGCCGAATACTCCAATCCATAAAACGGATACGGATGGTCGTTCAGGAACGCGAGCATCAACAACGATCAACAAGTTCCCTCCTTGCACCCATTAGGGTTCGTACCACTCTCGACCTCCAGTCAGACCGTTCAAGCCTCCATAGAAGTCTACAATGGCGGTTATGCGTATGAGATGCAGCTAGCTGTTTTCTCCCGGTATGAGCATGACCAGACTCAGCTGGGAGGCGTCCCACCTTCAGTGCATCACGAGGATTGTAGCCCGGGACTCATACGAGGTACGCTCCTAAATCGTCTTTTCGGCTACATGGAGGACTCAAAGGCATCTCGCACGGCAGAAACTCAAGGTCCAAGAACTACGTTCATATAAAATAATCCTGCTCGGTCGCGTTGAACCCAACTCCTCGCCATCTTGTCGCCATCCCGACGGCCGAGCGACAGAAGATTTCGACCTCAACAGAGAGTATGGTTTCAGGCAGAAAACTGGGCAATCGGCTCACCAATGTGACGAAGAGGTAAGTTCAGACCCAACCGCCGAAATACTCTCCTTAGAAGTGTACTGACCACCGGTTGCTTCAGGTTCCTTCGACACGGATACAAGTGATATTGGGTCAAACTGGACAGAACTACGTGAGATGCGAGTGAACGGACATTAAA
Source organism: Clitopilus passeckerianus (assembly GCA_944990035.1). NCBI lineage: Eukaryota > Fungi > Basidiomycota > Agaricomycetes > Agaricales > Entolomataceae > Clitopilus > Clitopilus passeckerianus. The sequence continues at coordinate 22,193 of CALYLX010000059.1, forward strand.
GGCTATTTTCTTACCTCCCTTATGTGGCTGTAGGCATCCTCGGGGTCTGGCAGGAGTTAGCGGCCTAAAAATTATGATAGTGAATTGGGTGACATATGTACTAACGCCCTGTATCTCCATCTGTAATACGGTATCAATGAGGCTATAAAATATCTATCTGGCAGACTGAGCTTGCGCTGGACGGAGAGCTGCAACCAGTGTTCTTTGGGATGATTGAGGCCCTTAAATTACGAAAGCCACGTTGAGACACATTGACACATTAAATTTGAGCTAGTCGTGTCACCCTCTGCGTTCTATTGACCACCACCATTTGCCCTCTCAACCAACGCAGTCAAACCCATGTCTGTTCTTGCCTCCGGACTCTACACCATCTCTCGCTTCAGTGGTTTTCTCGGTATCCACTAGGTTCCGGGAAGCAGAGATGTCACCAAGTCGGGTGACGATGAAAGTCCTGCCACGTGAGACGACTTAGAGGTAGATATTCAGAATTCTCCTAGGGCAACAGTTCTGACGAGACCGTATGCACTCGGTGGAAGATAACCGTCAACGAAAATAAGAAAGTTACTATCCGAAATAAAGTCGATTCGTTGACACCACGGTACTTAAGCTACGATGGGACACCTGAAGACTGGGGAACGGTCAAGGTCAGATCCTAGCCAAGAAGTTGGGACCTCCGGCACTGTTCCATTTCTTCACAGAAAAACTGTTTCTAGTGAGTATGCTTTATTCTGAACATCAAAGAAAAATCTCACATTTTGCCCCGAATTCCAGTATCCCGCTCTCTAACGACACATTAGAAGGGCCTGGTGGGCCTGCGACCGAGCTGGTTGTCGACCATCCACGGTGGAATCGAGCGAAGGTGAATACATCGCTCGCGAAGAAAAGTAAATTGGAAAACAAAGCTGACTCTGAACTAGGTGGTCCTATCCGCACTCGAGCCAACGAGCGATGGGCAGGCTTGGATCTTTCAGAAGGTTGATTGAGGATGAGGTGCTGGAGGCGCATCCACTGAAGTATATCGCCAAGTTCACATACCTGAACCTGAAGCCATTATTGTCATTCAGTGTAAACAAAGACATTGTACATAGGACTTGACATAGGACATGAATCCAGTAGAGTAGTTGGTAAATTGGGTTCAGAAAATAAAAGCAGATTCTGTGCGGAAATTAAACCACAAGCAGCCCTTGCTTCGACTACCCAAACATTATGAATGAGAAGCTTACAGAAACTCAACATGCGAGGCTGGTGGACCTCCGTGATGAGTTCATAATCCTCCACACCAGCACAGACTTTGACCTTGTCAGAAAGATGGAAAGGATCTCTCATCCCTTCGCCCTTCTTGCAAGCCCAACCAAAGTCCACGTGTAGCCTTTTACAAGGTCGTACACCGTGCCAGTCTTGCCTGAACCGAGAGCATCGCCAGCCGAGAGCATCGCCAGCTTTCCGGTCTTTGACTAGGCAAACGGCAGCGGCGAGCGGATCCGGAGCCCGACGTTCGAGATTTGAGACGGGAGAAGCGGCGGATTCCTGGCACAATTATGTTTATTAGAATAAATATACAGGCGGGGGCAACTTATAAGCCTACCATCCGAGCCACGACATCTCTGCGGTAACGCACTGGAGCAGCATATGCGAAAGCGTAGGAGAGGCAAAGAATAGCGACGACGGAGAACTACATTGCTAGAGTAGGTTGAGATGTTCGAGGACCAGCCTAAAGTTTATGGACCGTTTGGAGTGCCCTTTAATACCAGTTGATATCTCTGGGGAAATAGATATCCCTGCGGGTGTGGTTCGTCCCAGGACTTGCACCTCGCATGTTCTTTAGCCGTTTGCGTGGGCGACCAGGTTTGAAACCCATGTCAACCCCTGATGGCTATCAGTTTTCATCAGCCAAATGTGCTGAGAAAATCCAAGAACAATTTGTCGCATACGTTCCTCCATTTTCTTCGGTGTTGTTCTAGATAAACGGGATATTGCCTTCTTCTAGAACCAGGAAATCGATTTTATCCTCTTCTCATAGGCGGCTTCCCGTTTATTATATTTGTTCTCGGCTCATAGCGGTCGAACCTTCTAAGCACATACGCACCACTACGTGAAATCCGACGCTTGCTCTCATCTCTCTCCCTCAAAATCACCCGCATGGGACCATAGCGACCCCCCTTGCTCGGTACATTGCCGGGCCTGATGCATGATGGTATCGGACCCAGACAGGAATTGACATCAAACTCTCCCTCAAACTCGAACGCCAGACAAGGCAGGCCGAATGAATTTTCACCGGATGATCCATAGATGTAATGATGAGGGCCGAATTGGTGCTTCCGCCGACGGGATAAGCGTGTATGCACGTGTATGACTTAAGTAAACGGCCCACTCGCGCTTTCTTTCAGCGCTCATCTGCAGTTTAAACGTCTTAGAAATATATAGCCTAGGTCACTTTGGACGACTTTTACCTCAAAGCTCCCCAGGTCGGAAATGTCTCGCAACGCGTGCCTGGTCACCCCCGAACCCACCTTCCCACTGGATGTCATCGATGAAATCATTTTCCGCGCAGCACCCGACTCATCTACACTCCTAGCTCTAGGTCTCCTCTGTCGGTACACTCTACACCGAAGTCGATCACTTTGCTTCGAAAAGTTATCCTTCACGGCCCAAGATGAGAAGCTTGACCGTTTCCTTGATCTTGCCGATTCTCCATTAACATCGATCCCGTCTGTCGTCCGGACTATCCAATTGGATGACATGTTTGTATTTCGTCGGCATCAATACCGATTGAGACACATCGAAGACGTTTCCCGTTTAGCAGCAAAGTTCGCTAATCTGGCGAGTTTAAGGCTCACATGGTATTTATGGCACCAAATCCCTGCTCATCTCGTCCATCTTCTGGCGTCTTTACCGGCCAAGAACGTACACCTTGACTCCACGATATATCGTTATTCTGATGACTTCTTGAAACAACTTCGGAATTTGCCATCGACCATGGAACGCCTTTCCCTTTTGAAGATTCACGTACAGATCGGAATGGTAGAAGCCGCCGACTTAGAGGGATTGAAGATCTTTAAACATCCCTTACACTTCGAATTGCTGGATAGTCATTCCATTCAGCCCTTTCAACGTGTATGGGACCCCTCATCTCTAGGCATGCCACAGTTCACAGTCGACTCATTCATAGTCATCCTTTCGTCGGACAGGGAACACGATACAGCCTTTATCTGTCGGTTTCTCACTCGCATCGGCCCCAATTACGACGACTCTGTGTTAATTTGTGTGACCCTTTGTTTGATCCCGGTGAGTAATGGGTTTGTTCAAACTTGGAAAACAATCGTTAAATACTATTCTTGTTCAGATTCCTTTCCACTCTATTCGCAGATCAATCCATCGACTTGCACTGGTCTGACCGAAATCACATATGGCTTCATAGAGATGAACGAGAACCAGTCTATACTCTTTGGTCAGATGTGGAACCATTTGGAGTCCATACCCTCACCATTCGTCACCAGATTTACGCTGGTGATTGATCTGGATACATTCGCAAATGGCCTAGAAGCGACACTGGCCGCTTTCCCTTGGATAGAGACACTTCGGCGCCTGCATAAGATATTCCCAACGATTACCCACTTCAAGCTTAAAGTGGGCTCGTACAATCTGGACTGGCGAGAGAGCTCCAAAGACCGGGTAAGATCGTCTTTGAGGCGTATGAGTGGAAGCCAGTGAGTCTGGCTGGGGTATGTCAAGCTTTACGCTTTTAAATGTCAGGCTTCAGCTAACAGTTTCGACTTAAACAGTACAGGATCCATGGAAGAGACATGATTGATTGAAGGAGAGAAGGATATGGAACAGGAAAACTTAGGGTACTATAATCTCATCCTGGACGTATCATGAATCGCTCCGCTAGCCCACTGAAGATGAATGCCTCCATTTCCTAAACGGATCACACTGCGGAGGCTAAGGTCGACAGGATCTTCATCCATAGTGGTATCGCACTCAACAAAAGAGGAATTGAGAACGAATTGGTTCCTCGTGGACTACGCCCCGGTGGAATGGGTGGAGAAGGTGGGATGGCGAAGGTAATGGTATCGGAAGGGGACTGTTGCTTGGGGATTCGGGAAAGAATGTAGGGACACGCTGGTGCAGCGTAACGCCCAAGTTTCCTGGTTCATCCTATCCGAACCGATGCTGAGCTTGATCGGCATTTCAACATCCACCAGCTTCTACGACGATGTTTCCCTCTCATGGAGGCTCCTAGGTAGCTCCTCAAGTCTAGGGGCATGCGCAGCTGCGAAGACGAGGTTCTTGAAGCCGACGAGCAAGGAAGTTAAATTTCGGATTTCAATGTTGCATGTTGGGGCGGCACAGCCACACGAAAGCAAGAAGGAAGCAGTGGATTTTGCAGCACCAAGCAGTGGGAGAATTTGTTCTCGACAAACGGTCTTGAGGTGGGGATTCGATATCGTCGGTGGTACCCACAGGGAGGAGCTAAGCTCAAACTTCCCATCTCTCCAGTGAACAAGGCCAAACATGAATGGGATGGGGTAGTGGGGAAATGTTGTCGTGGGTGGGCAGAGAGCTGGTTTGCCTGGAGCGAGGCCCTGGAGTTCCATTGACGAGGGTCTGAGGCCTATCCCCAAGCTCCAGCAGGTGGTGCATCGAATTTGAAGGATTCCTCCTCGCTCATTTCCTTCTCCAGCCCGGGTAATGCGAACCCCCCAAACTTCCTCCATTTCCTTGCCCCTTCATTCATTGCCATTTGATTCCCATCTCCATTCATCTCCCGTTGACAAGTTCGGATGGGTTAGAACCTTGCTTATTCGGGCTCCTAGCCAGCTGTATAGCTGATTCGCGAATGGTTGGGATCGGAGGGTCTCGCTGGTGTGCACGGGCAGGTACAACAGCAGTCGCCGGGAGTGAAGATATTGGAGGTGGGGATACGGTTGAAGAGAATGGGAATGTGCTGGTACTGGTGGTTGCCTTCCCCGGGAGCGCACAACCTGTTGCAAACTTGCACTTGCATGTTCCGCTGTGGGAGGCAGCCCCACCGCAGAACGTTCGAGGAGAATTTTTTTTCGTCGCTGTTGCAGCTTCGGGGATGATGCCGAGGGTACAACAGGAAAATGGTATGACTCCACAGGAAGGTGCCATGTCAAGTCGTCGAGATACCCTCAACCCTGGCCAGCTTTGCTCAGCGAGGCAGGACTGAATGGCAGTTTTTTTTTCCAAGCTCTTTCTTCTTATGCCTCTTGAGTACCCCCGATGACGCAGTGAGTTCTCCGTCAGTCGACACTACGTGCATGGACAATGGTCCCGAGGGTGGTAGCGCCAATGAGGTGGGGCAGATGACCACGACCATATGGTGGAAATAGAGATGGGCAACGGGGTAATGAGGTGCCATGAAGCCAGAAGTCCCTGCCGAACAATCCGGCATCAGGTCCTGGACGTATCAAGCCGAAGGATTGGCAATGGCACCTCGACGGGAAAATGCTCGTTTCGTTCATTGGGTGAACACGAGGATAACGAGCAAGAAGTGGGGCAGGGCTTGGTTCTATGCATCGAGGTCGACTCTCCAGGGGCAGTATTAGAGCTGGGTGTGGGTTGGATGTGGGTGGGTAGAACACGACCTCCGAGTCATCTCGTTGCATCTCGTCTTGGCCACTGCAAGGCTGGTGGACTGATAGAGACAGCCTCAGCTTCTGGGTGCCACGACAGCAGGAAGCTAGTAGCCTTGCTTCATTCAGCGCTTGTTTGAAAGTTGGACTCCATGGCGTTGAGCGCGGAGGTTGTCTATAAGGAAGTGAATCAGGACGTTTGGTTGGCGATTTGGGGTGTAAAGTCACGCACCACAACTTAACAAGGCTGATTATAGCAGTAGTAAGCTCATACGGACACCTGTGCCATAGGTTTTGAAAGAAATTTGCGAAAAATCATCGAAGAACGACGGCAATGAGCGTTGGGTGGACAGGTTGATGTGGACCGGGACATCGATCCGAAAACGCCGACCCCAATGAACTCGGCTTCTTCCGTGACTTGATCAACAAACCCCAGTTGGAACGGAAATTATCTCTTAGGAGTGAAAGCTGACCTTTTCTCCCATCGCCTCGACCAACAAGTTGAAGTGCTAATGGTTTACACAGTAAGTAGTGCGACAAGTTAGTTTATCTCACCACCCGACATGATCTGCCTGATAACTGCAGGGTCTGTAATGATCATGTACACAATCTTGGTCGTAACATCGCCATTGTAAATATGGACATCACGACCGGCATTGTTAATGTGGACGGCACCGCCCGCTGTAATGGTGGAATTCTGGATCTGAATGTTTCCACTAGGGATGGGGCTTGGCATTGAAGAATCTATCGGGCCGTCATTTTCGCGCCTTTTCGGAGCTCGATGGGGACCGTTGAGGTGGAAAGATATAGCGCCGTCCGCAAGCGCCCGGTCTCTGGAACCCGTGAACGATTCTTAGCTGAGAGCATGAGTAAACGTTCGAAAAAGCTCACACGTGAGAATCCGGCCGGTCGACGTCTAGATGAGCAAGCGCGTCTTTGACCTGATCAAAGAGATATGAATTATTGGAAAATTCTCCAACCAGGACGACACCCTAGATGAATGCAACCGAGTTTAGGCTACAACAAGCATACGCATAATGGCGTACCGCAATCCTCACGTTCGCCTTTCGTTGTTGTAGATATATACCTTCGACAATACAATCGATCGACGGCTGAAAGAACTTAGCAACATCAGCCCTGTAACAGAAGTTTCATATCCAGAATGTTGGATGAAGGAAGTTGCTGACGTACCCTGAGAGCGTGAGCCTACCAGCCCGTATATTCAAGGACGGGGCAGTGTCACGATGTCGACCGAAGCGAATGAACATTTGCTGAGTTGAGTCTTTGAATACAGGCTTTGTATACCTGTCAAACCCGGCGGTGATAACTTGGAGGTGTTCGTAGAACTTGGATCCCTCGAGGTGCTCTAGGACTGAGATAGGTGCTACAAGAGGGTAGACATCTATGGGGAGGACGAACTGTTCAGGAATTCATAGGCTCGACTCGTGACAGAGAGGGACCCGTGCGGGTAGCCTAGGTAATTCCTCAGTGGATACATCTACTCAGGAAGAAACATACTTACATTCTGCAGTGGCTACCTCCCTGAGACTCGTTTCCGGCGAATGTCCGTACGCAGTAATCTGGACGGTTTCTTCCCCCACATCGACTATGAGGACGGCATTATCACTCTAAATAGGAGCACACGTCAACATCATGAGGGAAAAGTGCCGTCGCTGAACTGACCTTGACAGGCTCTGAGATAAGACCACTTTCAATGCAGAAATACAGGCTCGCAACTCCTTCTGGTACCAACCTGATTCTTCCCTGCCCCAATTCTGTGTCCGGCACCAAACCTGCTAACACCGCCGCTTGTCTCAACCGCCGCAACTGTGGTCCTTGCCAGCCATTTGGGTAGGTAATTACATATTCGATCTTAGGCTCGACCGATTGCCACAAGGATGGCCCGTCGACGTGGATGTGTGAAATGTAGTTCTTCGCGCAATCGTGTAGATAATTCATAAAATCGGCCAAAACGCGGACAACGGACTTTCCGGGAGGTAACGGGGGGAGGGATGAATCGTGGTACCCTGACACGAAATTTGGGCTCATGTGGTGCTTGAACCTGTGGATATGACGATTACGAAGATTTGGGACCCACTTAGAGAGAAGTAAACGAACCATTCAGCTTTCGCCCATTCTTCGTCCTCCGCTTGTTCTCCGATGCTCTCTTGAAGCGCCTCAGCCCCAACGGCGCGTACCTTTCCGGCTTGGTCGTAATATATGATTGTTGGTATCTTGGACTCGCCGCTAACGAATTCTTGACCTGGGTATCTATATTTTCAACGTTAACTGCTTGGTTCAACACGATCAATCAATCGTGAGCGACCGTACCGATTGACACCTTGAATCACTGGTACCTGTCCAGGATCAAGAATACTAATCACTCAGTTATCAGCGACTGCTCAACATTTCGATCATGGTCGTACCTGTAGGCAATCCTGCTAAATGTGTTACCGATGTCGAAAGCGAGCACGACTTTCCTTACGGCGCCCTTGTATGAACTGCGTGTTGAATACATGGTAGCCACGGGTGGCAGAAGACTGAATGCGATGGTTCGTAGCAGATTTGGCTTCTTATCTTTCGCCACATACCCTTCCAGCTGCTTACGGTCAGCCTGCCGAGATTGGCTATCCATATGATCTCGGCTTGTGTCCATCACGTTGTCGCATGCGAATTATAAATCGTATAATCGTTGACCTCAAATGAAGAGCAGCGCAATATGCAAAGGGGACAATGGTCGTGCAAGTCTGGTTCGAGCCAAGGTACCAGGTATTTGCCTGAAAGACACACCAAACCACGTGCCACATTAAAACGCGTCGCGTCCACACCACCGAGCTCATTTATGTAACTGAAGAGCTAGATGAGCCGGAACACTCGACCGTGACGCGTAGTCTGGCTTTCAATATAGGCCCAAAGCCTATAACCTCGGCTCACTGTATGAATATATAGGCAAGCCCGCGATACAAAATAGATATTCTTCGAGAACAAGCTAAACATAGCAAAAACATCGACTGGACGAAATATCTCCAATATCATACATTTATCGCACACACAAAGAAAAGATAAGCAGAGAAACATCTTAGAAGCTAGGCGCTTAGTCGAAGCCCGACCTGACACCTCGTAAATTGTGGGTAACAGAATATCCGCCTTCTCAATCTGGAACCCTGCCAGTGTGCTGGCAAAGCAGAGGATTTCAGCTTCCTCGCCAAATAACGTAAGAGAGCTATACCAACCGTCTAATTAGATGCACTTTGGCTTGCAGTCTCGAACCTCGCTGGCGACCTCCTAGATTATAGGCAGACGGTGATCAGAAACGCCTCCAAATTTTGCTTTTATATTACATACCATGGTCATATTTTCTCCAGTGATGAGAGAAGGGGCAGCAGTCACACTGAGAACTGCGGCAGCCGCAAGAAGGATAGTGTAGAAGATGCGAGACATTCTCTGATGTTTGGTGTGGTGAGTTTGAAGAAGGTTTCAGACGACTGAGGCTGGGGTAGAACAGCTGTGCTGGCTTGCTACTTTACTTTCATTTGCCTTGGTTTATATACTTTTCTACCTCCTCTATATCCTTCGAGTCAGGCGGCCAGTAGTCCCCTCACCACCTCCTTGGCTCTTGCCAAGATGTGATAGCCGACTACTGTCCTTGTGAATGTCGCCCACAAAATCACCGCCGTGGTGAGGGAAAGTCCATCATCTTTGATTCACATGTTGTTTGTAGACCTACATATATAGGAAAGAGAGATCTCAGTCGACACAGGCAGACGGTGTATCACGGAATGATTTAACCAGCTCACGCTCCCGCCTGGAATTTGAAGTTAAACCCTCAAAGTCAGAATAGACGGATACTTCGAGCACGACTTTAAGGCAAACTCTATTTTAACGTACGCAGTCAGACGTTGCCTCGCTCTCTCTCAGAGCATGTTTCTCCGAACTACCCCAACCACACCCCTACTCCGACCCCACCTTCCGATGACCTGCCATGTTCGGCGCTGAAAATGATATGTGGGTCCTTGAATACAAGACGCTTCTAAATCCCGTAGAATATTCTCGTTTCACCGACCCGCCCTACCCCTTGAGTAGTCGCATGGTGAGTATCTTTGTGGATAGTCTAGAAATAGCACATATGGTAAATGTGTGGGTGATACTCGTGGTGGACTCCGTACAAGGTGGTGTACCATGAATTGGAGTTCATTTCACCGATTATTCAAACTGTAACCAGCTAAACGGATGCTACATTGGGCGTTGGAGACGAGGCCCGGAAATATCGTTCAATCCTGTATATTGGGAACTACGAGTTTGGACAAATCTACTCGCACTTGGACATCAGGTTATTGATAATACCGATTGACGGTCCCGTGCCCCAGGCAAATCCGTGAACGGAGCCATCGTCGCCTCTACATGGTTGGACTCATGGAAGCTGTAGTTCTTCCGAAAGATGTGTCGACATCCCCGCGGGATGTTTCCTATTTTCGTTTCCTATCCTGTCCAGCCGCTTACCGTGGTAAAGGCCTTTCCCTCAGCTTCGCTCCTTCCTCCACAACGCCCAAGCGGGTGAAACCGCCTCCAGGGAGCAAGCCGAGACATCTCTTATCTTTCGATCCCTCTGAGAAAGTTAACAAGCCACTTAGTGGACGACAGCAACGGCACGGTGTAGTCCATATGGGAGGCGACTACTACATGGAGCAGTCGGATGAGAGATGATAGCGAGGATGGAGTCCCGAAACTGGGAGGGAATAGCGTTTTGCCGTGCGACGTTCGAATATGAATTGCAGTTCGTGGGCTAATGCAGGAGGTGAAACGTTGTAGGCAGACACTGATGCATTGCGTCCATGTGGCACATGAATAGACACCGGCATACGAGGGGATGTAGGTGACTGGGAGGTTCTCGACAGTAGATTCGGAGGTGATAGAGTCCCGATGTGTTCATGGTTCCAATAATGTGTTCATAGTGAGGTGGAACTCGCGACGAACTTCCTGGGCTGTCAATGCTGCTGCGAGCAAGCAGCTCCAGTAGGCACCGGTATCGTGGGAGGTAAAGAGATGAGGCTCAGCCTCCATTATCGCGGAGCTTCGCTCCTGACTTCTGTTCCTTTCATGCTCCATCCGGCTCGATAGTCGCGCCACAAGACCAACTACGCTTGAATCCTGGAATACGATATCCAGACACAGCCGGCGTCGAAAGGGTAGAACCCTAATCCTAAACTGGAGGTCCTGGTGCCCTGACGTTTGTGAACGGGACCGATTGGGAAGTTGAGGGCTCAAGGCCAACATAGGGGGCCGGATCCAGCAAGAAACTCGAAGGTCTTAGAATGACCTGTATTGGTATGCCAAGGTAACGTGCTCGTTGCGGAGGTTGGTGTTTGATGTTAGGAGAGGAAGGATGAACTGCCAATGATCGACTCCTTTCTCCGGCCAATAAAATGGACAATGGCAGAGAGTAGGTTCCTTGGGAGGCTGTTGAGGGAGGGTGGGCGCATTCGAACGCTAAGAGTAGCTCGACGGCACGATGGGAGAAAGGTGCTCGGAAGGGAGGGGTGCGCAACAGGATGGTCGCCTGTTGATATGGCGGGGCGTAGTCGGAGGGCTCCAAGAAAGAACATTCGGGAACAATCTACGAGCAAAGGCCATGATCAGCACGACTCCATTTTCAAACGAAGTCGAATCACCTTAGAACTCCTTGGTAATTAGGATGCTCGACAGACGGTTGAAACAGATAGAACCAGGCTCGTTTTCATCTGTGATGTCTGACGTCGTAGTCGCCGCCCTTGAACGTCAGATTTTGGCCCAATGCAGGTGTCAACAGCAAAGGCCCAGGCAAGCAGAGCGAAGGCGGAAATGTTTGGCCCAATGAACTTGAGGTGTCCGATTACATCCGGAGTATTTTCTTAAGGGTAGAACTTTGTTGCAGGAGTATGTGAGATTAGAGTCCCTAGAGCAGCGCAGCTCGATAGCATGAGCATCATCGGATGGATCAAAGGCCAGGAAATCCTTTGGTGAACTGACGGAGGCGGAGTCGGGACCCGGAAAGGTATGTTTCGCACCACGTGATTGAACGCGTCGCGTCCTTTACGGTTTAAAATTATCACAATCAGGCGGGCGTTGAACCCCGCCAGCAACCAGCGTACAGGCGAGTTACTGTGTTCACTTGTTACGGCTCGTATATTCAGAGGGCTGACTACAGAAGTGCAAAGTACCAATGGCTCATACAAATAACCCTTCGCAGAAGAACCCGAAAAAATCTAGAGGAAACCTTCTCAGATCCTTCTGTAGATCTTTGATCACAATGTAATAGATTTGCCTGACACCAGTATATACTGTATTCTCAGGCTTGGATAGATAGGATAGTGAGATAGTTCAATACACTATTAGACCTCCTCTTACTGCATACCAGGAACGACATCCTGCAGATGTTCTTTCTTTAGGCACCTGGCAACGACGCCGCAAGTACGACACTTCCTCTCAGCTGGCTCATAGTCATCCTCACTATATCCACCATCAAACATGGGTGGGTGCCTATCGCCATGATACCGTTTTCGACCAGTGCCATGAAGATACGACGGGGCCAAGAGGCAATATCTCTCACCGAAATTGGCGGTCGGGCATCGGCATGTTCCAGGTAGCCAGTCGGAGAAAGGGGTACATTGAAAGATCTTCGGAATGTCAATGCCATGGAAAATGTCATACTAACATACATGCTCACCCTGTTTTTCTGGAAGAGTGCAACCTTCGCAGATAGTCCAGTCGCAGGTAGTACACCTCTTGAAAGGGCCTCCTATGTCCCCAGTCTCTTCTTCTTCGCCAAGTAAGCCAGTCGGCGGATAAACTTTGAACCTCTTGAAACAGCCATCGCAGGCCGACACCGGTTGTGGGTTTCGCGCCCGTTCGACCCAGGCAGCGTCTTCCATTGCGGTAACCTGCCCCAAGGAATAGTTGGGGCCGCTATATTTCTTCATCATCCTCTCTGCCCTGTGTGTAGTAATGGAGGTTTAACACAAGCACTTCGTTTATGAGCCTTCCAGACTTCCGCCTGGCATGCTGGTCTTATAAGTAGAAGGTGCTATTAGAGGGACATTGAACGCGCTATCAAGGAATTCAGTCGACTTACGAGCAATAGCTAAGAATTAAGAGATACTCAGAACTGAATATGGCGTTCAAACAATGAACTTACACCGTTCCGTGGCATTTCGAGCATTGTTTAGATTTCTCGCATTCCGCCTTGCATACGTGGCAATGACGCGCCATGGTAGGAGAGCAAGGAGGAGCTTGCGAAGCCTCCTGGCCAATCTAGTTCGGTGGCCAGGAACATGAAAAGGAGTTGGGACTGTTTCTTCACACCATGTGATCAGGTGCGTCGCGTCGCATCCAGAATTTAAATTTCACCTGGATGAGAAGCAGTACGATTCGAAGAAACTAGCCAGCTCTCTCAACACATATCCAAAGCACCAGGCAGGCATACTGTGTAACCTACGAGTACGTATGTCTAACCTGATACTCCCACATATGATCCCAAGCCACCCAGGAGACTCCAGCATCCTTCTTGCCAGTGGCAATCTTGTAGAAGAGTACGAAGGAGCTTCCAAAGCCTGGTGGCGAATCAGACCAGACCAGATGCCGTACGAAGTAGATCCTTGATGCATCTTCTGAATCTGCGGGGATACACGGTACAGAGGATAGCTGACCGTCATCTTTGTACTTTTCGTTCCGAGAATCAATTCTCGAAGGGATATATCATATCATATCCACGACCTCCCTACTGAGTCGGAGAAAGCCCAAACAACCCCGCACTATTGAATTAGGAATAAAGGTGAAAACGGTGGGTATACCCTCGAACAGGAGATACCTCCAACTTATCTTGTCAGCCCTGGTGCTTTAAGGAGTCCATGATGCGCAGTGAAATGTAATCAGGATTCGCTGGAATAGTAGGTAGCTTACGCAGTGAAGGTGGAAATATAGGTCAACTAGCTTTCCGTGGCAAAGTGGATGATGGGGAAACAGTATGTTGCATACAGGACGAAATAGATAGGAAAACTAGAAGCCGATGGATTCCAGAAAGCAATTACGACATATGTAGATAACAGGATAATGTCCGAGGAAGTCTTCTCGTATGAAAGTGTACCATTGACAACACCGAGAAATAGTATCTTCGCGGGATTGAAAACGTGAGAAAGAGTGAAGTGCTAGGGGAGTGGAGTTTATGGGAAAAGTCTTTTGGACGTTCATGAGGAGGGAGGATAGGGGACATAACAATATGAAGCCAAAGGCTAAGCGAGTCGGTAACCGTATCATCACTAGAGTACCCCAAATCCTCCATTCCATTCCATCCTAATCCTGACCTCGGCACCACCCGGCCACTGGCCACCTGGTTATCTCCACGATAAGCCAAAGGGTCCACCGCTCTCGCTATGGGCTGGCCGATGCGGTGCGTTAATGGATGTGAAATCATATCGGGCATTGTAACGGCAAAAGAACGAAGTTCTTGAAACCAACGGGAATATGATTCTCGTTTCTCTCGTATTTCCAAGAAGGGAGTCGTAGGCGGTGTGGTAAACGGAGGTTTGACCGACATTTCCGGGTCTTGATACGCAATATTTGAGGATAATCACAGGTCGTAATTATGGTCCGGGATAAGATACGATTGAAGGTGGAGACGAGCGTGCGCTGGGGCATGGTTGTGCCGGAAAGAAAGACATGCGGGCTGAGGAACACCCCGGGGAAATGTTGACGCCTAGCCAGCCCAACACGACGCAACACTTCTTCATCGTCCTGCTGCTCAACCTCATCCCATCCTCCATAAGCCCAATCTCCCTCTACGTAACTCCTCGAATCGTCCTGCACAGGGAGCCTCAAGACGAGGTGCTTGACGTCAACGAGCGAGGATAACATGTTCCCAATTTTTTCGTTTGAACATGAGAGCACAGCCACATGCCCGTAAAAGGTGGGTTGGGGAACGGAGAACACATTCGTGACCAAAATAGAGGAGCCGAGCTCGAACTCTATAGACTTCGTTATCGGGGATGTTCGTGCCAGTACCGGAAGTGTACAGGTGAATGCCGAATATGAGGGTCGCAGAACCTCGTTGCGCTGGCGATGGTGTTACTGCTGCTGCTGCAGGTCCCCAACGCTCTGGAGCGAATTACTTCCAACACGTAGATGCAGTTCTGACGCGGAAGCTTGAAACCAGGATTCAAGTAGGTGGCCTTCATCTTCTCCGAGCTCGGCGGATTCCTATTCTTCATCACCAACTTCCACCATTCGAGATCCATTCCAGCTAACGCTCGGCATGAGAGCATCATCAAGCTTCCTCCCAATCTTGCCTCCCAACGTACTCCTGAATCCCGACTCTAAACACGACCAGTTGCATTCGTTCCTCGTTAGGACCCAGGTCATATCCTCCAACTTCAAAACTTCATGCTGAATGACGTATGCAACATCGCGCGAAAGATGGCAGATAAAAGGTGACATTATCACCTGCGGGTGCGGGTAGCATGACTGGTTGTGACGACGAAACCGGTGGACGAGATGCAGATTGGCTGGGGTTGGGGTATGTGGTATTCATCCGAAGGACCATTAGGGCGAAGGTGTCTATCCTTCTCAAGGCGTAGTAGCCGAATATGTTTTCCCAGCTACATGGTCGAGTGGATGGGACCATTGGTTCTCGGAGAGGGTACGGGTCTCTAATCCGTGGAATCTTCATCGTCTCATCTTGTCACATCCTACTCCGAGTCCAGAGCTTCAGGCCAATTGACATATGCAGCATCTCAAGAAAGAAGGCAAATGCAAGGCGACGAGTCTGCCGGTGCGAGTGGAATGGCTGATAGGAAGTTGAGGCCGAAATCGAAAGGTTGGATGGGGGAGTACGTTGGGATAGGGGGGAGACGAGGTCCATCCTAATGCCCATCTGCAGGCAGAGGATCCATCCTTCAAGAAGGCGAAGTCGGATACGATGTAGCTGTACCAGCTGCGGGAGGAAGGGAGGTGGGGGACCTGCAGTCCTTGCGCAGGATAGTGGCAACGCTCCAATGTAGGTCTTCTCGGAACCTTCATCGCCTCGCCTCATCCCTTCCTCCTTCATATCTCTTCAACCCGTCTCCCAACCACCACCACGGTCAACCTCCCAGTTCGCACTGGTCAGAGATTGGGGTGATTCGCAAGGGACGGGGAGATAAACCGGCACTCCATGGCCCAAAGCACCCAGCCATCTCGTCGGTGCAGGGATGACTGGGACGCCAGACGTCAGCTATCCAGGATCATGGCTGTCGGAGGATATCCCTGGAGCCAGTTCGAGCGAGGTCCAATGTCGTTGAGGACCCGATGTTGCATAGGCGAGGATGTTGGAATTGAGACAGCCGATGATGCCTGAGGGGCGACAGAGCGTAGTAACCGGCTACCGTTGCTTATTGCTCGAGATGGGAGGTAAAGGCGGGAGATGATGCTGACGACAGGTTTCATCATGTACCTCAGCTGGGTGGGCGAGGGTTTAGGTGGAGCCCGGAGGATGACACCCGTGACGAGGAATCCAAGGCTGAGGCCCAACCCTCAGGAACGTGACAGCGTGAAGCCACGAGCATGTTGACATGCCTGTAGGTCCAGAAGTATGCCCGTTGTTGGCGGCGGCGGCCATACGACACGTTCCAGCTAGGAAAACCACGACGAGCAAAAGCTCCATTTGAATTCGGTGTCGGTGCTTTGGAGCTTCACGAGTGGGGATAATGAATGTGGGATATGCAATCTTCGCGACGGTGGAACATTCGACCTGTGAGGCCAAGTCCGAGGCCAGGAGCGAGCAAAGCTCAAGCTCAACTTCGAGATGCTGACATTGACCTTGGTATAGCGCAACGAGACCAGGAGTCGTATGATAGCCAGCGGCTTCTGTGAATAATACGTCGACGAGCACAGAACTTGACAGTATGAACCAATGCCGACGGTCTATGGGCCTGGGGTGTGACGAAGTTTCCGGGACCTCCGAGGGTGAGAATGGCAAAAGCTCCTGCTGTTAGCGGTGCCGATGGAGCAAACAAATTGAAGAATGGGCGGGGCCATATAATCTTCATCCACATCGGGTATTCGACCTACAAGGTCGTGGGAGGCACATGAGCGAGCGAGGCTCAAGCTCAACTCCGGGGTGCTGAGGTTGGCACTGGTGGTTCCCTGCGTAAGGTATTCGTGCGGCGGGTGTATGCGCGCATACGAATTCGGTTGGGTGAGATGAAGGTCCTTCTTGAGGTGGCCCCGCGTTGGCTAACCCAGCCTAGCAGTGGCAACATCTCTCAGTTCTGCCGTCTGTGGACAGTTCCGGGTGCAGTAGAGATGTCGAAGATGTATAGGTTGGTCGTAGGATACGAGCTTGTAAGCGTCAGGGTGGGGAGTACGGGACGAAGTTGCGGTGGTTGCAGGTCCAGGTGCGGGAGGTAGGAGGCTGGTGAATGGCTTTATCCATCAGCTTGAAAACGCGAACGCATACTCGTAGCCGCAGGTTGCTAAACCCTAAGCCACATGGTCGTAGACAGAGGATAGGATAGACAGGTGGCGAGGATGAGGAACAAATGAAGGTTGACGAGGTTGACGAGGAAGGGAAGCAAGGGGGAGATTCCTCGGCGGTAGAGTCTCAGCGTCAAGATGCCACAACTGCAGAGAACATCTAGTCTTGCTTCATTGTGTTCTTGCGCCTCCGTAGGATTATTTCAGTGAGTTGAACACGGAGTCGTCTGCAAGGAAGCTGATCAGGACAAGCAATATGAATAGGTAGAAGATGGACGAACCAGTACTTCATTGAGGCTCCCCGTCTAGCAGAAGTGAGCACATAGAGATACATGAGTCGTAGCTTCTGGAGCGGCACTAGAGTATAACCTCGAGGCCGTGAAGGAATAGCGTAGTCACGATATGGCGGTCAGAAGCGAAGATGGTCAATGGCCAAGGTTCGGAGTTAGCCGGTGCAACTGACCGAAACCCCGAAAAGGCTCAAATTCTCGTTTCTCCCGCCTGTTGTCAATCATCTCTGTCCATTGGCGAGCACTCTGTCATCTGACTGTTTAACTTGACGGCGAAGATCGTTCCGACCGAGGATCGATGCCTCGAAGCTGGGATTAACCCTCATACCTGAGCTCAACGTGGAAGCCAGGTCCGTGCTAGAGACCTATGGCAAAAACTATGTACAGATACACCAAGCTCGTATCGTAGACACAAGCATTAATGCCGTCTTTTGCCAACCGGACATGTCTTGATACATTTGGTAATGTTGCTGTCGCCTACTCATCTGCCCGTTTCTCTGCCCGCCCGTGATCCATTCCTCGCCTCCTCTATAACGCATCTGGCCCTTATCGCTTTCTTTCCCCGGACTTACCTCACAACGAAAACTACCGTTAATATGTACGGGTTGGTGGCCTCAAAAGGCCCAAGCTTTAGGATACATACCTCATCGCATTTCTATGTTACCACTGGATCGAAACGACATGGTTTTGGGTCGTGGTGATACAAGCCGTTGTCCTGCGAAATTTGTCACTCTTTTCATCTCATCAACATGCCCTTTACTATTATCCTCTCTTACAGACAGCCACCTCGAGGGACACGACATCCACCAGTATCACCAGTCACGGCACCTCGGCAACATGACTATACGAAGGGCTACGACGCTGAATGGGCGAACAACTGTCTACAACTTTATCATACCTGCGGACATGGTCACCCTCGTCAAACGCCGTGGCGAGTCCAAGAAGATGCACAATGTCCAGCTTGGCCTCGACTCCCAAGTACCTTGCCACGAATGGCATCACTTCGTCGCTCGGACACCAATTTTTGGTCTTCGTCATACGAGAAGAGCTACCTCCAGGGAACGTCAACGGGACGGGGCCCACCCTCCGTCTTGAGGCATATGGTGTCAAAGCATCTGATAGCTGAGACTATTGCCCCCAAGCCTCGACATCCATCAACTCGCTCGTCTCCAATCCAAACTTTTAGACGACACATCTTTGTCTGTGTTCACGTCTTTTAAGTTTCTCCATCTCGATTGTTCTCGGCCCCTGTCTTGTCGTGCTACAATATTCAAAAACTCTGAAGGCTTGGAATATGATACAGCTTGTCTATTATATTACGTGGGCTTGTCGTAGTACAGAGAACGAATCCGTATGTGATGGACGCGAAATTTGACTTGTGGTCGTTCAAGGATCCCAATGCCCTACAGCGTAGTCGGGAGAATATCCTTTTCCTCCCTCAATATATCCCAAGAATCGTGCGTGTGTTTAGAAAATTCAGGTAACACTTATTGAGAGACTCGGTTATACTTGGGGAAAACCCAGATATATTGTTCGCAGTAATGAAATACAAGTACAATCGAGGGAAAAGGGTACACGTAACGAAGAAATCAGGGCCGCATCGGTTGAAAGCTCAATCGACGAAGAGTTCATGGAGATAGTATGAGAATAGGATCAGGTAAGAACGAAAAAGAAAGAAGAAGGATCAAGAAAAATCCACAAAGTAGTTCAGGAAACGTCGCTTCCTCGTAAGAAGCTAACGGAAAGCCTAGAATTCTATTTATTAGAGATGTCGACTCGTTCATCGAGCTCAAAGGTCTCACCTTGCCCTAGTATTTCACTTGTCGTGGTGATCGTCCTTGCCGTGGTCGTCACCTTTGCCATCCTTACCCTTCCCATGATGATCATCCTTCCCGTGGTGGTCGTCCTTGCCAGGGCGGCAATGCTAAGGGGGAAATGTTTAGATACGGCGACGGAGTCTATCGGAATAAACCCCTTACCTTCTTGCCGTCCTTCCAATAGCAGTCCTTGCCATGGTCGTCGTCGCGGCAAATCTAAAATGGACGTTAGGGGTTACATTGGCGAAAATTTACTTCGTGGCCTTACCTTCCTGCCGTCCTTCCAATAACAGTCCTTGTCATGGTCATCATTACGGCAGATCTGAAATGAGAATATTAGGTACAACGACGACGACAGTCGTCTACCATTTACCTTCCTGCCATCCTTCCAATAACAGTCTTTATCGTGATCGTCGTGGGGGCAGACCTGTAATGGGAAGCGTCAGATACACCGGCCATATTTTGAACCTTCTACGAGCCCATACCTTCTTGCCGTTCTTCCAGTAACAGCCTTTGTCGTGATCATCATCATCCCGACAAATCTGTTATGGGAAGGACTCGTTAGCCCTAATGACTGAGTGTACAGCCTTGCCAGTTCTTACCTTCTTCCCGTTCTTCCAATAGCAGTCCTTGTCGTGGTCGTCGTCGCGACAGATCTATTACGGGAATCTTAGATACAGAAAGAGCTGTTCTGAGCGTCTATGTCTCACCTTCTTCCCATTCTTCCAATAGCAGTCTTTGTCGTGATCATCATCCCGACAAATCTGGAATAGATATCAGATACAGAGACGCGACAAGTAATTGATTAGAGTCCATTACCTTTTTACCATTCTTCCAGTAGCAGTCTTTGTCGTGGTCCTTGTCAGGGCGACAATACTAGAAGGAAATCGGTTAATACATCAGATTTTGTATCCTTCGTTGGTCAAAAATGCCATACCTTCTTTCCGTTCTTCCAATAGCAGTCAAGGTCGTGACCTTTGTCGGGACCGTCACCGCGAGGAAGAACTCCCGCGACAACACTGCCGACCACGGCACTGAGGACGAGAGCGAAGAGAGGATTAAAGAACTTCATTAGAGAGAGGAGATAGAAGTTAACAGAAAGCTTGAAGCTGAAGATTCTACGAGGTGAGCTGAGGGTTTTTATACCATTTATCGTTCTGAGGATCCAAAAGCACTCACTTGCGAGATTTGAAAAGTCAGACCTCTTTGGCCATGAATTTCGTCACATACAGCCTCACGCAGACCACTTGGAATGAGGTAGATGAGGACGTTAGCCAATCAGAAATCTTGAGAGGTTTCTGAAGTCTCGCCATAGATGGATTCGTCCACTGAGTGGGTACTTGGCAGGATCTTGGCGAGATGTAAAAGCTGTGGTGCTAATATGTTTTGCTACTGGCTTGCATTCCGGTGAAGTTGCAAGCGGTGTTCGTCCCCCTTCTATCCGGTTATCAATCGACATTTTAGACACGTTTTTGGCAATTAGTACAGTATATCTACCACTCTTCTGGTTCACTCTAATGTGGAATGGGCGACTGGAGAGCTGACGGATCTCAGACCATAGAGTCGATCCACGAGCCAAGCCAAAGTGATCGTCAGGTACCAACTACCTCGATGATCATGAACACGCATAGGATTCTTGGAGAGAGCTTTAGGCTTGGCGAAATGTTGATCCATGTCGTGCCCGCCGTTCCGTTTCCACAGTTGCGATCGGGTACCGATGATCCTGCACCGACCTCATCTTCGGGAGTCCTACAAGTAACAAAATAGTACTTCATCTTGATGCATCTCCTAGACATTTTATGATCTCTGTAAATCGTAGCGATGTAGGAATAGCCTTTCCGAGAAGATGGTTGAGGCTGAGCGCTGAATTTTGGGTTCGTCGCTGTTTAGGCTGGTTGGCGGTGCCTGGAATCAGAACATGGAGCCTCAATGTAATTTGAATATGAACGTGCAGCATGGGCATCTCGGCCTTTTCGTCATAGGAGCCGCAATATTTACTCGTGTGGTCGATCTATATTAGTACAAAGCGGCGGGCATGAAGGCTGGTAGCATGAAATCACGATGGCCAACGGCCATTCGAGACCTGAAAACGTTGAGATGTCGGTGTAGCATTGTATCTGCCTTGGCGAACAGGATTTTCTTCGTGAACGAGTAATCTCTAGCAACATTCTTGAACGGAAAGAGGGTCCATAAACGAGGGGAAGAAACTCTGTGTTACAAGATTCCCGCAGAATTGGAGTCAAGATTGTAGTTTGACCGTCGAGTGTGGAGGGCAGCGTACTCGTAATTCAAAATCAGGCAGGTCTTTGATGTTCAACTACCTAGATGGATATTTATCGGATTCAGTGAATGGCACTTAGCGCGGGAACCGGCGACCCTTTAGCCGGACCCTGGGAAAATATGCACAGACGAGCGGATTCTGTGGCCAGAGGTCTTTCAGTTCTGAAGGTAAAACTGTCTCCGTTTGGCGCGCCTCAGGTAAGATCCTTTTTTTTTCAAGCTTCAATTCTCTATCCTAATCGTATATGTTAAGTAAAGTTGACGTGTCACTATTCCGAGTTCTATCCGCGATAGGACGAGGTGTGTCTGTTGTGCGGTCGGCTCAGTAGATCGGGGTACGGGATCTTATCCGTCGGGGAATCCATCCTTATGGGGAGTCGAATTGGGTTTTAAAGGCAATACGGTGGTCTTCAGTGGGGCTGCGGTGATGAGTATCCCAAACTAGCTTGATGGCCCGGCATTAGCAGAGGCGGAGGCCGATTGGCTACTAATCGGACAGACTTGGAATCCATCGCGCACCCAAAGGGCGCCGAGGTCCAGCTTCGGAACTGTACAAGTCCTTCGACAGGATTTCTTATGAAGAGGATTTCTCACCGGGTGCTAGAATAGCGCGTCTCCAGCTTTATGTTTACGAGAATAGCCTCGTTCTTGGGCTCGGTCACGGTATGGAATCAATCGGCCCGGTTACGATTTGTTCCAGGGCTTCAAGTCACTTACACGGAGTCCATATCTGCTAAGCAATTCGTGTCATGTCCAGTTTTGAACCTATGAAATCTGAATCAAGTAATGTATTGGTTTCCAATTCCAACCTATATTCGTCCACAGTAAGTCCACAAAAACCTAGGCCTCCAGCACCTACCGGAAACTTATGGGACTCGGATTCCGCCGTGCGAATGCAACGGCGCATTGGTGACAAAGTTTCTCGTTGCAGTCGGCGAGAATTTTCTTCTATTTCTACGTGACCCTCCACTTTGTTGGAATGCGGGGTGGGATCTACACGACGGATGGGTCTAAACTCCGAAGCTACCAAGTATTGTTGGCTAAGTTCGGTCGTTCAGAGATGTTCCCTTCAGGTACATCGGGTGGAATGAGCCCTCGGTGTTCGATGCTCAGCCAGCACTGCATCTTCCACCTCACTTCTCCTAAGCCCAAAATCCCCAAGCTCCGAGCTTCCCCACCCATTCTGCCCCGGGTGAGAAATGGAGGAGCCAGTACGGCCAGTGGGCCACAGACGAAGGTCGCACATTTGCATCAGTCGAACTCGGAGATAGAGCTGATGCAAATGTCAGCTTTCCGGGACTGTCGTCAATGATGGGTGCAGCGGGTTCCGGGAAAGGGTTTTCACCTGGCCGGGCATGGAAAGCCAGCAAAGGCATTGTTACGGGTCCTGCTGCAAGTGTAGGCGCGGATGCAGATATAGGAACGTGCGTGGTGGTGCAGCTCCTTGATGTACGGCAAGAGTAGAGGGCCTCGAGGGCCCAAGCTCGACGATGTTCTCCCGAACACGCTTTCATCTACTACCTGGATGACAGGTGCTGCTGCTGATGACAACGTGGATGCAGGCCGTGCACTTGGAATACCCGTTCTCGATATCAATGAATCTGATGTAGCGAGGTGATACCACGACTCCTAATCGGAATAGGCAGCTTGCGTGAAGGATACGCTGCCGGGCCAGAACTTGACAGTATGATGCAATGTCAACGTGTTCATATGCCTGGGGTGCGACGAAGCTTCCAGGAGCTAGGAAAGTACGACGAGCGGGAGCTTTAGTTTATGCTGGTTTCAAAGGAGCTGATGAGGAGGAGAATGGCGGGGGAGATATAGCCTTCATCGGGTATTCGGTCTACGAGGTCGTGTGGGAGGCACAGGAGCGAGCAAGGATTGATGAAGGGATGGGAAACGGGGCAAGCAGAATGCTCAACTCGACATTGACGAAGTCGATGAGGGGCAGGACGCAAGGGAGATATTCGACGTCGCTGCAAATTCCATGAACAGAGTGGCCAGAGTCCAATGGGGCTCGGATTTCGGCCGCGATGAGCCTGGTGGATTGACGGCGACAGAGTCTCAGCGTCTAGGTGCCACGATTACAGAGAACGTCTAATCTTGCTTCGTGGGGTTCTCGCGTTTGAGGAGGACTAGTCTACTGTGTTGAATATGGAGTCGTCTATAAGGAGCTAGATCAGGACAAGAAACAGGAATATGGTAGATGGGCGTACCACTACTTCATTGAGACTCCTCATCTAGTAGATGATAGCTCATAGAAACATATGAGTCATAGCTTCCAGCGCCGCGTTCGAGGATGAGCTCGAGGACGTATAGAAATCGCGCAGTCGGAACCATATGGCCGTTCCGTGTTGTCCGAGTTAGCCGGCGCAACTGTCCGAAACTCCGAAAAGGTTCAGATTCCATTTGCCCCGCCTGTGGTCAATCGTCTCAGGCCATTAGTAGGTACTCTGTCATCTGGCTATTCAACTTGACGGCGAAGACCATTCTGGCCAAGGATCTATGCCTCGAATCTGGGATTAACCCTCATATCCGAGCTCAACGTGGAGCTAGTTCCGTGCTCGAAGCCTTTGGTAAAAAGGATCTACAACTACACCAAGCTCGAACTATAGATACAGGTATTAATGCTGTCTTCCTCCGCCCGAATACGTCTGGGTACATTTGGAGATGTTTCTGTCGCCCGCCCATTTGCCCGTTCCTCTGCCCATCCGTGATCCATTCCTCGCCTCCTTATAACGCATATGGCCCTAATCGGTGTCTTTCCCCCAAATTACCTCATGATCACAACAGAAACTACTGTTACTATGTACAGACTGGTAGTCTCGGAAGACGCAAACTCGAGGATACACGCCTCATCGTGTTTCTATGCGATCCACTGGAAGGGAACGACTCGGCTTTAGGTGGTGGGAATACAAGCAGTTCTCTTTCGAAGTTGTCATTTTTTCCAATCTCATCAATAGGCGCTTTACTAATACCCACTCTCATAAACGGCACCCTCAATGGACACGACGTCTAGCAGTATCACCACTCACGGCATCCCGACAACATGGCTTCGCAAAGGGCTACGACGCTGACTGGGCGAACAACTGTCTACGAGTACGATTTCATCATACCTCACGGGCATACTCACCCCCGTTGAATCCCATGGGGAGTCCAAGAAGATACTCAGGGTTCAATTTCCAGCCTGGCCTCGAGCCCTTTATCAAGAATGACGTCACCTTCATATCACCCGCACCATGAATCTAGAGGAGCCACCTCTAGAGCACGCCAACGGGATGAAGCCCACCCTCCGCCTTGGTGCATGTGGTATTGGTATCTGGTCGCCGTCTTTGTCATCCGTCAACTCGCCCGTCTCCCACTGGGGCGCTTAGACGACACATCCTCGCCCCTTCCATACCTTTTCTCCATCTCGACCATTCTGGTCCCTCGTCTCCGTATTTACCATCCGACGCCCACAAACACTCGAACCTCAAGGCCTAGAATAGGATACAGGCCGTCTGTTATACTACGTAGGCTTGTTATATGATACATAATGAATACTATGGGATCAGCGAGAAATTTAACTTGTGGCTGTCAAGAAATTCTAGCTCTCGTGTGCGTGCTTTGAAAACCGGAATGACGCTTATTGAGAGACTCAGTCGTACTTGGCGGAAAACTCGATATATTGTTCGCAGTAATGAAATACAAGTACAATCGCGGAGAAACGGTATACGGAACGAAGTAATCAGAACAGCATTAGTCGAAGGGTCGACCAACGAAGAGTTTGTGTAGAAAGTACGCGAAAAGGGTCATGTAAGAACGAAAAAAAACGAAGGACGAAGCAAAGTCCACAACGTCGTTCAGAAAATGTCGCTGGCTCGTACGAAGCTAACGATGAGTCTAGAATCGCGGTGGTTAGAAATGTCGACTCCGTCCATTGAGCTCGAAAGTCTCACCTGGCTCGTATACTTTACTTGTCGTGACGATCGGGCTTGCCATCGTAATCGTTCTTTCCGTGGTCGCCCTTGCCATGATCGTCCTTGCCCTTGCCGTGGTCGTCCTTTCCATGGTCGTTCTTTCCGTGGTCGTCCTTCCCATGGTCGCCCTTCCCCTTGCCGTGGTCATCCTTGCCGTGATCATTCTTGCCATGGTCCCTGCCGTGGTCGTCCTTACCATGGCCCTTGCCGTGATCGTCCTTTCCATGGTCATCCTTCCCGTGATCTCTCCCGTGATCGTCTTTGCCGTGGCCCTTCCCGTGGCCATCCTTGCCATAGTCGTCCTTCCCGTGGTCCTTGCCATGGTCGTCTTTTCCGTGGCCCTTGCCGTGATCGTCCTTGCCATGGTCGTCTTTGCCGTGATCTTTGCCATGGTCGCCTTTGCCGTGATCCTTGCCGTGGTCGTCTTTTCCGTGGCCCTTGCCGTAGTCGTCACCTTTGCCATCCTTCCCCTTTCCATGATAATCCTTCCCGTATTGATCATCCTTTCCAGGACGGCAATTCTGGGAGGAAAATGTTTTAGATACAAGACGAGAGTCCACCTGTAAAGCTCTTACCTTGTTGCCGTCTTTCCAGTAGCAATCTTTGCCATGGTCGTCGTCGCGGCAAATCTAAAATGGAGTTATAGGTTAGGTTGACGAAAGCACACTTAATGGGCCTTACCTTCTTGCCGTCCTTCCAATAACAATCCTTATCCTTGTCATCCTTGCGGCAAACCTAGGGTGCAGCTGTTAGGTGCTACAAGGAAAACGTAGAGCGATCCAATGCTTACCTTCTTCCCATTCTTCCAATAGCAATCTTTGTCGTGATCGTCATGGTGGCAGACCTGTTACGGAGAGTGTCAGGTACGGTGGTGAGATTCTGGACCGTCAACGAGCCCATACCCTCTTGCCATTCTTCCAGTAACAACCTTTGTCTTTATCATCATCCCGACAAATCTATTGTTGGACTCGTTAGCCTCAGAAACGGACTGTGCAAACAGGTCGGTTCTTACCTTCTTGCCGTTCTTCCAGTAACAGTCCTTGTCATGATCGTCGTTACGGCAGATCTAATACGAGAAGCGTTATAAACAGATGTATCTGCTATGAACGCATATGTCTCACCTTCTTGCCGTTCTTCCAATAGCAGTCTTTGTCATGGTCATCGTGATGGCAGATCTGTATGAGAATCATTAGCCCAGGCCACCAAGTATGTCTCTATGCCAGTTCTTACCTTTTTCCCGTTCTTCCAGTAACAGTCCTTGTCATGGTCGTCGTTACGGCAGATCTAATACGAGAAGCGTTGGATACAGACATATCCGCTATGAATGTATATGCCTCACCTTCTTGCCGTTCTTCCAATAGCAGTCTTTGTCATGGTCGTCGTGACGGCAGATCTTTTTGAGAATAATTAGCTCGACCAAGTATGCCTCTATTCCAGTTCTTACCTTTTTCCCGTTCTTCCAATAGCAGTCCTTGTCCTTGTCATCGTCACGGCAAATCTGAAACGGGAAGCGTTAGACACGAAAATAATCGCTCTTAGCTTCCATGGCTTACCTTCTTCCCGTTCTTCCAATAGCAATCCTTGTCCTTGTCGTGATCGTCATGGCGGCAAATCTGGCATAGATATCAGTTACAGTGATACGACAAGTCAACGATTAATAGGTGCTTACCTTTTTACCGTTCTTCCAGTAGCAATCTTTGTCGTGGTCCTTGTCAGGACGACAATACTAGAAGGAAATCGGTTGATACATCAGCGTCCAAATGTTTCGTCAGTCAGAAATTCCGTACCTTCTTTCCATTCTTCCAATAGCAGTCGAGGTCGTGACCTTTGTCGGGACCACCGCGAGGAAGAACTCCCGCGACAGCGCTGCCGACCACGGCACTGAGAACGAGAGCGAAAAGAGGGTTAAAGAACTTCATCAGAGGCGATAGAAGTGAACAGAGAGCTTGAGCTAAAGAAATTACGAGGTGAGCTGAGAGTTTTTATACCGTTCATCGTTCGAAGGATCCGAAAGTACTCACTTGCGAAGTTTGAAAATACAAACCTCTTTGGTCATGAATTTCGTCACATACAGCCTCACGCAGACCACTTGGAATGAGGTAGATGAGGACGTTGGCCAATCAGAAAACTTGAGAGGTTTCTGAAGTCTCGCCATAGATGAATTCGTCCATTGAGTGGGTACTTGGCAGGAGCTTGGCGAGATGTAAAAGCTGTGGCGCTAATAGGCTCTGCTGGCTTGCATAGCTGCAAGCGGTGTCCGTCCCCCTTCTATTCAGTTATCAATAAGCATTTCAGACCATTTCTTGGTGCTTACCGTACGCCTACGCCTCTCCTGGTCCACTACAATGTGGATTGGGCAAATAGAGAGCTGACGGATCTAGAGTTCATTCCCGAGCCAAGCCAAGTGATCGTCAGGTACCAACTGCCTCGATGATCATGAACATGCATAGGATTCATGGAGCGCCTTTCAAACTTGGCGAAACGTAGCTAAGTGTTGTGCCCGCCGTTCATTATCCGCGGAGACGATCAGGCACCAATAATTCTGCACCGACCCAAGCTTCAGGTGTCGCCACAAGTAATGAAACAGTGGATCATCTTAATGATTTCCCTAGCCATTTTATGAGCTCTGTATAGCGTAGAGGGTGTCAATGTGTGAACAGTCTTTTTGAGAAGATGATTGAAGCTGAGCGCTGAATTTTGGGGTCGTCGCTGTTTAAGCTGGTCAGCGGTATGGTGGTGCCTGGACTCAGAACATCGAGCCCCGACGTAATTTGAATATGAGTATACAACATTGGCATCTCGGCCTTTTCGTCATAGGAGACGCAATATTCACTGGTGCGTTCGACCTATATTAGTACAAAGCGGCGTAAATAGGTGCTGGAAGCCTGAAATCACGACGGTAAACGGTGATAAGAGACTTGAACACGTTGAGATGTTGGCGTAGCGTTGTATCTTGGCGAAGAGGATTTTCCTGGTGGTAATCTGAGTAACGGCGAATGTATACAAGATAGCGACATTCTTGAACGAGAAGAGGGTCCATAAACGAGGGGATAAAATTATGTTGCCCTAGAATTAGATATTGGGTGCGGAGGGAGGCAAGCTATGAGTAGAGATGCATGTAATTCAAAATCAAGCTGACGTTCGAGACTCGGTGAACCGGCTACATGCGCTCTACGCCGGACCGTGGGAAGATATGCACAGACCATAGAATTCTGTTTCTGGAGGTCTCTTTGCATCAGTCTGTCAGTGTCAGTCAGGCAGATCATCTCCGTCCGCTTCGCTCAATCCGCAGGTAAGCTCATTTTCCTTCAAGCTGCTACTACCGCGTATGCCATTGCTAATAATGTACTTTTCAGCCCAACCAACGTCCACGATGCAAGAAAGCCCACCATGCGACGTGATTCTTTAAGCTTCAACCTCGGTTGACTGCTAACTCCGTTGATTTCGATCAAGACCGTCAAAATTTCTTAAGGCGAAGTACTCTAAAGCTATACCAGCGAAGACTCCTACATTCTTGAACTCGCGTGTCCGAACTGGCCAAAGTCTCGGTTCGGCCCCATATTTCGTAGGTACCGTTTTGCTACTTCAGAAAAAGCAATGACTGACGTGCGTTTTTCTCATCAGCCATGGTACGTCTCTACGGAGCGCAGCCTCAAGTTATACTGTGTGGATTAAGCTAGTCGTGGTTCCACACATGGTGCCGCTACTGGCTCCGAAGCAGAGGCTAGACCAGCCCTCTCCCAACCAATGTTCAACGTCAACCATGTCGCCTAGCTGCTATCTAGCTGGCACTAATATCTGCACCTTTGGGACCTGTAGGTCCTCGAAGTCAACTACTTCCACTCGGAAATGAAGTGGCCGGCCCTCCAACTTCAATCTTCACGTCTTTCGTCGGCTCTACGGCGCGAGTCGATACAGCTGCATGGAGCGTGCCAAAGGTTGACCATATTCTATTGGGCGTGATCAGAGCGAGACTCGGGAGGTTTGTCCTCCGTTGCTCGAGTCTCTATTTCACGTGGCTAATTTCCAACATCCAGAACGTCCTGGCGGATGTCATACCGTAAATGCCTCAACGGATTCTTCGGTAGCTGCAAGCTGTATATTGTCTCATCCGACGGTGTTTTTCTTTCTGGCGCCAAAATTATTGTTGTTCCGGCATATAACGATCTCAATGGGCTAATGCATCTGTATGACATCCGTCGTATCGTCCTCCGAGGTCTATTCTATTCTCTGTCCCTGAATGAGAGCCATTCTGAACACCTGCTGCCAGGCCTCAAACCCTCGAACATCCTCTGCAATTTCAAGGCTCGAATCAAGCTCTGCAAACCCGGGATCTCTGGAAACCCCATCGACCTTACCGCCAACACTGTGGTGAACGTCGGTATACATGTGCGTGAGTCGGATAGAAAAAATCCTGACATTCACCAACTAAATCGTTGGATTCCCCTAGCTTGAACGCATTTACGGTTACTCGCTACCTGTATTGACAAACAACCAACGAAAGCAGAACCGAAGCGTGGCCCAAAGGGACGGGAGGCGGGGTGTCCGTTCTTGTCGACATTGAGCAGAATATGCCCCCCGATGATGATAGCGTCGCTGGTGGCCCAGGAATGGCTTCTTGAATGGAAATGGGCTGCATGACCCAGGATGGGCACCCGAGATACATTTCCTTTGTTCTCTGTACTTTTATATCACGCGAATGGATTCCATTTGACAATTTAGTTGTGCGTAATGTTCAGAAGTCGTTGTTATCCTAAGTAGCACTGCTAGAAACAGGCTCCAATAGCGCCGAAAAGTCCTCCCGCTATTGCACTATCGTAAGGCCCAAGATCACCATGCTGAGGATTCCCTCTACTATGCCTCGACCAGAGCAGAATCAAGATAATTGTATGAAGCTCGTCCTCTGAAACGCTGGGCTCGACGATTACGGTTGGCGCTGCTTTCTTCTGTAACAGTGAGGACCCTTGCTGATGGAAAGTTACAATAGGGCTGGGCTCCACTTTTCCCGACTGTATTCTATGGACCTGGGAAGTTTAATTACTGGGACCGCCGATGCATTACAGAGAGGCGACTATAGGCTTACCGTCCAAGTTTTTGTCAACCTATGATATCCACTCCGCCATTGTTTGCCCCCAATAGTCCATCGTCTCGCAGATTGCTGGCTAGACGGGAACAAGGTGTCAGCCTATAGCGGATCCGTTACGAGAGCTCTGGCTCTAACTTACAAGTTGACTATTTCACCCAACGCCACAGTAGGTACTTCGTAGGTCACACCATCCATCTTGAGCATATCCGGATCTAATCGCCCTTCCACCCTCCATTGAGCGACCTTCGACTGACCATTCGGCGAAGTGACTGTGGTGTAATCCAGCTCTCTTCCTCTGAAGACTTTAGATTGGATTATGTACTTCGTGGGAGAGGTAGTACTGGACAACGTGGCGTCGTAATAATTAGCCTTGTTATCGAAAGTATATTGCGTAGCCATGGGTGGATGATTCTGGGGCTGGGATGCGTATTTGGTTATGTCCTCGCTCCCGTAGAGTTTTCGTAGTTTTATACGCTATGAATTTACACAGAGATCACAGGCCGTGAGTAGCGGAGATGCAGTGTACCTTGGAATGAGACATGATCGTGGTAGACATTGAGAAGCTGATTGACAAGCCTCTCTAGTACATAGTTGAAGCGCCAAGCCCCCGAGAGTATAGGAAACGAATGGGATCTGCCAAGGATCTGCAGCAGTTTGAGCAGGAGATCATTGACGCCAGTGAAAGTATTCTACTCGATAAAAGTCATTGGATCGGTACCCTCGAGTTCAAGCTAGGTCAGGTGGAGATCGTCAGAGAGGAGAGATAAGAATCAAATTAAACAAAGCCTCGTCAAGAATTGTTGATCGTTTTTCCAGAGCTGTCATCTTCATCATCCAAATCAGAATACCGAACGGAATTGGGGAGCAAACATGATTCCAACCGCCATATTGCTATGATCAAAACCGAGATAGAATCATCGAATTTTGCATCGCACGTCTCAAGATATGACTATCGAGTATGGCTGGTCACGGTTTTGAACCTTTCCGAGTGGCCCCTAAACGCTGATGGGCTTGCGCCTCCAAAGGCTCGTCAAACGACTGATTGTTCGTGATTGGATTCGGATGCAGTTGAATATATTTAGACATACCAAACCAGCGAAAAGGCGGGGATTTCATAAAGCAGAGCATCTATCATTTTTGAAACCCTTACAAGGATGTTAGCCTCGCCAAAGATTACAGAACAGATGGATTACCACGGAAACCCTGCGATGGTGGGGATTCGTGACCAGGAAAGCCCTGCATGGGATCAGGTGTGGGGGTAGGTCTACATCGAGCTGACTCAGCCAGTCCATCCACCGGAGATATATACCGCACAACGCCAGAGCACAGACGCTCGTCGAGAGTCTCCGCCTTGAGGTCGTCTGTCAATGCGAATCATCATGCATAATGGCCCGGGTGAATAAGACTCAGCTAAACAAATCTTTACGTATCCTTGCAGGCACCGTGAAATACCACGATTAAGGGGCTGGAGCCGTAAGACATACAGGTACCTACTTCCCAACTACCTTTCCTGGGGAGTTGAACGTAACATAGCCTACAGCCTAGGCCTGGAGTAATACAGCGTTGACAGGGAGGAAGTTTTTAACGGCCTTGAGTGAGCTCTTGTATTCGGGGCAAGAAGAGCATGAATTTGGCGTTTTACTGCATTGGGCCACTAGGCCTTTCAGCATTGAGCAACAAGTTGTAATCGACGATAGTGGAGGGGATGAATCAATGCCACCCTTCAAGACGATTCAGAGGCGGCGGCCGGGCCGGATATTTGTTTGGTCAAATGGGCAGTCTGACTATGGGGGCGTGGAGCGACCTAGCTGAGTTTGAAATGACCTACTGGATATAGTAGGTCGACCTACTCTATATGGGAACTCGACCTACTTATTTTGGACACGCTGAGAGCACTCATTTGGCTCGGCCAGATTTGACGTGCTCTGGAGCAATTGTGCGTCAAATTTAAGTAGTGAAAGTGTACACATAGCGCGCTTTCACTGTACTTAGACGCGCTCCGCGCGTTTTTGAAAATTTTTTACCTGCTATCGGCCGAAAATTACGCAGAATAACGCATTCATGGCCAGTTTTGCACCTAAAGCCCGGATTTTTTGGCCGTTTGCGAGAATCCACGCGCCAGTCGAGTTTAATATCGATGTCTTGTAACTATTTGCGGCTGATTACAGAGTTTTGAGTCCGATATTGCACTGATTTCGGCCAAAATGAGCACTTTTGATGTGGAGGCAACTCGAGGAAGAGCTATCTCAGAACGATGGATTCATAGGCTAAAGCTTCGCAACTCAAAAAAACATATGTCTTCAGCAGTTGGAGTATTGGGAATGCTACCAGAATAGCATTAACTCTACTCTTTCTTGTGTAATTCAGTAATTCCTTCCCAGCTTCTACCCAAGATTGCGCACTTTACAAAGTAGCTGATGGTCTGGTAATTCTTCTCAATAGACCAAAGGCACTAAGTAGTACATCAAAGGTATTCCCGAGCCCCAATCATTGTTCGCTCTCGCAATCTTTAATGAATTAGAATTTCCTCTGTATTTACCTGGCCTTTCTGGCGAAGATTGGCCGTCATGACCTCGTAACTATATTTTTTAGACACACTATACCTTGAAACTACCTGGATTTTAATGCGATTGCTTTGAGTTGTTACACAGGAAGACTGTTCGTCAACCCTCCATTCATCCGTGCGCTCAATTATGTTGCTTGATTCGAGTGCTGGACCTTTGATCTTGACATGTCGGAGAGTATTTCCTTGAGATCTGATGCTCTCCGACGATTTCCACACGCGCTTTCTCTTCCTCTCTTTCCTCCCCTTAATTAATTAATTAATTAATTTTTCTTCCTCCGCGAGGCCCCCACCTATAGTCAGAGTGCCTGCTTTGCGACCAAACAGGCATCACCACGGTCCGAAGACCCACATCTCTTCCGAGTCCTCCGGTGAGCATCACCCTCATCTCGAACCTCTCAACACATTCTATGCCTACGCAGTCCTGCTTACGGCTTAGTACTACGCTAGAAGGAACTTGAAAATTCTCACCTGGGAGCACCCGGTAAGTCCACCGTGCATGCGTTCGAATCGAGCCGGATTTATGTACCAAGGTCACAACATAGGATTACGCCTGCCAGAGTGCGACTCATGGAATATACAACAATTACAGGATAAGAGATCGGAGATAAATCATCTCTGAAACATATAGCGGCTTGTGACCGCGTTTTCAGAGGAGAACGAGTGCTATAGCCCCGTCAGGGGAGTGTGATTGTCATCACACCATGCAGGTACGTTTAATGTCTAAAATATGGCATTTTTAGGCTAAATATTATTTCTTAGGCCTGAAAACACTCATATTCCTGCGTTATGTCTCTGGTGGCGGACTCTCCTAAACCCAGATACGACGGTGAACCAACATGCCGCTCAGCAACCCCAATCAATCCTTCCACCAAGGCGACCCGTGCCACGAACAACCATGTCCTAAACCTGCTCACGTCAGTCGACGTATCGATCCCGCAGGAAGCTCCTTCTCCGCCTCCAGCAACACCTCCCCGACCGCTCTTCTTCTCTCGCTGAGCAACGTCCTTGACCTTGTGCAAGCCACCCAGTACCACAAGCACGATCGAAATCCTAGGATATGCTAGATCGTCGATATGGCACTATGTTCTTCGTCAACAAGTATATCGGCGCTGCTACATGCACCGATACTCCTGTCGGTCCTTCCAAACATAAACCCATCTGCCCTCGGTGTTCCGCCTGCCATCCCAGTCGAATCTTTCTCGTCGCGTTCAACCCTTGGCCTCGTCTGGAACACGCTTCTAGCGACCGCATTAGGGCGTTCTGTGGTTCCGAAGCTGTGGCCAGCCGAGGTTTCGCCGCAGCATGGTTGAGGCTTGGGCTAACTACGATGAGTTCAGCGATACATCCCATACCAAGGATTGCTACGAGTGAATTCGATGTCGAAACCTTCACCTACGTAAGTCGAATGACCTCCCTTTGATTATCTTGGCACTAACATCGATGTAGTATATATTCCAGTCACTCCTCTAGGCTAGCTTGGTCCTCCTGAAAATCCGGCTTTTGCAATGCCTCGCCTCCACCGACCAGCTGCTGTCGCAAGTGCTCGTGTTCGTTCCCCGGAATTATCTCACTATCTGCTACTCCTATGCCCCGATGAGAAGCCTCGGAAAACAGAAGCTTGAGGATACATGCCGCATTATGTTTCCACGTGATCCACTCGAAAGGAACACCACCTCGACAACATTATGTGTACGTGGTTGGGTAGGACTATGATCCAGAATATGCGACGATCGTCCCTACTGTCGTCGCCCGTACTGACGAGTTGAAGTGGATGCTCAGTTTCCACCCTGGCCTCGAGGCGCCATGTCATGATGCACCTTCCGTCGCTCGGAACTTGGCCTTCACTGTCGAACCTCGACGCGTGTCAACTAGCCAATCTACCTAGATGTTCAGGCAACTCGTCTTCGTCGGCGCCCCATGTCCTTTTCTTCGGAACGTCCTTCTCATGCTCTATCTCTTTTAGTCGGAGCCCAAGGTCCACAAACCGTCGAGAAGCCAACAGTAAGGTGGTTTGTTATATTACATATGTTTGTTATAGGATACATAACAAATGATTATTTCTGTGACAGGACACCTAATTAGTGGCCGTTGAGAAACCTAGTCATATGGAGACCCCTTTCCAGACTCATTGCCTTCACACCACTTCGCGTAGTCTGGGCAATCTCCTTTCCCCCTCTCGATGAGTCCATCCTTAAGCCTCTGTTAGGAGAAGAGCAATCCTCAATTATCGCCAGCCAATTTGTCACAGTATAGGAGAAAAAACACGTACGTATATACATTCGAAGTTAGGCTCTAGCTGTCCATCTACGTTCTCCAAATACCTAACACAATGTGAGTATCGGGTATAGTTTTACATTGCGCGAGCGTAGTAGGAGACGCCAGTATTATCGTAAAAACGTACTTGCATACGAGCTGGTTATCCGTCTCTTTTCTGTCCTGCTCGTACGGGCTATTTGGACAGCACCACAGCTATAGTGCGAAGGTTGAGTCCGCTGAAGCGCCGGTGCTGGTAGAATGAACTCAGTGGACATACCCCTCCATCTTCCAGTGCGGCGGCAGCAGCAAGAGAGACAATCGTGGTGAGGGAGGTTAGGTTATGGAAGCGCATTTGATAAAGTCGTCCGAGGTATGGATGAAACGAGGTGTCTTGGGGTATTTAAATGGAATGGCCGCATGCTATTCATACTCTAGGATACGCAGATAGCTTCGGGTTTAGGGTGTCCAATCCACCTGTCTACGAGAAGCACAGGGTTACCTCACGCCAGGCTTGTTCGCTCTAAATGTCCCGATCCTTGAGCTGATAATGAACATGCACCCGCAATAGTGTGTATGTCACTTTTGACAACGACATCCTTATCTCCGAACTCGCACCTCTGGGAAGAAATCGACAAGGGGGCTTGCTTCAAGGTACGCAGCGCATATCTTGATCCTTACGGAAAGCTTCATGGACACCACGATAGATTCTGAACGCCTTCCTTGCCCATAGCTGCTGCTCTGGCCTCCAACGGTGTCTGTCTTCTCGACTATTCCGCCATATGATAGAAAAGTCCATGGTTGATCATTCGTGAACAGTTGTATAATAGAGCTCTGTCTAACTACTCAAGTCCCGTGCACTACAACAGTGCTACAACGACTTCAGGGAAGCCTATCGTCGAAGTTTCCTGCCGAGCTCACTCAGGGCAGCAAGGGTACTTCTTGCCCGGACCACAAAGAGTCTTGTCCGTCCGACATCCACAATACTATTTCCAAAACCCAACACATTAGCTTCCTTGACTAACCCTGTCCCAAACAAATCGACGTACCCTGTAAGTATCGAACTCGTTTTGAATGACGCAAACTCCCTTCGTCCCATCGGCGGCGTCACAGCATGGAATATATCCATCGATACAGGACTCCCCAAAGTTGAGACACGTAGGGTTGACGTGCCAAATTTGCTTGGCAGTCCCGTCGCCCGTCCCAATGGTCACTTGGGCACCCGCCTTTGGATCGGCGACGCCCCAGAACGCAGTGGCGCCTCCATCCTGAATACTGTCCATCCAAACCGAGGTTAGAGATGTAATTGAAGGCAAAGAGGAAAGTAGATCCTCACGTATAGTCATCATCTTCGTTTGACGTGAGCCTCCACGCGTAGGCACCTGCTGGACGAACGTCGATCACGTTATTTCCCCAGGCGGCTTGAAGGTTTGGAGCTGGGACCGGGGAGATGGTTTGGGTGGTAGCGTCATAATTCTTGAGAGTCCACTGGTACATAGAGACGAGAGTGAGTTTGTGAAGTTGACCATGGCTACATAAAACTGCCTACGGTCTGGTTATCCGCCTTGGTGAAAGGAGTAACTGTGAGGACGTTTCCTTGACCATTGAACGTAATTGCCAGTTGTTGGCCAGTGGGCGAAGCCTTGTTGATGATGTGGTAATTCCTCTCAATGGGACGGTCTACAGGGAGGATTTTGACTCAGACAACAGTGTAAAATGCGATATAGTCGTAGACTTACCGGCCAGGACCGATGTAGCTGTAGTAGTGATGAGACCAAGAAGCAGAGAAGAGGCAGTGAAAGGCTTCATGATGAAATGGCTCGAGGGTGGACAAGTGGCGAAAGGTCGTCAAATTTCGGCAGCTCTTTTATACCTGAGCAAAAGGGTCGGCGGAAAGGCTGGCGTTTTGCCATTTGAGACCTTTCAGGGTTAGTCCCTAGGATTATGGGCGCACTCGAGGATTAACGGAAGATGCATGTCAAAGGCAAGAGACAAATTCAGGTGGCCCCATCCACTCTGCCGAATTGGACGTTGACGGGAAGTATGTATGTCCTATTTTGAGCCGCCAGCGTGTTTTCATAACGAGAAATACATAGTGCTAAATCCGATCGAATGATCTGTATTAGGCTCGCTGAGAAATCAATGGAGAAATTCTGCAGGCTGCTTTCATGTATGGGAAGAGTTGAGAAAGGAATGCTGCAAATCGACGAAGCTTACCCAGAGTGTGGCACATTATGATTCCGTCATGTTCGAACTTACACGCGTCTTGCACGTGCCTGGTTAATTAATTTCTCTTGGCAGTCGCTGTGCGATCACACCTTGATGTGTCTGACAAAATTACATCCTCGCTGTGAACGATGCCAGGCGTAGCTACTCTGACCGCGAAGAAGATATGACCATTTCTAAACCTGAAGCCTTCTCAGTTCGAACTTCACGTCTAACTCACAGTGGCCATCCTGCAGTTGGAACGGTCAGGGGTGCGATTCGATTTTGAATTGACATTTATTCTAAGCCTATTCGCCTCGACTGACAATGAATACCTGCTCGTACTGATAGCCCTGAACTAACGACAGCATGAATGGCTTGGGATCTTACATGTGCAAGTCCCCATATGATCCTTCATGTACTAGGCCCACCAACGAACGCTATCGCGGTACAAACGCAAGGAACTTCAAGCCTGGCTTCCCTGACTCGTTTAAACCATTCAAGTGCTTCAACGAGCTCAAGCTCAACCTATAGGCGCCGAAGTTGACTCTGCCACCCTCGCGGGTACCCCCACAGCTGTATCCAGTTGCGAGGTGGGAGGCAGAGGTGTAAGATGATGCTGTGATGGGGTTCTTCCTGTACCGCAGCTGGTATACGAGGGTTTAGCCCTTAGGTGTAGCTGTGAAGGGCGACACCAAAGCCTTGACATCCAAAGTCGAGGATCGACATCCGAAAACACGGGAGTGTGGAGCTACGAGTATGCTGACGACCTCGTGGATCCGGAAGTAGGCAAGTTGCTAGAGTTGGTATCCAATGCGATGTTTCCGAACGACGAATGCTTCGACGAGCAAATGTTCTAATTGATGTCGGTGTCGATATTTCGGAAGTTCCGGGGTGGGGATGAATGTCAGAGATGCAATATTCTCGGGACGTGCGATCTATGAGGTCGTGTGAGAGGTACAGGAGCGAGCAGGGCTCGGGCTCAACTTCCTGGGGCTGATGTTGACGCTGTGGATTATCTGCGTGATGTATTCGCCCGCCAAATGTATTGGGGCACGCATATCCGATCGGATAAGAGGGAAGGCTCTTCGGAGGGGTAACAAGGAGTATAATTTGTTCCTGAAAAGCCGCTGTTTGAACCCCAGGTTGAGGACTGAGGATGGGATATACAGGCGACGAGCAAAAAGATCATGTGGCCGTTGGCGAGTTGGCGAGGGAAGGGGACTGCCACCGAGCAAGGGAGAGATACATTCTTGGGACTGGAGGAGAGAGGACCTCAGTGCCACAATTCGATGGCTGCAGTAAGCTTTCTATCCCGCTTCTTTGTGTCCTTGCATGCAATTAGTGGCCTAGAAGGAAGTGGGCAGAACAGGAAACATCAGCGAAATGGGTGGTAGATAGACGAACCGGTGCTTCATCGAGGTTTCGTCAATCGCCAAGCAGGAGTAGCCTCGTATGCAAAATATACTAGCAGCACCCGGCGCAAGACTATGAGTTTGAGGGCGAAGAGAAAAAACCATGTAATGAGGACGATATGGTCGTTCCAGAAGCCTTCCGGTTGCAACGGGATTGCGCTCGAAACCGTTCGGGGTTAGCCGGACCAACCCTCCGAAACTCCGACAGGATTCATGCTCGGTTTCTCCTGCTTTGCTTCCACTTACTGGTCAAAGATTCCGCGGACATTTGCACGCCAAGTAATGTCCATTATTCTATTCTGCCGTAGAAAATCCGTAAACGTGGTCGTCTTCGCGGGCGCCTGAAGCTTCATCTCTACTCCCCACCTTTTATGCACATTCCTCCAATAAGATCGTGCGTTCCATCTATGCACAGCCAGGTCTAATCAGCCGAGTTCTACTTTCTATACACATACGAACGGTGAGGGTGTCATTGAGTTGGGGTAGAAATAAACGTTCGTCTATCGAGAGATCCAGCTCGACTCAAGAGTAGAGTTATTCGCGATCATCTGATTTACTGACGGCAACAAATCGAGTTCAGACAGAATGGCCTAGTGGAGGAATCTAAAGGCAAAAGGGGTGACCACTAGAGGCCTCAATCAGAGCGCTTTGACAGACCGACCTCTACGCCAGGTGGTCCTTTCATCGAGACTCACCACCGTTATCGCGCCAACCCCAGGAACTCCTACAGCGAGTGTTCCAGGGCACTCCACCTCCACATGTGCGTCTCTAGATTCTGTCAATGAATCCCATCAACTTACCATCTTACGGAGGTTTGTTCGTGACAGGTGCGCATCGCTCGGGGCCGCCGTATGGATTCGAAGAATGACATTGAATTCATTATTCAATCGGTCTTCTCGACAAACGTTCAACGCTGATAACGACCGCTGTGAAGCGACGATTTTCCACAAGATCCGCACAGATGATGATTTTGACAAGGATCGCACATCAACGACGCTCGCATGCTCCCCTTGTAATTATGACTTCTAAATCATTGATCTACAAAAATATCCATACGGTCCTTCATATGTTCTGGGCTCACCGATACATGTCACTACGGTATAAAAGCAAGAATCCCGAGCTTGGCATCCCTCACTCATTCGAGCCAGTTAAGTCCTTCACAGTTCCTTCATCAGAATGCTCCGCACCGCCGCTTTCGCTCTTCTCGCCTGCGCGACCTCCGCGCTCGGCCTAGTCCACGCCATCGACTCGTCCCAACTCGTCCCCACCGCGACCTTTACCAAAGCCAAGGGTCAAGGCTTCACCAAGGCCATCATCCGTGGCTACCAGGAGGCATGCAGCGTAGGCGGTCGCGTTGACCCCAACTTCGTCTCCACCTACAACAACGCTCGTGCTGCAGGATATACCAATATCGATACTTACTGGTACCCCTGCACTGGCTCAGGCAACGCCTGCAAGTCCTTCGCCACTCAAATCGCTGAGATTGGCGCTACCTTCAACGCTCATTCCATGAAGATTGGCACTATCTGGGTCGATATGGAGAAGGACTCTGTTTGCAACACCGTAAGTAGATCATTTTGAATACGCTCGTTGTCCGTGATTACTGAGTACCACCCGATTGTAGTGGAACTGGGGTGCTGCCGGTAACTTGAGCAAGGCCAAA
This sequence comes from Clitopilus passeckerianus, assembly GCA_944990035.1. Classification (NCBI taxonomy): domain Eukaryota; kingdom Fungi; phylum Basidiomycota; class Agaricomycetes; order Agaricales; family Entolomataceae; genus Clitopilus; species Clitopilus passeckerianus. The sequence continues at coordinate 62,808 of CALYLX010000059.1, forward strand.
GAAATGGTTGCGGCCATGAAAGCCTCCGGCTACAAATTCGGCATTTACAGTAGCCCTGGAGGTAAATTACTCTTTCGTTTAAGTGCTAGCTGATTGCTAATGGCTGGCTAGAATGGGGCTTGATCTTCGGCTCAGCCGGTGTCGTGCTTGATACCAGCTACCCTCTATGGTACGCTAACTGGAACAACGACGAGAGTCTCACCTACGGCTCTAAATTTGGAGGGTAAGTGCCAGTGTATTCTTCGCTTATGAACACGCTCGCTGACTATGCGAAAGATGGACCTCTATCGTTGGTCACCAATACACTGACGTATCGGCTTCTGGGCTCTTTGACCTCAACGTCTTCGCTAGCTAAGCGTATGGAGAAATTCGGGGTTGTAGGATTATCGCGGAATGTAACCACGTGTATAAAATAAAGACATGCATGTCAAGAATTATGTTCACCTCGGTCATCAGTAGCTCTGCAACCTCCTCTGTGACACCGTGTACCCTCATCTCAAGATCATCGCCATAGATCATTCTCCTCTAACACCGCCGTTGAAGAGAGCAGTGACGTTGGCGTATTCCTCAATATCTGAAAGAGAGATATGACCGGACGCAGTGAGTAGGTGGCCGGAGCAACGGTCCGAAGCTCCAAAAGGACTCTTGCTTCCGGTGAGGAGAAATCGGACAGGACTGGCAATTCCTCCATGAAAGCTGCTTTCATCAATTGTCGTTACTTCGAGACTAAATTCGAAAACCAAATCCGATGGATTAATCCCACAATGAAATGCTGTGTCTCTGACAGGCACGTGTACTCTACAGGCAGTGCAGGATTGGTTAGCGCCCAAGTCTGATCCTTCTTGTTTTCTCTACTTCCTTCTACTCGCGGGATGGTCGTCGTCCAGAACTTTTCCAATTCGAGCTTCAGTGTTGGAGGGTCGTACACGAATGTTGTCAACCTCAATATAGTGACCCATTCCTACCATCAGAAAGGTGCGCTTGGCCCGTTCTCGTGTCATCCCGGATTGCTTAAAAGTGGACAGCGATACAGGTGTCTTCAAAAAGAAGAACACTTTCCAAGCCAGAAAGCCTTTCAGATATTTTTAACCGGGTGGAACATCTTCAGCGGACTGCGAAGAAGCTTTCTGGCGAACTGAAGCTCGCCATCTGTTCACCGATCACATACGGGGATTTAGCCAGGACTCTGGATGAGATATCTGATGAAATGGTTCCATACATTCTTCGCTTCTCTATCGGTGATCCCCAACCTGGCAAACGCTGTGAACTGGTGCTGGTCGAAGTTGCCTACATGCAGGCGATACTCGATGATTTTGCCGCAAAGTGGCCAACTAGTACCAATAAAGGTCATCAGCCTAGACGACAACCCATGAGGTTCACTATGACGCTAGATGCCTTTCTTCACCTACTCTGGAGCTGTTTCTGGTGGCTCTACTATGCTGGGTACATAATTGCAACTGTTCGGAACGCACTTAACGCTTCTCGTGATCGAATCTACGCAACTCTGTAAGTTACCATTATTCGTTGGAGACTGATTATCACGGCCGACTATCTCTTCATCAAGGTTCAAGCAGGTGGCATTCTCCCTGGACAGCAGCGTTCGCTGTCATCACATCGAAATCAATGATTTCTTCGGGGCCCAGTGGTCTCTTCCTCTGGATTTATGCCTTGATCGCCAAGTAAGTGAAAACGCCCAATCCTTCGTTTATAGTGGGTAAGAAATCATGCATACTGATGTACAGACGTGGTATTTGACTAGATGTTCGTCAAGATATTACACTTCAAGTTCCAGGCTGGACCTGGGGAGAATGTGGTTATCTCGGAACAGTTCAGCGTACTCCGACGAAATGGTCTACGAGATATCCAGGAATCGGACTGGGAGAATACTATCAAAGAAGGAGACGACCTCCAACTCAGCGTCTTGGTAAATCAACAATCCGAGGAGATACAGTGCCCACATTGCCAGCAAAGCAATAAGACAATTGGCGACTCTTCCGACGGTTGGGCAATCTGGTGCGTTCATTTCAATAAAGAAGGCAGTTCTCGCTCAATCTGTTTTGATTTATAGCCTACGGTGTGACAAGTATTTCAACGTAACGGCTGGAGGTGTGGTAGCTAGACATGAACCATTATGGTACGCTGGTTATAGCGGTGTATAGAGTTCCACGGAATGACATCTCTGATAGCTTCCCGGAAGGTGTTACTCCATCAGAGCATATTGCAACCTTTCGCTATTTCTCAATAACAATGACAACGGTAATCTGTTCTTCTGTCATTCGCGGAGCACAAACTTAGCAAAATATTTCGTCGTAGGAAAAGTTTGCGCCTTCCGAACACCAAGTTAACTCACGGGCACTGGATTCAGGGCCGAAATCTATGCTACTCCGAGCACTAGAGTTTGCTCGTGAAGCGGTTAGTTTGGATTCAGCAGCCGACCAACCGGAAGCTGCCATTGGCGCTTATGGCCAGAGCGCTGCACTATTAAGGAAGGCGATGGAGAGGGTCGAACTGGAGGATGACTTGAGACGTAGTTCGCGGAGACCAACCCGCACTACGATAGAAGAGCTCCGAAGAATGAAATCAATTCACGATAGCTATGCCGATAGGTCGGAGGTTCTTTCCATGGCATACGATATACCACTCCCCGTTCCCTATTACGGAGCCTCTCCTCAGCTCCTCGAGTAGTTTCTGCGAGTTCAGCATTTTGTCGTATATCCAAATCTTTACTTTTGTTATCCAATTTAACGGGTACAGTTGATGCAAGTCATCATTCGTCGCTTCTACTCCAGCGTACCTGCTACTTGGAGTCAAACATTCGAAGAAAACAAATGTTGCTTCATGAACTTATTTCCGAGAATCCGCTCAGCCAACCCTGAAACCTACGTAGAGCGTGGTTGACGCCTTCCGAGTGTGAGCACGCAAGCTTAGCTGGGTATGACAGATGTATCTATGTGTAATTCTCGATCAAAACGAGTAAATCATGTTCAACTATAGGTACATGTCCGGGATGGGGCCGCCGTGAAATGAACCCGATCCCAAGCAAATACATATCTGCATCCTCGTGACTCTAATCCCCGTCCATTGTCGTTGTCGATGACGGGTGCTAGGAATGCACTGAATCGCGTATGGTATGGCCCTATCGAAAGGGAGGCGTAAGCTTCTAGGCTCGGACTATACGATGCGAGAGAGAGAAACGTACCAGGCATTCAGGATGCGGAATGGGGGAGAAATGGTATTCTTGACCAAGAACCCTGGAGAGCTGGGCATGTTGCAGGGATGCTGATGGTGGATGTGGTGAGAGTGGGATGATGTCTAGGAGGAGGTCGATATTGAGGTGTTGCTGGGCATTAGCACAGTGAGGCCAACACAGCAGCAACGAGGCGGGAGATTCAGAGTCCGAGCTCAGCTCCTGGCTCCCAGAGTCTGAATGAACCTGTAGCGGATCAGAGGAGGCCCCTGACGTCGAAGAGCAAGATGCAAGAATTTCGAGTTTCGGGTGATGCTGACCACAGCACAGCTACGGGTTGGTATGTTGACGAGAGCACAGCCACGTTCTGGCATGGAAGACGAGAATAGAATATAGAGAATGTATATTCTCGACCCCGTGGAGGAGCTGCGCTCGAACTCCCAATCTTCCGCCTCGCCACCATTGGGGTTGCCGTTGGTGGCCTCCCATGGATGGTACTGAATACGGGTGGGGTCGGGTTAGGATAGGGTGTGGTATAGCTTTGCGGATGGATTGTCGTTGAGGGTACACCGAGAGTCGAGAGTCGGGAGTTCCGGAGAGGAATGCGGGAGGACATGCCGATATGTCCATCGACCCCGAATAGCCCTCTCCCATATGGCCTGATGCACGGAAACATCTCGTGATTGAACCCTCCTACTCGACACCATCCCATCCCATCCGCCACCCGCTTCCCTGCGACGTGCCCAGCCGACGCAGAGTCTGTATCCACCCGTAGCGGCTCGGGGGAGGTTGTTGACATCAAGGATCAAAATTTAAGAATTTCGAATTTTGGCCCATATTGACGACGACACTGCCACATCGCAGAACGAGGACGAGGACGAGGATGCCGTAGCGAATGTAATGGGAGATGGGAGATCAAGAGCTCCGGGGAACGTCTCGGTGTGTCGGTGCTTGCGAGTTGGTGTAAAGCCACAGGGAAGGAGCTAAGCTCGAACTCCGAATCGTCCGTCTGCCACGTTATCGCCGGTGGTTTTCTCTCGGCAACGGTACTGAGTATGTATAGGATGGGGTGTGGAAGGGTATAGAGTATGCTGGTAAATGCGTAGATTTGTTGGTGAGGGTCGCTGGGGCCTCGGTAATATTCCATATCCGTAGACCAGGCGTGATGAACAGAGCCCGTGGTTACGAGTCTCCGAGTCTTGGTACGCGGGAGAGGGGCCAACCCAAGGTCTATGAGAGCAAGTATAAGAGGTGGGTGGAGACGTGGTAGACGATTCGTTGACGGCCATCCCCAATGACGTTGACATTCTTCCCAAGAAGAGGGAGAGGGAGAGGGATGGGCGGTGGTGGTTCCAACGGGGCGCAATGGGTGGAGTGCAGTAGGTCCTCGATAAGACCACTGGATTCTTCCCAATCCTCGACACCATCCTCAGCAGTCCTCAACCCAACCTCCTCTGTTTCTCCAATCCCACCGCCGTCGTATTCCTCCATCGGCGTGTAGTTGCTACCCGTCCGCCCTGGTCGTGGCGAAAAGCTTCCTGTGACGAGGGAGAGGGGACAGCGAGGCCACAGGATATCGAGTATAGGCCGAGGGGTGGGTAGAAGGAGGTTAAGAGGCCGTAGGCGGAGTCGGGCGCGAGGTTCGGGTCGTTCTTCCTAGTAAGCGGAGGAAGAGGAAGGCTTGATAGCACCGCAGTGTTCAGCGCCAAACACTTCCTAACTCTTCAGCTTCCTTCCTGACGAACGAGAGGATCCTGCATGACGTTCTGTATAGGTGCTCTGGTTTACCTGGGGGCATGAAGGTGGCGCTAGGGTAGGTGCTCGGTGAGAGGAGACGATAATGGAGGAGCAGGCCCAAGCCGACGTCGACGTCTGTTGAAGGTGTTGTTGTCGGGGTGCATGTGTGGGTGTAGGATATCCACCTTCGTCGGATGTTCATAGTGGGAGTCAGACGAGTCAAGGAGCGAGCGAAGCTCAAGCTCAACTTGGGGGTCTCAACCTGAACCCGTTGTTCTCTAGGGTATGGCGACGCTTGTATCCGTGTTTGAATGGCTCGGGCGGGGTAGCTCTCGGTCCTTCTTGCTTGTGCATCTGGAAAATGAGGCCTGAGGACCAGAAACGGGAGGTGTTGATACCAACGCCAATGCCAATAGACATCATCCATAGCAAAAGCATGTCCTAAGACCAGGAGCCAACAACACCAAGGAACTGGATGGGGCCAGACGATGTCGACGTTGAAGAAGCTTGATAGGGATAGCTCGAGAAGAGGCCAAGCAGGTAGTGCAGCGGATGGAATGTTTGAGGTTCGATGGTGCAGTGAGGTAGTCCGACTACTTGACCATGTTGGGCAACCGGCCCCTGTAGCATTTGCACATTGCTTGACGCAAGACGTCCACCGGATGATTCGAGAGCCTCATGCGGGAGGTTTACACCATCCAACGAAGGGTCTGGGAGGGATTTCTGCGCAGATGGAGAGTTTCGAATGGGCAGAGTGTCGAGATTCCTTTCAAGGCGACACCGTAGGGGTCTACTAGGAGGAGTGTTTATCACTGTTTGCCGGCAATATTGCTTCTTCACACCACGTGATCAAAACGCGTCGCGTCCACAGTGGCACAATTTAAAGGTTACCCATGTTCCCTCGAGTTTATCGTTGTAATTCCCTCCCCATTCCGAGCGGTAATTTAAACTGTCAAAACAACATGCATCTTCTCGGCCTTAGGAGAGCAGATGCGTGCATCACAACCCATCACGCCTTGTAACGCGCCCGAAAAATCAGTACGAAGTAGGAGAAGACACCCACTCGCGACCTTATGATGCAGCCTATAGCGTATATTTATCCTACATATCAGCCTGATCTTGGCTCTTAAATATTCCAGATCCTGCTTTTTGGCGTAAGCTTCTCCGTTCCCGGCCAGCTTCGGCAGTCACAGAGCCGATCTGTCCCTCTTCACGCTTGAGGGAGGCACAGCCTTGTACGAGCTCGTCCTTGAATATGACTACGCCCGGAAGGCGTGCAGCTAGCCCAGAGAGAAGATTGGCTCTTAGTACGAGGCTTGAGGGTTGTGTAGAGTCCGAGGAGGGGCATATTGAACTCATCCTCCATAGATCAGATCCAGCATTCCTTAGGATTCCGAACGAAGGAAACAAGACAGATGAACGCAGATACCAGTCGACGTTTGTAAAGAAGTAGATGCCTTCAAGGATACAAAGAGCTGGGCACAAAAGTTGACGAGAACGTACGAAAGAAAGGCGGAAGAAGGCGAGAAACGTAAACAAGGATAAAATGGCGTGATTTTCACCTGCATCTTGAAAACTTGGCCCACTGGACTAAAACACCTTTTCTACTTATGTAGCGGGAATTTCAAGTTCATGTCGGGCATCCCAACGGCTAAAGAACGAAGCTCTCAAAGCTCCCTTCCAATCGACCTGTCTACGAAAAGCACGAGGCTACCTGACTCCGGGCTGAACGGTTCGCTCCAAAACTCGATCCTTAAGCCCAAACACCGTGTATATCCATACCTGTAGCTCGTGCGGAAGGCTCATGAATCGCGATGAAATTTTTGGCTAACTATATTTTAACTTGTTGATCAGCCAGGCCGCACCGTGGCAAGCGTCTGGTGGAGGTAACTTGATGATCGGTCTGACAGCGACATCTAGTATGAAGCACGAGGCCGAATTGAGTTTGATCGAGGCTATTTAAGATCGTGTTGGCCATGCCACCGAGTACACCCTCAGTTATCCGGACGAATGATAGTATCGTGCTGACTGAAAAGACTGAAGCGATACTTGGACAAATATGAATCCCCTCGAACCGAATCCTGAAAACGACCCGCCTTCAGGTTCGATTATGTTGCCTTCTTAACTGATCCATGCCTAAATGACCGGCATCTGTTCACGCCGGTAGGAGACATTAAATTAAAAGTCATTTTGGTGAATATAGGCGTAATTTCCGACTAATTTCGGCTCTTACACACCCTTTTCATTATAAGCTAACCACGTTATCTCGACAATTCATCCTTTCAAGTAGACACGAGGTCAGGCAAGTAGCGGTACCAAATACTTAAGGTTTGCCAAACGAGACTACATAAATCCCTCATCTTCCTTCACTCGAAGATTATCAGTCCTTGCAGCCTCGCCGCCAACAAGGTAAACATGGCAAAAGACGACATCCCAAATCTCAGCATCTCCCGACCTCTCAAACTCGCATTCACCTACGACAGCTACTCTCGAGGCCTAAACGAAGGCTACACCCTCGACCAACTCGAAGCCCTCGAATTCGCCGAAGACCGAACCGTCCAAGCCATCTCCCTGGCTCTCAAGAAATTCGGCACTGTCGAGATGATCGACGGCGTAAAGGCCCTGAGCCACCGTCTCAGCTCTTCACCTTCTAAGCCAGATTGGGACCTCGTTTTCAATTATTGCGAGGGGTGTAGGAGTGGGGCGGCGATTGCGGGGAGGGAGTCGCAGGCGCCGGCTTTGTTGGAGGCTTGGGGGATTCCGTATACGTTTTCGGATTCGGCGACGATGGCGTGGTGTATGGATAAATCCAAAGCCAAGGTATGAGGAGAACCCGAATCCATCGGACCGCTTCGTGTTGCACTAGTACTGATGCAGTCCAACCAGATGATTTGTGAACACTTCGGAGTCCCCACCTCTCCATTCGCTGTAATCCCAGCACGAAACACCTGGCCGGCTGAAGGTATCGACTCGCTCGCCTGCATCGAAAGATCGCCTCACGCCGAAGAACTTCAACGATATCCCCTCTTCATCAAACCCTCCCTAACAGGGTCAGGAAATGGAGTCAGCCAGTCGAATAAAGCCTCCAACCCAGACCAACTTATCCAAATAATCGACACTCTCTCCCAACAGCACCCCGAAAGCTCCTTACTCGTTGAGCATTTCCTACCCGGAAGAGAGTTCACCGTTGGGATCATGGGAACTGGGGTAGACGCACGAGTCATCGGCGTGCGGGAGTTTATCTTCGTCAAGGAAGGAGGTCCACCGCCGTATGCGCCGTTCATTGTTGACGAGAATGATCTATACCTGAGTCAAGAGGTGTATGGCCACATGAACAAGGCTGGTTGGGACGCAAAACGTCCCAATCCATGGCCGAGAAGAGTCGAGTTGGGAGATCCGGTTGGGCGGTATGTGTCCAAGGTTGCTTTGGATGCGTGGAAGGCCCTGGGGTGCCGAGATGCTGGGAGAGTTGACCTGAGGATGGATAGTAAAGATCCAGCGAAGGCCGTGCCGAATTTTATTGAGGTATGTTATCAAGTTCGGTTTTCGTGACGGAGAATGGTTTGGGCTATGGCTGATTGCGATTCGCGAACTTAGGTTAATGCTATCGCTGGGTTGGCACCTGGATGGTCGGATCTTGTGCAGTTGGCAGAGGATAACGGGATTGAATACGATCGGCTTATTGCTGAGATTGTTGGGCAGGCAATGAAGCGGCTTTTACCTCGTTGAGTCGACGTTATGTTACGTAGGTTTGTTGTATGATGCGTGAACAAGGATTACGTCAATAGCCGAAAACCCGATTCGTGACCGTTAAGCAACTCGATGACATATAGAGGTACCTTTCCGGACTCACCCTTATAGCGATGCTGAAGAGATATGTGGTAAATGAATAAAAAAGGTGAGCTCAAATACCATCGAAATCGCATCAAACTGATCAAAACTCACTCATGGCGAGTTGGTGGGGCTTTTAGACGATTAAACACAAACTACCACACCTTGCGAAAGCTAGTAGATAGGTTACGGCGATGGAAAGTAGATGTAGTTGAGACAATCAAATATATTCCAATGCTCGCATGCGCTCACGCGGATCCTAAACTAAATAATCCAATTTGCATTTAACATTGAAAACCAGTTCTTGTACGTATCTTCTATCTGCATTTGCCCTATTTATCCCTTCCTGCCTTCTCAATTTAAACGAACCTTGTGCTCTACATGTTTTGGTAGGTCTCACTTCTCTGGCCCGCGTACCCCATCCCGTCTACCTTATTCCCGTCGTATCCGTAGAATTTATTAACAATAATGATATGGCGCCCAGCCGCGAAACGACCCCGGACGAAAGGCGCGGACGGAGCACGCGGGAGACCCGATGTGCTCTCACCACCGACCACATTTTCAGCATAGAATTTGCAGAGAAGACGTATGTCACAATCGGCCCAGACATTGCAGTCCACCATGGCGGATACATTTAGCGCTGCCGATGGTTCGATGTCATCTCTATCTCCGTCATCGTCCTGGTTGAGGTTGGCCCGATAGTCGGTAGATACTGGTAGCTCCTCTGAAGGTTTGATGTCATCTCCCTCGGTCATATCTCTGTCGTGGTTCTGGGATTCCTGGGAGTTGTCTCCCATGACCACATCTTCGTCATAGTCGTGATACTCGTTGAGAATTATAATGTCGCCAACAGCAGTAAAGTCACATCCTTCAAACCTTATCGGGATACGGACTGGTGGGGAATCCTCACTGGTATGCAGTACTGCAGCAAATATAGGATGGGGCGGCCAAAAAACATTAAGGAAACACTGATTGGCCCCACAGTCCTCCTCGTTTATTGTGACGACGCCGTCGGCGTTGATACGGCAGCCGGAAAAGGGGATATCAGGAGCGGATGTCCCTGGCGTCTGGAAAATGAATGAGAAACGCTTGAACACCTCGATGGTGTATTTCGGGATCCTCCTTCTTGCCCAAATCATCGCTCTGGCACTGAACGCAATGATAAGTCCAAGGTACAAGAGGTGCATAGTGACCTTACTCGTCAACTTCAGGGTTCTCGATACCGAATTCCAAGTCACATCTAAGACTGATAATTCGTAAGGTCATTGTCACAGTTCTCTGTGGCATGGCAACCCACCAAACTGCCCAGTTACGGTGTTCAGGGATAACCCTTGTACAGTTGGATTTGGTACATTTAGGACAGTCAATGGAGTCCAAATCGTCTGAGGTTTGAGCGGTCTCGCGCATTAAGATTACGCTCAGCTGAAGGGCATCAACATTCCCCGCTCCCAGTCTGTCCTCCCAGTTTGTGTGAGTGATTCTAAGGGCGTCTGGATTCTGTTCGGTTATGGCAAATAACCCTGCCACAATTAACCGATTAGCGGGTCCTTCAGGGAATTTCAGATATAATGCCTGTAGAAAAATCTAACGTCTCGTGTTTGTTAGTGGTAGAGATCATAAACTGTAGTCGATAATACCTCGGCGTTCAGGCAAAACTCTATCGGTAAAAACCACTCGACACCGAAGAAATCGCATATGAGAATTGTATGATCGGGTACGCTTGGTCCGACACTTCTGAATCCTGCCCTGAGGCTGAAGATACAGTGAATTGTTTGTTCATCCCCAAAAGAATAGAGCCCACAGGAGTGATTCAATTCTCGACTGAGCAGCACTGATCCTCACACGAAGGTCCTTTGCGGTGGATGCATCAATAGGCGACGCAGAAGCTACAACTTGGCCATCGGGAGATTCCGAGTCAATCCACTCATCCACTAACCCCTGAATGAGGCGTATGTCTCCGAGAATACAAGGACCCGTTTTATCGGATCGCTTAAATTTTCCATGCTCCTGAGAAAAGCCCTGCAAGACGTAGAGCAATGTTATCTCTGACAGATCGACAAGGGTTCCAGCCAAGTCTTGGGCTTCGTTTGACGAACCCGGTGTTGTGTATATTCCCGAAGAAAAAGCGTCCGCGCATGCCTGAAGACGTTGAGCCGTAGCTATTATAGTTGAGCTCTGGGGCGAAAGAGTTCCACGTCGCTGCCGTGATGTGCGATGGCCATCTGTGCACGTTTCAATCTTGATAATCGAGTCAGTGATTGTGGATGATTAGTACCTGCATTGCTGGTGTTCCAGGTCAGAGTAACAAAGCTCTGAATAGTAGATACGTAGTCGCCACCGACTTGGTAGGAGTTACTCGCGTTTGTGACAGACACTGTCATGTTTCAGCGAGCGGTAAGGGACCAAAGAGTGGACAGGGACTCGACGCAAGAAAATCAATCAAGAGCAAAATACCAAAAATATACTGTTCTTCGGCTTTGCGTTGATCCGCTTCACCACTTATGTCATATTCTTATACGTTCTTAACTATATATATATATACCCACCGGAAGTTGGAGTTTTGAGTACGACCAAAGAATGTACCGAAACCGGCAGTTTAGGTACACGTTTCAATATACATAACACACCGGAAAGTTGAAGTTTTCGGTACGACCTAAATATGAACCTAAACTGGTACTTTAGGTACACTCTTAGATGAACCCGAAATACTGCTTTAAACTGTAAATTTCGGCCGACCTTGAAGTTGCGCTGAAATGTACTATTTAGAGGTTTGTTCTGGTGTCAGTATTGTGCCTACCCAAGCTTGGGGTTTAAGCTGACCGAGAACGTGTCCCGAATCAGTTGACTTCGTGAGCAATCTCAGCTTTGCACAAACTACTATTTCCGGGACCACCAATTTGGCCTCTTTTAGTACAGATTTCGGTGCTAATCAAAGCCCTCCCTAAATGGGAGGTATCGAGTACAATAGAACACCTCCCTAAATGGGCGGTTTCGTGAGGAATTTGAGAACAATTGAAACTGGGGAGTTTGGTGGTCCCTAAACTAGTACCAAAACCGGAAGTATAGATAGAAATGAAAGAACAATTGAAACGGCACGTTGAGGAACGCATTAATACTTGTACTAAATATGGGCTGAAACCCAACGTTTAAGGAGAACCGGAATAAAGCGGCGGATGATCGTACGCTCGTTGGAGGAGGAGTGTACACTCACCGTACGCCCAGCGTCGGCGAGATGTCCCTTCATTCTGAGAGCGACTTACAGGGTAATCTTTCCCTCTTGATGGTTCTGCAGGACGCCTGGGATCATAGAAGTCTGGAGGAGGTCTTCCAACCTAGAAAAATACAGGAGTATATGCTTTAAAACAGGCGACAACACGACCGACGCTGGGCGTACCATGAGCGTACACTCCTCCTCCGATGAGCGTACGATCATCCGCCACTTTATTTTGATTACACCGAAATGTCAGGTTTCGGTCCATATTCTAGACAAGTATTAATGGCTTCCTAAACTTGCAGTTTCAATTGCTCTTTCATTTCCAGCAATACTTCCGGTTTTGGCTGCAGTTTAGGGGCTAACGAATTCTTGACTTTCAATTGTTCTTGAATTCCCGACAAAACCGCCTAGTTCAGGAGGGGTTCTATTGTCCTCGATACTTCCCGTTTAGGTAGGTGTTCGATTGGGTGCGAAATGTATACCGAAATAGGCCAATTCAGTGGTCCCAGAAGCAGTAGTTTCTGCAAGGCTGAGATTGCTCGCGAAGTCGACTGATTCGGGACACATTCTCGGTTGGCTTAAACCCCGAGTTTAGACGGACACAATACTGACACCGAAACGAACCTCTAAATGGTACATTTCAGTATAACTTCAAGGAACCCTGAAATTCCAAGTTTAAAGCAAATTTTCGGATTCATGTAAGCGTGTACCTAAACTACCGGTTTAGGTTCAAGCTTAGGTCGTGCCGAAACCTCCAACTTTCCGGTGGGTAAAATATTCAATTTAACTTGCAATTTCGGTGTATCTTGAAGTTGTGCTAAAATTTGTCATTTGGATATCTATTTTGGGTCCCGTTTTATCTGCGACTGAATTAGGGGTTTAATCTGGCCCAGAGTGTCGCCCAAATTAATGAGTTCCGTATGCAATATGAGAAATGACAGAACATCTGGTTCCAGCGTTCCCAAATCCACACTTTTCAGTAACGAGTTTCGGGTCTAATCAAAGCCCTCCTTAAACGGGAAGTCTGGAGTACAATAGAACCCCTCCCGAAATAGGCGGTTTCGTGAGGAATCCGAGAACAATTGAAATTGAAGAGGTTATTCCCTGAACTCGTGCCAAAACCGGAAGAATCGATGAAAATGAAAGAACAATTCAAATGGCACGTTTGGGAGGGCCTTGACACTTGTACGAAATGTGGACCGAAAGCTAACGTTTAAGGAGAATCGAAACAAATGGCAGCTTAGATGTCCCCGACCAACAAGCCCTCCACATCCAGAACCATGTCACGGTCCTCAGAAGCAACTGCAACTACCAAGATCGCCGGCGAAGAAGAAGGCTACGCCCTCCCTACAGCTGTGATCAGATCCAAAGCGACATTGTCTTCCACCCGAACCGCATCTTCCACCCACCTATCTAGACCCTCCAACCCCACATTCCGACACGGGACTCAACTCGCCCGAGTCTACAGCAAGACTGACCATCTCACAGCCGAAGCCGCCGCTCGCGCGGGCAGCTACATGGGACTCTACGCCTCTGCCCACCTGCTCGTAGTAGAGGATGAGAAGATGAGAGTGAAGCTCGGTGTGGGTGTATCTACTGGCGGTGGGGTTCAGAATGAGAGTATCAAGGTGAGGCTGGGGGGTTGTGGGGTGAGTGTGGGGAAGGAGGTTGGGTTGATGGTTTTTGATAATGAGGTTACTTTTAAGCTCAGGGTGAAGGGGTGTCGCTGGTGCATCGACGACTCGGGGATTAGTTTAGGTTTATAGGGTTTGCTTTTTTTTGTATATGTATGTACTGCGATTCCAATTTTATCTGTGTTGGTTTTGTTCGGTTCTTCTTCCGGTTCTCCTTCCCAGAAAAGCTGATGCGCCGTGCCATGAGCATATTTCATATCGTTCTAGATCTTTGAGAACAAGAGACGTGCCAAAACCGTGGACTGGCCCTATGAGAGTCTACAAGCAGTCGTGATCGTTCTCCCAGAATCAAAAACCAAAGCAAACGTGCAAATTCCATTATAACCAACCGTACCTTTTCACCCTCTCAGGACTTTACGATGTCTAACTCCCAATGTATTACAATAGCACAAAAATACAACAACTTTGGGGGTATAGCGATATGGTTACACGCCAGTACCCCCAGTTCTAGAGAAGAATGCTGGAGGACGCGCCGCCGGCGATATGTCCACAGACTCCCAACGATCATATATCATATCTCACCCCAACATCTCGTACGTCCCACCCACCCTTGCCACATCCACCACCTGCATTCCGACCACATGAATGAAACCTGCAGCTGCTCAGCGAAGGTGCTTGATGCCAAGGAGCGGAATTCCGGATTACGAGACAACGGCGAGGATACGGATGTTGTAGACGTAAGGGCAAGAATGGTGCCAAGCTCGACCTCCCGACCTTCAGCCTCGTTGTCGTTGCATCCCATCCAAGGTACTGGCTCGGAATATGTATGGGGTAGGGATGGAGTAGAAGTCGGACAGGTTGGTGAAGGTGAAGACGATTGCCAAAGGTGGCCAGGACCTCGTTCTCGTCCCGGAGAGAAAGCATCTAGATATCGGGATCCGCAGAGCTAGGCAGCTGGGGCGCCTGAGGCCCAGGGTTCGTCAACAAGCAATTCGTTTTCGTCGACCCGCCAGGGTGCGCCTTCATCATCGCCAGCGTCCTATCCCGTCCTATCCCGCCCAGCTCAGCTCTCGGCAGAATTGGGTGCCATACCAAGCTCCTCGTTCGTTCATTCCTTCCCCCATCACCACACCACTATTGCGATTCCCATGAGTTCAACATGAACGAGCCACCCTGATATCTCCGCTGGTACACGACTGTAAGCGGGATATGTTGTAGACAGAAAGTACGATGGTGGAAACACGGGAGAGGTTCCATTGGCGGCATTCCCAGTGACATTGATGCCATGACGTTTTTCCTAAGAAGACGGTGGATAAGTGGTTGTTGTAATACGGCACAGCATAACCAAGGTGCTGATAGGGTGCAGTAGGTCCTCCCCCGTAAAATACCCCTTCGCTCCAGGTCGGATTTGTTCCATTCTCGCACCCTCAGCAATATTAGCACCAAACCCCTCCCCAGTCGCCTCTTATAGCCTGGATGCACCCATAGTTGCTCAGACGAGGTCCTCGACATCGAGGAGCAAGATGTAGGAATTTCAAATTTCGAGGCATGTTGACGACAGCACAGCCAAGCAATGGCATGGAAGACGAGAATAGGGAGAAATGTATTCTCGACCAAACGTAGAGAGGAGCTAAGCTCGAACTCCCGTTCCTCCGCCTCGCTGCCCACTGGGGGTTGTCGGTTGTCGTCACCGTTGGAGTCAGAGTTGGTGACCTCCCATGAACGAGATTGAATATGGATGGGGGTGGGATAGAGTAGGATCTGGGTTTTGCGAAAGGAATGCCAGTGTTGTTGAAGGTGTGCCTGTACCCAGGAGTTCCGGAGAGGGATGCAGGAGGACAATGCTGATATGCCCATCGACTCCAAATAGCCCTATCTCATCATCGGCCGCCTCAACCTCAACATCCAATCCACCCTCACCACATCTACCACCTGCCCTCCCTGCAACCGGGTCAGCGAGCTCTCATAGCCTGAACACATCCGTAGCTGCTCAGACGGAGTCCTCGCTCCTCGACTTCAAGAATCCCGAATTTCGAATTTCGGTTCGGGTTGACGGGGCCAGAGCCACATGCTGGCGTGGAGGACGAGGAATGTAAAAGATGCGAAAAGAAAGGATGTATTCTCGACCAAGGAATCCAAGGAGGGAGCAGAGCTTGAAGTCCCAATTCCGTCTTGTCGTTGGCGTTGGCGGCGGCGGTGATCTCCCATTGACTGTACGACTAGGTATTGACGCGGAAGGTATGAGTGAGATAGGGAGAGTAATCGTATGGGGTTGGTGGATGGTGGATGGTGGATGGTGGATGGCCCGTTGCCGAAGGTGGTATGACCTCGTCGATCGGTGTTCGAGAGAGAAAGGAAATTGTGAAATTGTCGTCGCCGTCCGTAGGTCTGTGTGTGTGCTGCATGACGGCCAGCCGGCCTGGGAGGGGAATAGACGGCGGTAGTCGCTCCAATGGAACGTTCGCGTTAGGCGTGGGGTAGTGAGGTGTAGCAAGTCCTCGAAACGTCGGATGGTTCCCAATCTTTGACAGTACCCTCGCCAACCTCGGTCCTTCTGCACCAAACTTCCCCAATCTCCCTAAACCTTCCTCCTCGTTTCTCCACGCCTGGGTCTCCCAACAACAACGTGTCGTGTACATGCGTTCTGCTCTTGACGGGAACCAGAACTGACCGAGTACGTCGTTCTGTATTGATTTGATCTAGCAAGTTGGTGGGATTTAAGGTGACGCTCGCGTGGGTGCTCGGCGAGGGCCGACGACAGGGAGGGGCAGGCTAAAGCCAGTGTTGGCGCCAAAGGTATCGATGATGGCATGGGTGTATGGAATATCCACCTTTTTCAGGCGTTCCGAGTGGGAGTCGGACGCCTCATGGAGCGAGCAAAGCCCAAGCTCAACTTGCAGGTGTCTAAGTTGGCGCATTGGTTCTCGCAGCATGGGTACGGTGAGGGATTTCTCCGTCAAGTCAACGAACTGCCACCCGTTAGCGAGCGAGGACCAAGACCAAGGGACCAAAGGTGTAAGACAAAGTAAAACGAAGGCAAGCAGGTACGACAGATACATTCGAGGTTCGGCTGTGTTGATGAGGCTAATGGGTATTTGTCAAAAATATTGCTTCTCCAAACCACGTGATCAAACGCGTCGCGTCAATAATGGATGACTTCCCGCAGCGATTAAACTCAAATCCTAGCCCAAATCCTTCTCTAAACAGGTCTAAGCGAACAATGCCGGGATGCCGCACAACGTCGCTTGAGGTAGACCCTAAATGTCCCTCGAATTGATGGCAAGTTGGCCTTGTCTAAATTTTAGTCTGGAGGGAGGGTGCGGACCCCTCCTCCAGACCAAATGTGCGTTTCTAAACCACTTTTTGATGGGATTTCCCTCCATCCCTTGATTCCATCGAGATTCTGCCACCATCCCTGGGGAGTGCCCTCCTCATCCTCAACGATGTTCGCCACCCTCCGGGCTGTTTCGGGCACATAAAGTTCTACCCAGGTTCTATATATTCTATATAAATACATATAAACCACGTACTCACCAGTCCCTGTGGAATACCCCTACACTACGACACGGAACCAGCAAGTATAAGATTTCGAAGAGAATTGCCAAATTTGTAACGTTCTCCGACAAGGAATTATTGCTCGCACGTCAGGAATTTACGACGATGTGGTCTACGGGAACGACTCCGCTCTAAACCCAGATTCTAAGTATTCGGCCCTGTCTCGGCTATCGTTTAGAAAATATATCTAGGTTTCTAAATCCTACGGGAAGTCATCCAATCCTGTTTGGACGACAAGCAAAATTCGGTTCTTGTTGAATCGTGCTCGTCGGATCCAATGAGCTCGTCTGAGCAGCTACAGGTACCTTCCAACCCTGCGAGGCGACTGGGCAGGTCTTGGGGAAGCAAGTGGTGGATGTATACAGGGAGGATGGAAATGATGTCGAGAGGACATATACTGTGGCCAGGAAGCTTCTAAGTTGCCTACCTTAGGTCAACGTACCGGTAGAAATGGGGTCCAGTGAAACAGAAATCCCGGGGTTCGTTGTCAGGTCCGCCTAGAGTGGCAGTGCCACAAGTTCTTGGATATTCAAATTACGCTACGACATATGTGAGCGAATTTCCAGCTTTGTCTGGGCTAATACACTATTTAACGTAGGGCCGTGCTCCGCCGGCAGAGACCTTGACCACCTTGGATCAATGGGCAATTGTTCTTTTCTACGATGGCTTGTCGTGAACTCGAGAAGCTGGTTCTTTACTGGCGCCCAATGGTTGCAAAAAAGCCTTGCAAAAGAATTACAGACTCCGAAGAGGCCTTTGGTAAACAAGAGTAATGTAACGACATACACAGCCACAATTATGGTGTTTGGAGTGACCTTGGTGGACAAGGTGAAGATCATGTTCTTTCGTGATAAGTTTCTCATGGCGACCCTTACGCAAGATTGACCGAAGCCTTGTATCTGGGAACTCAGCTGTACCTTCCTTCCCACCCCAATCGAAATCAAGTAAGAGAAGCCTCTGGTCATGCACAATGAAGTTCGGGAGGCGAAGGCCGCCATGAACGTAGCCATCCGCATGGATCCTTTCAACAATCTGGTCCATTCGCGTCAGCCAGTCCCCTCCACATTGCGAAAGGAACGGTGAGCTGGTGACATAGCCTGCCGAAGGAAAGTACTCCATCGCAACGCCAATCCAGCCGCCTGCGAGCTGCTCGAAAGCAAGTAATTTTGGCGCAAAGTCCAGCCCAGCGCAGTGCCAATGAAGCTTTTCCCCATATTTTCGCGTGAATTTCACGAGAATCCTCTGGGGATCCGGGGGAGACGTATTGGCCACATAGACTAGGCGCCCTTCCACGAGACTTTCCACTATTTGAAACCTGAGTGGCTCCGCCTCTTCTTTATCGCTATTTGAAACTTGACGCAGTGCCTGGATATTTGGAAAGCGCCTTCGACTCTGAGGGATTGCTGGCGGTGGTGATGCAGTAAACGCAGCCGCATCTTGTTTGATGTCATCTAGCAGGATATGGGCCGCGCTAAATGCACTGTCGTTACACGGGAACGAAGGGGTGATAGGAAGGCTTCGGACTTGGGAATCGACCATGATCAAGCCATGGAATGAGATCGAGACGCCTGACATGGTTCAGTGAATCGATTTTCCGAAAAGACAAGGCTACCTCACCCCTTATGATGATGCCGAGACATGGTTGGCGCCATCCACGGGTTACGTTTTCTGCTGAAGCGAGAGCTAGTCGGAGAAAATAACCTGCTAGCTGAGGCTCGGCCATGCTTACCTGACGCCCGAACCCGACGACAAGCATTGGACCTCCGTGTGCAGCGAGGATATGCCCATCAGAGGTGGAGGAAGATCCGCCTCTCAGGCCGTGCTTGAACGATTGAATACCCGGAGGTAAAAGGATTTTGAGTAAGAGGTCCTGTGCGTCGTCTTGCTTGACCTTCTCAAGCTCAATTGGGCACATTCCTTCAACGAGCTCGTCTACGTGCGTTTTGAGTTCTGCATCGAATTCCTTTGTTTGCTTTGCTGTGTTGGATTTGTAGGAATTACCTAAATAGTGACGCCAAAAATGGATTTCAACCTTCACACTTGCAAATGAACGCCCTTGATGTCCAGAAATCAACCACTGTTCGTTTCGCATTGGCCAACTTGAATGATTTTGAATTTATACAAAACAACACCACCATGTTCAGAAGTATTAGTGCCAGTAGAGCCAAGCCAAAAATCATGTATTTCTATGGGATTCTCGGTCACAGGAAAGTAGAGTACAATGTATTAGGCTCAGCAAGCCTATTTGGTATCAATAGAGTAGCTATATTTAGGCGGAAAGCACTAATTATCGTACGTAGATAGGAATTATGATATGTTGTAGTACAAGCTCGTAACCTCAGTCCTAGTTGACGAAACCTTTCCAGGGAGGCGGATGGTAATGCTGTAGGACACGTCCACATGTCCATCGACTGCCAACGATCATGGATCATATCTTACCCCAACATCTCATAATCCACTGTCCTCTCGACCTCATCCCACCCAGCCTCGCCACATCCACCACCTGAGCCCTACAACACGTCCAGCCGGCTCTTAGAGTCCGAATGAACCCCTAGCTGCTCAGGAGCGGTCCTTAACGCCATGGTGCGAATTTGAGGATTACGGCCTGGCGTGGCGTGGAGGACGAGGACGCGGGTACAGATGTCGCAGATCTACGTAATGGAAAGAACGGCGCTCCCGACCAAGAACCTCAGGGAGGAGCCAAGCTCGAACTCCCAATCTGCTGTCTCGTTGTGGGGCTGGTTGTGGACAGAAAGTACGATGGTGGAAATCCGGGGAGAGGTTCCGTTGGCGGCATTCTCGATGACATTGACGCGATGACGTTCTTCCTAAAACGAGGGCGAGGGCGAGAGAGGGGGGGATAGGTGGTGGTTGCATGCAGTAGGTCCTCCTACACTCCAGGTCGGATGTGTTCAATGCTCGACAGCACCCTCAGCACCCTCCCCCTCCCTAGCGTCCCTGCGATGCGCCCACCACCTCCCAGACTCCGAATGAACCCATAGTTGCTTAAACGAAGTCCTTGACACCGAGGAGCAAGATGTAGGAATTTCGAATTTCGAGGCATGTTCACGACAGCACAGCCACGCAATGGCATGGAAGACGAGAATGGAGAAGGATGTATCCTCGACAAAACGTAGGGGAGGGAGCTAAGCCCGAACTAGTAACTCCCAATCCTCCATCCCGCCGCTCACTGGAGTTGTCGTTGCCGTTGTCGTCAGAGTTGGTGGCCGTCCATGGACGATACCGAATATCGGATGGGGGTGGGATAGGGTAGGATGTGGGTTTATGAATGGTTTGTTGGTGAAGGTGCGCCCGTACCCGGGAGTTCCAGAGAGGACCAGAGAGGAATGCAGGAGGACATGCCCCGATATGTCCATCGACTCCAAATAGCCCTATTCTCATCATCGGCCTCCTTAACATCATCCCATGCGCTCTCACCACATCTACCACCTGCCCTCCCTACAACGTGCCCAACCATTTCCCAGACGCTGAATGCATCCGTAGCTGCTCAGACGAAGCCCTTGACCTCAAGGAGCAAGATTTAAGATTTAAGAATTTCGAATTTTAGGTTGCGTTTGACGTGAGCACAGCAACATGCTGGCGTAGAATGATAATAGATATGATAATTGCAGATGTAATTGGGAGAATTTGAATACTGCTCGACCAAGGAATCCTGTCTTGTCGTTGTCGTTATCGGCGGTGGTGATCTCCCATGACCTATCCGACCGGGTATTGACGCGGAGGGTGTGAGATTCCGTTGCTGAAGGCGGTATGGAGCTCGTCGATCTCGATTTGCGTTTGTGTGTGAGAGAGAGAGAAATTGTGAAATCGTCGACATCCGTTGGCCTGTGTGTGCTGCTTGACACCCAGCCAGCCTTCCTTCAACCACTGGCAGCAACCCAACCTCATCGACTCGTCAGGATTCCTCATCACCAGCAACGTCGTATCCCTTCCTCTCCTCCCCTCTCCTCTCCCATGCCAGCTCAGCTCGAGGAAGCAACGGCGGTCATATCAAAGCTTCTCGCTTCTCGTTCCCTTCGCATCCACCACCGCCATCACACCCAACCCCAATCCCCTGACGCCAACGAGCCAACGAGCCCGGGTGTATTCCTCCTTTGGCGTTGGCACGTCGTACACCAGTTGGCCTGCACATGGCTGCATATCATCAAAGCGACGTGCGAGCTGCCTCTTGGTGCCGGAACAGCCATCAGCCATGAGGACGTGCATAACGGGGAGGAGAGGGTAGTTGAGATGCTGTGACTCTACTGATGGCGTTTGGTACGATGATGGTGACGTTTTTCGTCAAGAGGGAGAGAGATATGAACAGGCGGGTGGGGGCCTTGACGTGATAGAATGGGGGTGATATATGAGGGCGCGGCAGGGGCTTGATAAAGACGGATTCGTCACAATCTTCGACAGCATCCTCAGCATCCTTCGCACTTCGCACCAAATCTCCCCACCCAACCTCTTTTTTCCTCGAATCCCACGTCTCCCGCATCCTGGTATTTCCCGCCGGCGTGTGCTTGCTGGCCATTTGCCCGACCTGTAGTTGTAGCGACAAGCTTCTTGGTGGTTTCTGATACGAGGGTGACGAGGGTTACGAAGGAGAGGGAGGGGCTAGCCAGGGCTTAGGAAGCCGAGTATAGAACGTAGTGTGGGGTGGGGGTAGGCCGAGACGCTGTAGGCGTTGATAGTATTCTTGAGGCCTTTGGCACGATGATGTTCTTCGTGAGAAGATGGAGGGGAGGGATAGGCGCCTAGGCGGAGCTACTCCAATGGGACGTTAGGGAGTTGATAACGTCGGATTCTTCCCAATCTTCGACAGCACCCTCTGCACCTCAGCACCAAACTTCCCCAATCTCCAACCTCCCTAACGTTCTTCCCCATTTCTCCACGTCTCGGGTCCAAACAACGTGTCGTGCGCAGGTATTCTGCTCGTGACGGGAACCAGAACTGGCCGAGCACGTCGTTCTGTATTGGTTTGGTCTGGTTTCCTTGGTGGGATTGCAGGCGGCGCTAGCGTGGGTGCTCAGTGAGGGCAGCCGACAGGGGAGGAGCAAGCTGGAGACAACATCGATGTGAAGGAGTCGATATGGGTGGGAGTGTCGGAAGTGGGGGGTCAGACGAACTCAAGGAACGAGCAAAGCTCAAGCTCAACTTGAAGGTCTCAAAGCTGACGCTGCTGTTTCTCGTGGGTACCGGCACGATTGTACGCGTGCTTGATTAGGTAGGGCGACGTTGGTGAGGGAGGGCAGTGTATTCTGGATCCTGGATGGAGAGACGGCAGAAGCCACCAGGCTCAAGGCCAAGAGATTGGACGGAACAGATGATGTCAACGTCCAAAAAGCTTGACAAGGCACGGTGAAACGAGAGCAAGGAGGTACGACAGCCAATGGTGTGGGTGTAGGGCGAGGGATATGTTCGGCTCCAAGGTTCGATTGTGCTGGTGAGGTAGCTTGACTACCTAGCGCATTCGAATGCGCCCTGTCCCTGTAGCATTCGGAGCTTCCTTGACGGAAGACGTCGCCTGGGTGATTCAAGAACCCCAAGCCGGAGGTTGACTTCATCCAATGAAATAAATTGGAGGTGGTAACGTCATACTTTCTTCGCCGACGGAGAGCTTCAAAAGGGCAAAGAGAGAGTAGAGATTCAGGGGGAAGAGTGTTCGCCACTGCTTGCCGAAAACATTCCTTCTCCAAACCACGTGACCAAAACGCGTCGCGTCTACGCCTCAAAATTGTCACCGTGACGTGACCTTCCACCACTTGAGTCTAAGGCCATTCCTGCGTTCCTCGCTGCCCGCTCAATATAACCACACCACCATGCCGGTGCCTCCACATCACCAGCTCCACGACCACATTCCAGGCTCTCGACCAACCCTCCGCCTTCCTAGCTCACACCACCTCCATCCACGACCTGAAAAACGCGGTCAAAAACGACTACTCGTACGCTCTCACCACATCGAAACTCGCAGTCCTCGGGCATGGTGGTGTACGGGGAAGAACGGGGAGAAACTATTAGCGGATGCAGACCCGCGATGGGTAGAGGTTGTTCCTTGAGAAGGTTGACCTCCGAGATCCTGAGAAGGCTGTCGAAATTTCGGCTGGTTGGGTTGAGTTGGGGAGAAGAAAGTGTTGCTCGTGCAGGTGCCGGAAGCTATAGCTAGCGGCACTGGGACTCCAGGTAAGTTGCGAATACTCGAACTCAGTTTTGTCAAGTTTCTAACCCCTGTCTGACTCCTCCAGCCGCTCTCGAAGAACGAAAGCCAGAGACAGAGGATGACCACGACTACATCCTTAGGACTAAAATTCGCATCTTGGCACAACTCGATTTGGCCGAAGGAAAGGCATGAGAGATCTATCACGAACACGAACAACATGCCAGTGACTGTAATGTCGTAGTGTCGTAGTGTTTTAGGGCGTATATGTCGTAGCATAACTTAGATAATTTAATCATCCTTCTACACCACTGACAACTCGCGGCCACTTCAAGCGATCCGCCCGATATCTATGACAATGAACTCGGAACTCGGGGATACTTCTGGTTCACCGGCATTGGACTTCTCCATTTTTCATCTGTACGTACGTACGCTGGATCTAGGGATACCCCATCCCGTCTACAGTACGCACTCATCCTCTCGACTAAGACCTCACCCCTCCCTCCCTGCTTACGACCCGCCGAGCCAGGGTATCCAGCCGTCCCCGTCACCCAAAGTCTGAACATACCCGCAGCCTTTCAGACAACCTCCTTCCTCCTTGCTCATCCGCTTCAAAAAAAAAATACCGAATTCCATTTCGTGGCATGGTACAGAATGGATAGCACAGCCATGCATTGGCATGGAGGACGAAGACGCGGAATGTGAAAGGTGAATCTTTGAAGTGGGAGAATGTCATGGTGCTTCTCGAACAACTAACAGACCCGGGGCATGTGTTGGTGTTTGTGTTGGGTTGGTGTATAACCATAGGGACCCCCGATCCTCCAGGATGCGGACCCGCACCGAGTAGGAGGGTTTCTCGATGAAATTAACCTTCTGATCTCAAGAAAGGCCTCGAGATCCCTGCTGGTGGAACCGAGCTGGACACACTTGAACTGGGGGAGAGAGGAAATATTGAATTTGCTCGTGCAGACGTACACGAAGGTAGCGGCACTGGGGTAGGGATCCCTATGTACGTCCTGAATACTCCTCAGCTTGTCTCTGTCTTAATTACTTAAAACCTCTCTGACAGCGCGGCCACTCTCAGAAAACAAAAGCCGGAGGACGACTCAGTACTCAGACTTGGACTACGACTCCATCCTAACCACCAAGGTCCGCAGATTATCGATTAGGGCTCACCCCGCCCCGCTCACTGTCACCAAACCCTCTCTATACTAAAGCGACACTGCTCAGTCACGAAACGAGTGTAGATAATACATGGGATTCCTTTCATCAATGTTTGGGCAATTGAATGCTTTCCGAGAAATACAGCTTGCGCTCAGGCTGTTAGCGATGATATACATGGTATACTAATTCACATCTGCGACCTCATTCGTAAGTTTGCCAGGTAGTAGCTTTAACCAAGCCCTCTGCTTCCTTGGACCGG
The DNA here is from genome assembly GCA_944990035.1 of Clitopilus passeckerianus. Taxonomy (NCBI): domain Eukaryota; kingdom Fungi; phylum Basidiomycota; class Agaricomycetes; order Agaricales; family Entolomataceae; genus Clitopilus; species Clitopilus passeckerianus. Next base: position 87,546 of record CALYLX010000059.1, read on the forward strand.
ATCTTGAAAACACATAGGTAGGGTTCAGGCGTGCTATTGGCCCGTCAACGTCAGTATATATACCGGTAACGATACGAATTTAGATATATAATCCTCACTTGATTAAGCCAGTGCGATATTTATGTGTCAGGGGAATCTCTTTCCCGTTCTCGTCGACGGTCTTGGAAATGTCAAAGGTGGCGATAATAGATGCAAGGGCGATCCAGACTGCATTGAGGGCGAAGTACCGCCCGGAACAAATTCTACGACGACAAACAAGTCGGATTTAGTCAAAATGTATTCGGTAAAAGAACATAAAGAGGAACTGCTCACCGTCTTCCGAAGCCGAAAGCAGCATGGTCTGGATCTTTGACCGTGGTGTCTAATTCACCGTCCTTGTTGATGAATCGGTCAGGTTTGAAATCCCATGGGTCAGGGTAGTGCTTTGGATCGTGCAACATCGCCCTGTCATATAGATTGTTATGTCTATGATATGTAATGGGATAGTACAGAAAAACGTACCAGGCATTCGGAATGAGGAGAGCTCCTTTAGGAATTCGGTACCCGTTGAATTCGTCTTCCTCACTGGCCAAGTGGGGAATTGCTGAAAGCATCTTTCGTCAGAAGTAGGCTGGGGTTGACCAAATTATAGACCCACCGATCGGCGCGACCGTCTGCCACCTTAATCCCTCCTTTACGATGGCAGTTATATACGGGAGGCTGCTGTAATCCTCGAACGTCGGGAGACGGTCTGTTCCTACAACTTGATCAATTTGGTGCCGAGCCTTGGCGAGAATGCCAGGGTGTTCTAGGAGGCCTAGGAGAATTGACGAAACAACTGAGACAGTCTAAAGAGGGAGTGATGTTGGGAAGTGCGGCAGTCTAAGATGTGTAAAAAAACCGACTGTATCCACTCCGGCTGTATACATTGTTCCTGTAGCAGCTTGGACGTCGTCCTCATATGTTTGCGCATCACTATGGGGATCCTTCTGCTCGAACGCATGTGACATGAAAGAATATGGTTCGCCGCCAGCCTGTGAGGGGAGATGGAGAAAATTTCGCCTCAGAGTCAGAAATACGGACTTCAATCGCTCAGCATGGGGCGTACCTGCAGCTTGGCTCTCGCAGCTTCGAAAGGTAACGATACCATGTATTCAGCAAGCTTCCTCCATTCCTTCGCTTTCTTCTGGAAACCAGCGCCTGGGACCCACTCTGGAATATACTTCAGCGCGGGTATGGCATCCACCAAGAACGCTCCAGGCACAGCAGCTTCAGCTATTGATTCAATTGCCTTATCCGCTGCTTCGATAAATGGATCGTTCGTTCCAAGAACGTCAAGTCCATAGGTCGCTTTCATGATTGTTTCGCCTGCCATCCTAGCCAAGATATTAGTATTAGGATGGACTGGTCGTGTACGAACGTAACGAATACTTACTGTTTCAGCTCTTGGTGAATATCTGTAGGCCCGGAGCCATTCAGAATTCTGCGAAGTAGGCCGTGAGTAGCCTTGAGTTTGTAGGGGTGGAACTTGGCTGCTGCTTCTGGATGGAAAGACTGATGTATCAAGCGCCTGCGTCGGCGCCTTTGTACACAGCATCATGAGAAACCTTGCCAGGTAGAATATAAGATGTATCATTACCAGAGATTCCCTATCAGGAGTTTCAGTCTAATCGTTCCACCGACGCAACGAGGCAAATCTCACCGTAGGGTAGAAAGCCAAGTAGGAAATCCCAACCGATGAGGTCCATCATCATTGTCAAATGGATTCTTAGAGCCATGTCAGGAATCGAAATGACAGGAAATATTGAAACTTACCGGTCTGAATAGCGCGAAGACCTCTTCTCCAGCAGTTCATATGCAACGTCCACAGTGTCAAGGATGATCAGCGACGTCCCTGCTGCATCCACGTGAAGGATATCCGTTCCTGTAATAGCGGGCTTGAGAGACCTTACAAGGCGGATATTAGCTAGAAACACTCACCAAGCTTCTTGCACCATTCGTGATAAACAACCCAAGCTTCATTCTTCGGCATCTGCAGTAAGTTTCCTATAAGTGGGAGCCTATCAGGCCCTGGTGGTAAAGGCAGTTTGGAACGGCGTCTAATAAGCCATTGGGTGATGATTGTGGCGACACAGATGCCTGCAATGCTGGCGTCGAGGAGTCCAATACTCATGTTGCGCAGTGGCAAGGGGTTGTGACGGCTGAAAGCAAGCTGCTCCTTGGTCGCTTGTGTTCTGATACAGAACACTGATTGTGGGAGCCATTTTGATCATGTCGATGGTAGAGCACATAAGGATTGGCTGGCTGTGAGACCAAAGCGAATCGTAAGAAGCCTAGTGATTAATTAACCCGGGGTTTGTCCAGTGTATCTATGTTTCAGTTAGAGACGCCAGGTTGTAGGAGTACCTCAAAACAGAATGGACCTCGTTGGGAATCCTATGGTAGGAGTGAAAACGAAGGAAATATGGTTCATTCCTATTAAAGGGTAACATGGTTAACTTCGGAAATTCATGTATTATTGAATTTAAACATGCGGAACGGTAATGGTAGAAAGGGGCGTATAAGAGATTCTGGTGCGCATGAACATTCAACGCTCGTGGCAGGAGGATCAGAGAAAAAGACAATACGGCGTTGAAGTCTAAGACGTTCGGTAACGGGATTGGCACCAGCTCGCCTCTTAAAACCTCACCATCCCGCCCAAAGCCTAAGCCCGAGGATATTCCACAAACAACCTCCCTCACAACTTCATCCCCACCGACTATTTCCTCCTTGACTAGCATAAACGTCTCCCTGACCCCGAGCACAAGCGCAGGTGGGATGTGAACGACAGGAAAAAGATGAGTGATGGGTCAGGGCACGGTCGGATACCGAAAACTCGTGTGAGAACGCGAAAGCTTGACTTGATGAAGCGAGGGTAGCGTATAACGAAGTCTTCGGAGCGAAGCACATGAATAGCTGATAAGCTGACGACTATGACAATCGACTCGATCTGGTGCGGCTCTACCGGGGTAAGGGATGCAGGAAAAGCGAACATCTGCGAGGTTGACAACCCAGGGAATGAGCCAGGCTCGAATTCCACCTTTGACGTGAACAGCAGAGGCCAGAGAAGATGATATCATCTAAAAGGCCGTCAGTTTGGTGGCCCTAGTTGCTGGGCCGATAGACTTCGGAGAACTTGAGGCCTTGAAGTGTCTGCTTATGGAGCTTCATTGTAGCTGTATGAAGAGTTCGGGGTAGAGAGTAGACCATTTTCAGCGATGTTCAATTTGTACGATGGCTAGCATTACCGTTCCCGAACTGCAGAACGAGGGAATGGAACGAGCCTGAGGACGAAAGGAATATGTTTGTCGCGGTTTGGGAGGCCGCAGAAAGATGGCTTCCTCAAACCACGTGATCAAACGCGTCGCGTCCACAGCTCCTTTCGCCTCAAACTCTCAAACTCTTAATACATACACGGTTCACCAGCTAGCTATCTCGGCAAATCCTATGCATCCAATCTCTTAGCTACTTACCAGTCACCCTAAATTCTGGAGTCTACGGACACCAACGTCTAGCACAGTTACGTGCTGAAGCTGTTATTGTGCGTAAACTTTATTGGATCAGGCGTTAGCGTTTTATTAGCTTGAGTAGGTCCATTCAGACATTGCATAGACAAACAGATCTTAACTGACAGAACAATTTTGATACTTCCCTTGGGGGCCATACACCATAATGGCGCGTTTCACTGAAAAAACCAGCTCAATTTTCTATCGGTGTGTAGGTCCTAGAGAACAAGCCTCTCCGAAGTTGGGTGCACTGTTTGCTGATCCCTACTGGGCTGTGGCGAAGTCAGATGAGGGGGTAGCAGTTAACCTAGAATCGTCAAATCCACGTCGGAGTGTAGGTCCTCAAAAGGCGAGATCAAGCTGCTTCGACCTTACTGTGTGTGCACTCTTCACCGATTCATGCTAGGCCATGACGAGGTCAGATGAAAATATAGCAGCTAGGTAGTTAGACCAGTAACAAGGGTCGATTGGTTGCTCGTCCGTAGCAAGAATAACGCGACGGTGGTAGTTCTAGAACTGTACTAGAGTAATGGAGTATCCACTCGACCTTTGTAATATTTCAATTGTCGTACTTCCTCATAAGTTTAGAATGTCTAATCTTCAAGAAACCTGAATGAGAATCAATCCGCAATTGAATACTTTAGTGACGACACGATAAACTTCGGGTATAGCCAACCACACTCCTAGCAATGGCGTGGTCCACGCCGGCGACCTCAGTCATAAGTCTGCGAGGCAGTAGCTTTAACCAAGGCTTCCGCTTCCTTAGACCGGATCCTAAACATACACGAGTAGGGTTCAGGCATGCTATAGTGTCGTCGAAGTCAGTATAAATTCTGGTAACAATATGAATCCAGATATAATACTTACTTAACCAACCCAGTGCGATACTTATGTGTCAGAGGAATCTCTTTCCCGTTCTCATCGACGGTCTTGGAAATGTCAAAAACAGCGATTATAGATGCGAGGGCAATCCAGACTGCATTGAGAGCGAAATATCGCCCAGCACAAATTCTACGAGGGAATCGGGTCTATATCAAAACATATTCGGTAAAGGAAAGTTGAAGCAACTGCTTACCGTCTTCCGAAGCCGAAAGCAGCATGGTCTGGATCTTTGACCGCGGTGTCTAATTCACCGTCCTTGTTGATGAACCGGTCGGGTTTGAAATCCCATGGGTCGGGGTAGTGCTTTGGATCGTGCAACATCGCCCTGCAGCGTAAACCGTTATGCCCATGCTATGTAATGGGAGGCTGAAAAGCGTACCAGGCATTCGGAATGAGGATAGCTCCCTTGGGGATTCGGTACCCGTTGAATTCGTCCTCCTCACTGGCCATGTGGGGAATTGCTGAAAGCATCTTTCGTCAGAAGTCGGCCGGGGTAGACCCTTTTATAGACCCACCGATTGGCACGGTTGTCTGCCACCTTAGTCCCTCCTTTACGATTGCAGTTATATACGGGAGGTTGTGGTAATCCTCGAACGTTGGGAGGCGGTCTGTTCCAATGACTTCGCCAATTTGCTGCTGTGCCTTGGCTAGAACGTCAGGGTGTTCTAGGAGACCCAGGAGAGTTGAAGAAACGACCGAGACAGTCTAGAGGGAGTGATGTCAGGAACCGGGACATCTAAGGTATGCAAGAAACCGACTGTATCCATTCCAGCTGTATAAATTGTTCCCGTAGCAGCTTGGACGTCGTCCTCATGTGTTTTCACATCACCATGGGGATCCTTCTGCTGGAACGCATGGGACATGAAAGAATAAGGTTCGTCGCCGGCCTGTATGAAGACGGAGAATTTTGTCTCAGAGTCAGAATATTCGGTTTGATCGCTAGGCATGGGGCGTACCTGCGCCTTGGCTTTCGCAGCTTCGAAAGGTAATGATATCATGGATTCGGCAACCTTCCTCCATTCCTTCGCTTTCTTCTGAAAACCAGCGCCAGGGACCCACTCTGGAACATACTTCAGCGCGGGTATGGCATCCACTAAGAACGTCCCAGGCACGGCGGCTTCAGCTATCGATTCAATTGCCTTATCTGCTGCTTCGATAAATGGATCGTTCCTTTCAAGAACATCAAGTCCATAGGTCGCTTTCATGATGGTTTCACCGGACATCCTAATAAAGATATCAGGATGGACTGGTCGTGTGCGATTGTAACGAATACTTACTGTTTCAGCTCTTGGAGAACATCTGTAGGCCCGGAACCATTCAGAAGTCTGCGGAGTAGACCGTGAGTAGCCTTGAGTTTGGAGGGGTGGAACTTGGTTGCTGCTTCTGGATGGAAAGTCTGATGCATCAAGCGCCTGCGTCGGCGCCTTCGTACGCAGCACGATGAGAAGCCTTGCCAGATGGGATACGAGGTGCATCATTACCAGAGATTTCCTATCAGGAGTTTTCAGCCTAATGATTCGGTCAACGCCCCGAGGCAAATCTCACCGTAGGGTGTAAAGCCGAGTAGGAAATCCCAACCGATGAGGTCCATTATCATCGTCAAATGTACTCTTAGAGCCATGTCAGAAATCGAAATGATAGGAAATGCCGAAACTTACCGGTCTGAATAGCGCGAAGACCTCTTCTCCAGCAGTTCGTATGCAACGTCCGCGGTGTCAAGGATAATCAGTGACGTCCCTGCTGCGTCAACGTGCAGGATATCCGTTCCTGTGATAGCGGGCTTGGGAGACCTTACGAGGTGGATATTACTAGCTGGAAACACTCACCAAGCTTCTTGCACCATTCGTGATAAACAACCCAAGCATCATTCTTCGGCATCTGCAGTAAGTTTCCTATAAGTGGGAGCCTCTCAGGCCCTGGTGGTAAAGGCAGTTTTGAGCGGCGTCTAGTAAGCCATTGGGTAATGATTGCGGCGAAACAAAGGCCTCCAATGCTGGCGTCGAGGAGTCTAATACTCATGTTGAGCAGTGGCAAGGGGTTGTGGCGGCTGAAAGCAAGCTGCTTCATGGTGGCTCGCGCTCCAATATCATGGGAGCCATTTCGATCAGCAGACACTTCTGGCGCCAGAATCTTTTTCCAACAGAAAACCTGCCTTTTTACCATAGGAACCGGCCAGAAACAGGTATAACAGGTTTCTTTGACATAATTCTCGACAGAAATAGCATCCGACGCCAACAGTAAGATTTACTATAAGTGTGGCCCCACCGGAGTTAATTTATTAATTTACGAGTTAACTTTTATGGTTAATTCTCGTTGCCTTTTTTGATCGCTAGTTACCGGTTTAGTCGATGGTGAATTATATATTCTCAGAGCAACGTTGGACTGTACTTTTGACTCAGTAGGCTAGCTGGGGCGTATTCCGGTCGGAATTGATTTTCAAGGGATGATGTATGTACGCTTGTAGATATCGGGGTGCTTGGAACTTTTGTAGCTGAGGAATGATCAAGACTGTGCGTTCGCAAAAATGGGCTGCGTCTGGCCACGTGAAGGCAACCCAAAACATGGATGGAGAGATGTGCTTTTGAGAGCTACAGCTCCTAAGAGGAACGGACAGGATGGAGTCACGCAGCAACAGGACTCGAGGATGATTCAAACATTACGATTTTCTCCCTGATATGCACGCGAAGGGCGCCTTCAAAAATATTTTGGGGGGCCCAAGTCTACGATAAACGCTTTTTGACTCAGTACGTTCCTTACAAGGTAGTATGGTACATGGATCGGAGAAGACAATACTAGGTTGGAGTCCAAGACGTTCCGTAACAGCATTATCACCAGCCCGCCACTCGGACCGGTCTCTTAAGACCTCCCCAGCCCACTCATAGCCTAAGCCCGAGAATATTTCACGGAAAACCTCCCTCACAACTTCATCCAGACCCCCTTGACTTCGCCTCCCATCCATGAGCATAAACGTCTCCATGGCTCCGAGCACAAGCGCAGGTGGGATACGAACGACAGGAAAAAGATAAGTGATGCGTCAGGGCAAGGCTGGATACTGGGAACGAGGACATCGAGGGTGGATAGGTACAAGGCGCCAAGAACCTGGGGAGTGGGTGAAAGCCACCAATGTCGAAATCCTGGGTGAGAGGGACGATTGTAGGTGCAGATCCAAATTAAGCACTCCAACGACCAATGCTCGAAAACCAAGCTCTAGAGGCCAAGGAGCAGGAAAGTCGAGTTCGTATCCTGCTGCTACGGCACTGGGGAGGAAGGGCGTGGGTATCACGGGATGCCTGACTGGGGGTGACCTGAGCTCGAATCTCCTCGCCGAAGTTGGTCGCTAGTGGGTGACCCAGGAATCGGCCTGGATTTGGGTGGTGAAAGACCCTTGTTAAAGGTTCATTGGGACTCGGGAGTTCCGCAGAGGAATACCGGAGGACACGCCGATATAGACTTGAGGACCAGTTTCTGTAGTCCATCACATCCCAATGGCCCTATGCCTGACACTCAGGATCTCGCCCTCTCAACCTATCCTCCCTGCATACGCCCACCACTCGCTTCCCTACGACCTTCCCAGCCACCTCCCAAATTCTGAATACACCCGTACCCGCTCAGACGAGGTCCTTGAATCTGACGAAGCACGATTTACAAATTCCAAATTTCGTGTCATAGGAATGACAGCACAGCCACACAGTGACATGGAGGACGAGAATGTCGCAAGGTGAACTGGGAGAATGTATGTATTCTCATTGGTAGGTGCATAACCAAAGGGAGGACCTGCGCTCGAACCCCCAATCATCCGCCCTGTTGTGGTTGAGTCGTTGTCGTCGGTGGTGGTGGTGGTCTCCCATGAACGGCGGTACTCGGCGGATACGCATGGGATGGGATGGGTATCGTTAGTGAATACACTCTTCCTTGCCGAAGGTGGCCAGAACCCCCGTAGTTCTGGGCCGAAACCCCCCCGATATTCGTAGACCTAGGTGCGACGCGCTTGAAGCTTGAGGCCCAGGATTCCTCATCGGCGGCGTCCTACCCAGCACAACCAAACCCAACTAATCCTCGCCAGCACCTCAGCACCTCACCAAACCCTCCCCTCCCCATTCCTTCCCTCCCCTCCCTCGTTCCTCCAATCTCACATCTCCTCTCCCAACCGCGTGTCGTGTCCAGCCATTCTGCTCCGAGATGTCGGCACGGCAGAAGTAGCACCGTCATGAGAGCTTCACGCCGTCCAGCGGGGCGGTTCCTGGAGGAGGTTCCGTGTTGACCTGGTTTGAGTTTGGGTTCGCCGAGCGGAACTTGCGGGTGCGCCAAGAATCGCAATCAGAGCTGGACGGGGACGGGGGACAATACGCTTCGGAAAGACGAGCTCTCGGTTTGGGTGGGCCTCGTCTTGGTGATATGAACTAATGACGGCGAATTCGCAGATGCGGTGGTTGAGGCTTGAGGCCGAGCCGGGGTGACCATGGATATTCCTGGGTAGTCGATATGTCAATGCCGGGAAGCAAGCTCGAGCCAATGTCGACGTCAAAGGACTCAATGGGTGTGTGAGTTCAGGGGATGTCCACCTTGGTCTGGGGTAAGACGACTTAAGGAGCAAGCAAAGCTCGAGCTCAACTTCTAGCCGTCAAAACTGACGCTACTGGTCTTGTGGGTACTGCCACGAGTGTATGCGCGATCATGCTTGGTTGGTTAGGTAGGGTAGGGACCTGATGAACCAGGAAGCGAGGACCTATGCCACAATCTTGTGCCGATACATGTGGCCTCCCAACGCTCGGCCAGCACATGCTCGCAGCGTCAACGAGCTTCCACCCATACGCTCCGCCCGCCGCTCGTATTGATATCCACCCAGCTTGCTCTGTGAAGGGTATACGAGCAGGAAAAACGGTAGGTGTTGGTGTCAATAATCATAGGGATGGTAGCTGATGCTGACACTTGATGGAGAGGAATTAAACGATACCAAGGGTGTGGGCAAGAGGTCGAATGGGGCCATATCAGCGTACAGGAAGCTTGACTATGTAATGAAGCGAGGGCGGTGTGTAACGAAGTCTTCAGAGCGAAGGATAATCGATACGCTTAGGAGCAAGACGCTCGACTCGGCGTGGCATTCTATGAGGGAAGGGATGCCGGGAGAGGAACCTCTCCAATGCTTCGATGATGGGCGGCCAGACAGCCTAGGGCAGCACGAACTAGGCTCGGATTGCGTCTTCAGTGTGAAGGGCAGGAAGCCCAGAGAAGATGATTGAAAAGCCGACGGGTCAGTTTGGTGGCATGGACAACGGCCTAGTTGCTGCGCCGAGGGCCTTTGGAAAACTTGAGTTTGAGTCCTTGAAGTGAACAATTATTGAGCATCGTTGCAAGGAAGAGTCTCGGAGGGCGGAGAGTAGACGTATGTATTCCAACTGGGCAAAAAAGGTTGGGGCTTGCCGAAATGATTGGTTCCTGAAACCACGTGATCGAACGCGTCGCGTCCATAACACATTTCGGCTTGAACGGATCTATTTCCCCGTGGCGTCATGGTCTATGAACACAACGTGTTCAGCCGAAAAGATGTATAGACACCCTCATACAGAACATATTCTTCGAGCAAAAATCATATAGGTATTTCCAATCTCATACATATATCATATTTTCCAAAATTTCGACATCTTCAAATACGCAACAAGCCGAACGCCGAGCGCTGCTGCCGTGAATCCGCCCATGGATATACATACGTAGTAGGAAAGAATGAACGGCGGATATTTCAAGAAGTTCAAACCCCTTCGAGGCAATTTACGCAGCTTAAGCCCACACTCCCAATAGCCAGGTTCCCCGAAATATCAAATAACCTCACGAGAGATTACTACGCCCACCCATCTGGCTCCCTAGCATATAGCGCGACTATGATGATGATTAATGAGATTGCACCGTGACATTTCACAGCTCTCTACTGCGCCGCGTATTTGGGGATGGTTCTAGGAGATAGCAGATATGATGGCCAACGAGATGGGTGTACTTGTAGTATGACATCTCGCAGATCCGAGCTGTGCGGCGCATTTTCGGGTCCAAGGAGATACTAGAACACACGATGGTGATATGAGATGGTATAAACGTACATATTTCGGACCGGCCATGGACCTACGTAGGTAGGAAAGTCTGATGAGAAACAGAACGACCCCAACCAGCTCCCGGGACCGCATGCTTCAAAGTAGAAATCACTTAGCGACGACATAGCAAAACCCTACTACCCTCCCAGCAACAGAGGTTTTCGATTTTCAAAACCATTATAAATCCAAGCGTTTCCTATACCTGTCCACACATCCGATTCTCCTTCCCAGAACAGCTAGTGCGCTGCGCCGTAATCCATATGATGACATCTAGGCCCTCTAGAACAAGACAGTCCAAATCGTGTACTGCTACCATGGTGTTTCGCAGCCCCATGCTGTGCCATTTAAACCTTAGGGGTTCTAGGAGATAGCGGATAGTATGACGGCGGATGAGGCGTTAGAATGCAATGGCAGGTGTCAGTAGGTGTCAAAGGCCACGATTGGGGGCTCATCCTTGCTACATACTTCGCCGACAGGAGGATGGGAGAATGAAGCAGGCGAGTTTGGATTTAGAGCCCTTTTTTTACCGTCAATGAGCTACAGGTTTATAGAGATGTACAGACACAAGTTTGAATACGATAGGACGTTTCTTTACCAATACATTTACGCAAATCAAAGCAATCAAACCCTGGACGCGACGAAGGCTGCCGCAGCGGGTGTATCCTACATCAATGTCGTGTCAATTCCATCCTGTGGATCGAATCATTATAAGGGAACCACATACCGAGCCATAGGTAAGATGTGCAGGTCCAACAATAACCCCTCCATCGCAAATATTATCCCCAAAGTTACAAAACGTCTTGGACACGATCGGACTGGGGAACGCCTGTCCTCTCTTCGGATCTCCAAATACGACGGCTCCAAGAACACGAGATCGGGCAGAGGAGGAGAGTTTCCCAGCTGCGAGGTGCGCAACTTGAGCACCTTGGCTAAATAACAACCGCCTCGTATCAGCTTCGAAACTACATAACCAAATATGATACACACCTATACCCCGAGATAAAGATCTTCGTATTCGGACACGAACTGGCCTTAGCAGTAACGTAATTGGCCATCGTGGTCGCACCTCCCTGGTCGCCTCCAGCAAGATAACCGGCAATAGTAGCAGGGTACGGAACACCCACTAACTCGACACGACGGCCGACCAGGGCAGTGTTGAGCGCTGTTGCGAAAGGAGGGCCAACGACGGTGCCGAGGGTGCCTGGCTCGGTCGTTCCGCGGGCAAAGTAGACTGTTACATCTGCGCAGGATTGGCGTTCTGTGAGGGGAGAGGCGAGGGTTGTGCTGAGAGCGAGGAAGAGGGGAAGGAGCTGATATAACATTGTCTTTCGGTAGAGGCTTAAGGGGAACCGGGAACTTGAAGCCTTGAATCAGGATTCTGAGGTTTCTGGATGTCAGATTCAGTCACCTTTATAACCAGTCCTCGACTTAGGGCAACGTCGAGATGCATTTGACCGACATAACTTCGAGAAGTGCAAACGCTTCCAGCGTTGTTGAGGCCAAGCCAGACAATGACCATCCAACCTGACCACCTGAGCGTCGGGAGTTATCAACCTCAATGCTGAATACACCCGAATCTATTCAAACCTCTCTTCGTAACCAGCCAAGACAACGAGAAATACCACCCGAGTTGAGAGTATAGCAGCCGGCTCGAGGACAAGACATAGATAATTACTCTGTTACTTAGAATGATCGGCCCAGCGTTATTTGACTGCCTCGAGCGCGTGGAGAGGTGATCGTTCAAGGTCAGATGAGCCAGTCAGGATCAGGGGCAGAAGTTCCCGTGGTCAAACGGTTGAAGAGTCGGGTATCTCAAAGACCGGTATTGTATATTCTCATGCTTGGGGCAGGTTGGAACCCAAGTACAGGTGGTAAGTCACGAGGCCTTGAGGGCGTATAGTTTGGCTATCTGACCAGAACCCACAGAGAGGCCTGAGCTTCGTGGTGACTGCAAGAAACTTCGAAATTGCTGCATGCCTGAATTGGCCGTGATTACATCAATGGTCTGGTCTGGGCCTTAAGCCGATTCCTCTGACTCTTGCATTCTGCGATTAGTCTGCGGTTGGGTGACCTCCCTCGACCTGTGTAAATGCTCGACGCAGTTTCCATGAATACGAAGGGCGACCTCGATATGAGTGTATCACCGTTCACACCCATTCACTGCCCTATATCAAATAGCTCCACTTCGATCATGGCAAGGCGGTTATGTTTTGACCAGGTTTTGACTTTACTGTTACAGACACCACGATGCCCACCCATAAGTCTTGTAGAGCACTGCACAAACTGACATTTACGGTTGCCTATTACACGTTACACCATTCCGCCGAGTGGCGTGAACGATGGTACAATGTACTGGCTCGGCCTTGAGCGCGCCGTTCACCTCCGATTTCAAAGTTTCAGCCTATACGAGCCGTGGAGAGCTCTTTTCCCTGAATGGTAAAGTGCGACGTAGAGAATTAAGCACCACAGACTACATCGGCGCTTGTGCGATACCGGCAGGATGTTTCTCAGTGACATATGGTAGATCAAATCTTATCACCTTGAATGAATGATGTGCGGAAAGGAGAAGCTTCCAAGCCCTTGTTCAACGCCCACTGGAAACATTTCGAACAATACCTACCCCTAAACTGATGGTTTAGTACGGGACATTTTACAAGGCTTGTGGGCAACACAATAGCTTAGAGGACCTACAAGGACCCACAGAGCTTCGTCTGCAGTCTTTGAATCCTTGTCGACTTTTGTTTATGTAACCATCCGCATGATCTATAGTAACCGAGAGAGATTTCATCAATGGGGCTGCTCGTCGTTTCCAAACACTGTGCTACCATCTGCATAAATGAAACGGATCCGGCAACATCGCCCTGGCGTATTAGACGCCGCCAAGGCTAATATAAGCTGGCGGCCACGATATTCAGGGCGCTCCTCACTTTTCCTTCCTCGTCCTCCTCGATAATGGCCGCTGTCGACGTGGTGCCCAAGCATGGCCAGGAGACGACCGCTGTCTCCTTCAGCGATACCCTTATCCCGGTTAGAGAGAACCGCAGGCCAGCACTGGCCTCAGCTCTTACGGGAACGACTTTCACGAACGAAGGCTCTGGATCCGATGGCAAGCCCAGTACAGAGCAACGACGAGACTACGCAGGCCCGGTCCCTGCTATCATCCCGGAAACTCACAAGGGCAGAACCCTCGTTCTCTGCTTTGATGGAACCGGAGACCAGTTTGACGAAGATAACTCGAATGTGGTGCATTTGATGGCGTTGCTGGCGAAGGGAGATCGTACGAAGCAGATGGTTTATTACCAGGTAAGAGAGGCACATCCTTACGAGGCAATCGTCATTCCTGACTCTATTTCGTAGGCGGGTATTGGTACGTATACCTCTGAGAAGGATGTTAGTCCAATCAAGGCAGCCGTTCAGAAGGTCTGCTCCGATCATTTACACTGCCTCTTTATACTCACCGATTCTCTAGACGCTGGACGAAATGGTAGCCTGGAACCTTGACGAACATGTTATGGGTAAGAGACTACGTCTCTCACCAAAGCTATCCGCTGACGACATAACAGACGGCTACGAATTCCTCATGCAGAATTGTGAGCAGCGCTGACTTGCTGACGTTCCCTCAACCATAGCTGATATATTTGGGATAGATCTCGAGGGAGACAGGATCTGCATATTTGGTGAGCTTAATGTATCTTCTAAATCACTCTCGGTCTAACATCTCGTTCCAGGTTTCTCAAGAGGAGCTCATACGGCAAGAAGGTGAGCTGACTTGGCTCCAGTGTCTGGATTCGTTCGGGCTAACAAATCCCCAGTCTCGCAGGAATGCTTCAAAAAGTGGGCCTCCTTGGGGCAGATAACTGGCAACAAGTTCCGTTTGCGTACAAGATGTATACCCGTACGGATCCAGAAGGATTTGTCCTATCCGCATCGTTCAAGAGGACTTTTTCCATTGACGTTGATATCGAATTCCTCGGCGTCTGGTGAGTACCGTGCGAGCTCGCGAACCAGGACGAGCTAATAATACTTTCCTCCAGGGATACCGTATCCTCCGTTGGTCTCATCCCAAAGACCCTCCCATTCACCTTCTCAAACAACATCGTCCGTACATTCCGCCATGCCTTAGCGTTAGATGAACACAGAACCAAGTTCAACTACGAGCCTTGGCATCGTCGTGATGAAAAACATATCGCCCAACAACGAAAGTGCCGAGAATCGATGTCATCACCTAGCCCACTCTTCCGCGACAACCCACCGAAAAGAAGAGAAAGCACCAAGTCGTCGTTTTCAGTTGACTCTGAGGACGCTAGGCAGTCTGTCCTGGAAGAGGAGTACTCGGAGCAGGGAGAACATGAAACTGACGTAGAGGAAGTTTGGTTCGCAGTAAGTACCTACCCTCGATCTAAAAGAACTCTGACTAACCATTCCGACAGGGCTGTCATTGCGGTACGACCTCGCTCTCTCGGTATGCAATTATTTTCTAATCCAACCCTCTCTAGATATTGGTGGTGGATCCGTCCAGAATGGAACGCGACACGCCCTAGCAAGAATACCACTCCGGTGGATGGTTCGGGAGTGCTTCAGGTCGCACAGTGGGATCATGTTCAACTCAAAAGCCCTACGAGAAATTGGCTTGGACCCAACAACCATTTACCCCGATGTCCTGGCCCGACCACCTGCGCTCGAACCTAAAGGCATGAACTATGAGGTTTATAGGAAGCCCTCTCTTGGAAAGCGTATCCGAAGCTCTATCCACAATGCCTTCCACTGGGGCCGGAAACCCCGACCACTCCAACCCGTCACTGGCTTCCTCATCAACGACATGGGTTCTGAGGAACAGGAAGACCTACGTGATGCTTTATGCCCAATATACGACCAGCTCCTTATTCATCGCCTGTGGTGGATTTTAGAATGGCTACCAGCCAAATTCAAACTCAAAAGCGTCCTTAAGCCCCCTCGAGGTCGTCCGAGGGACTTACACCGCGACCAACAATGCAAGGTCAAGATACACCGCACCGTTCGGACCAGAATGCAGGCAGATTCCCCTGTCGATATACGTAAGTCGTATATCCCTGCCCCGGGATGTCCTGCAAGCGTACTGTGGGTCGAGTAAATGTTCGAAGTCGAAGACTCGTTTATCAGTCCCCTCACGCTCTTACTACTTCTCCTATTCGCGATTTTCTTCGTACGGATTAATGATTACGATTACATCTTCACGTATTAATGTTTACAGTGTCATGTACACGACATAATGTCCTGATTATTGAATGTTTTCACGATCATTCTTGCTTCTCAAGCGTAAGGCATGCTTCGTCAATGCGAACTGTTACGTCTGGGAGCTTCGTGGGGTCAAACGGAATGCAAAAAATGATGGCTTAAACTTACATGGCACAAATCGAACGCTTGAAAGTGATTTCCAGGGATGTCAAGGATGGGTATTGATAACATGGTGAGAGACTCCCAATCAACGACGGCGGATCTCGTCTCGGCGCGATCGGCCAACCATGCAGGAACCTTGATGTCTTCGTTGGGACAATATCCATCTTCTGAGCGTAGAAAAACGATGGGAGGACATTGGTCATCGGGAACTGTGTATTGGTGCCTTTCCAGCAATCGCGAATGCCGGGACAACTGCTCTTGGAGAGCATCCGAGAATTGTGAATCTCGATATGGACCTTTCGCGATAGTGGATCGAATGACTTCGTCGGATAGCGCAACTCCCCCCGCTGGTCCAGGTGAGTCGATGAGGAGTATACCAGCGACCTCGACACCATTCCTAGCCAGGCGCAAGGCTGTTTCATATGCGACTACGCCACCGAAGGACCATCCTACAGGCGGGCTAGTTAGAATATATCCATCAGAGACGGTTCGTCAAATCCTACCTCCGACAAGGATGGGTTGCATAGCTCGCTCTGATATCAGCGTTGCATAAGACTCGGCCATTTCCAATAAACTGGATGGCGCATCCACCGTCCTCGTGAGACTCGCGCCAATGCCCCATACCTCTCGATCTAAGGAGTCCAGAAGGCTGTAGTGCGTCGCCATTCCCGAGCCGTCATGTATTAGGAAGAGAGGTGTTCTGTTGTTGGAGCTGGTTTGTAGCAATGTTATGGGAGGTTCTCGGGACCTGCGGTCCCCGTAACGACGTAGCTTCATGTCAAGTTCCAACAGGGAGCTCGGCGAGAGACTACCCGTCCCTGGAAGAACGTAAGACTCCAGATGCTTGTATAGTTGCTCTATCGTCTTGCACTTGACAAATAAATTACCGTGCAGGGCCACCTCGAAGCTGACTTGAATAGACTGAATCGCCTCGATTGACGAGAGCGAATCCAGGCCGTACCTCACGAGATCAACATCGTCTTCCAGATCGTCAACCCTGACCTCAAGTACAGAGGCAAGTATTCTTCGAAGAGTCTCTTTCATGCCAGCCTCAGCCGTCAGGACGCTTTCATCCTCAGGTTCCCCACGTGACGTCATCAGAGTACTTGGTGAGGATGTTAGGCTACGGTCCCGAATGGAGCGTCCAGGATTTACGTCGAGCTGCAAATACGTGGGTCCTGAGTCATGAGATGATGTTGAAACGAGAGATCGTGTCAACGAAAGGCTCGATGATCTACTTCTTGAAGCACTGAGAAGACCGCGTTTGAGCCGGTCGAGCCGGACCTGTCGAAACTGCATGTCCTTGATTAGAGCTACCAGCCGTCCCGAATCACTAGAGGCTTCAGCGACGAAAACGTCAATGTGTATGGCGCCGTCGTCTCTAACCCAGAAGTTATTGCAGAAGATGTCGTACGAGATGCCGACTTCCACAGCCTGAGATATGTATTTGACTGCTCCGATCTCTGCACAGATATATGCGTCATTAGGAGCGCCGCGCAGGTTGGCTATAAACCCAGCCGTGTGGATCATGACGTCTAAGAACAGCGGGTCGCAGTGAAAACTACCCGGTGATTCAGAGTGCAAGTGTGAAACTCGAGCGCAACCTTCAAGGCTACCAGGGTGGACTGTGATGGTCTCTATGAGGCGATACTTCGGGGAATATGTGACCACGCGGGGGAAGATGACCTCGTACACCGTTCGTGGGTAGAACACTTCCATGGCCTGGTCATTCGAAGGGGACACGAGAGAGGAGACCTGTCGTAATATGGAGGGGGTGATCCTATCGAATTTTGAACGGATACGCGTAGTGGACTGTATTTGATAGTCCCCTTTGGCGTGAACCATACTGTCCGAGCCAGAGGTGACAACAAATGATCCAGAGCCATCTCGAACGATGATTTTGGTTGTCACCATCGTCTCTAACTGCTGTTCGTAAACCAAAGGCGTAGGAAATTCTACATGCCTGAGGACAATGGTAGAGTCGTCGAGGCAGATGGAAGAGTAAAGACAGGCGTGGTTAACGGCTCCAAAAACTTGCTCCAGATAGACCGAAGCAGGGCAGAGTGGAACACCTCCCACACAGTGTCCAATGATGAACTCTCCGAGTCGATTTATCGGGGTCTGGAAAACAGCCACAAAACCGTTGCCTTCGTACGGATATTCGGTCCATGTGTGTAGCATGGGATGGTCTGGTACGTAAACTGGTGGATACGGCTTGGGCCCTGGTGCCCAGCATCGTTCCGTATATGGGATCCAAAAACGGGATTTGGAGAATGGATAGCCTGGAAGGTTTATGCACGACGGTGCAGAAATATGGTCAAAGACCTTCCGCCAGTCAATCTGGAAGCCCGAATTATAGAGACGAGCTAATGATGTCGTCAGCGTCTCCCATGGTTCCTCTGATTTCCGAAGAGAGGATAAGAATAGATCGTCTGGGGAGATATCTTCATGCGACCTAATCAAGCGATTCGTCTGAGGATGAGAGCCGATGTCGACCCAGGTATGGATTGAGTCGAGCATTGGGTGGGTAAGGATATCCTTCAAACCCTCATCGAAGCGGACTGGCTCCATGCAGTGACGGGCAAAATAGCCAGAGTTGAAGAAGTCGCCCCCGGCTGGAACAACTAGACCGGAAACGTTGGATACTATGGGTATGGTAGGTCGATGCAGGCGTATAGTTTGGGCAAACTCGTCGAGTCTGGAGAAGATGGGTTCCATAGTATTACTGTGATAGCCGAACGGTACATCCAGCAAGACGCTGCGAAAGCATGCTTGCCCATCCAAATGGGCCTTCAAAGCCCGCAGCTGCGCTAGTGTACCAGAAAGAGTGTAGCTGTTTGAACCGTTTTCACAGGAAATCGTCACCGAATGAAACGTGCTTGAAGAGTGAAGAGCTGCCTCGATGTCGTCTTTCGCTGCATGGACGGCCAACATCCCAGTGACGCCAGCGTCGCATAAGCTGAACATCAGTCGAGCACGTGTGGCGGCGATAAGGAGGGCGTCTTCAATTGAGATGACACTGGCGACTGCGAGTGCCGCATACTCTCCTAAGCTGAGGAACCATGAGTTTACGTACCAACTTTACCTAATAGAGCGACATACCTGTGACCTAACAACACGGAAGGTTTGACGCCCCATGATACCCAAAGCTGAGCCAATGAGTACTGAAGAGCCACCAACGCGGTCTGGTATGCTTCCGACTGCACAGCATCCCCTGATGATGACCCCGATACGGGATTGATGATGGAAAGGCAGCCAGGAAAGCCAGCATTGACAAGGACGTCATTACAATGATCAATGCCCTGTCGAAAGAATTGACAGGTCTGGTACAAAGACTGACCCATTCCCAGGTACTGGCTACCCTGACCTGAGAAGACGAAAGCGAGGTGCCTGCCCTTGACACCTGCTTGGTGCGAGGGCGCTTTGCTAAGTTTACCCATCAGATCATTAGTACTGTGGGTAGACACGGCTATCCGGTGGTTGTAAATTCGTCGACGAGCAGTTGCGCTATATGCGATATCGGAGAGAGGAATTGTATGGTTGCCTTGCAGCCAGCGGATGTAATGCGACCGGAGAGTCTCCAAGGAAGATTCGTCTTTGGCTGAAATGGCGAAGATGAAGTGCTTTGCTTCATGGGTAGGGGCAAGCTTCGGAGCCCATGTATATTCTTGAACGACGAGAGCTGCATTAGAGCCGGCTGCCCCGAAGCTGTTCAGGACAGCAGCTCTCCGAGATCCGGGGTAAGGTAGATCCCAAGGGACCTGATCGAAGTCGATAATAGAGTGGTCGCTAGTTAGGGGCGTAATGCGAGGATTTAGGATATTCAGGGAGATCTGCCGGGGAATCGCCTGATACTTCAGCATGAGCAGGAGTTTCGCTAAACCCCCGGCGCCCGACGCTGCTTCGAGGTGACCAGTATTCGCCTTCCCTGATGTGATATGGAGGGGGTTTGCCGAGCTACGGTTCCGGGCAAAGACGTTTCGAATAGACTCCAATTCTGAAGGATCGCCCGCTTGAGTCCCTGTCCCATGAGCTTCCACGACGTTGATCTCATTCGGGTGCAGACCAGATGACTCCAGGACTCGCTTGAAAAGATCGGTCTGTGTCTGAACATGGGGATGAGTGATCGACGACGCCATGCCACTCTGGTTAACCTCGACAGCTCGAATAACACCCCAGATGCGATCGTGCTCTGCTATGGCGTCCGACAGTCGTTTCAAAATGAAAACGCCACAACCCTCCCCACGTACGTATCCGTCAGCGGAGGCATCGAAAGGCTTGGATGCACCGGTAGGACTAAGGAAGTGCCCTCTATCAAGGCCCATAAACATCTGGAAACGCAGGTAAGTCTCCGACGACCGAGATCACCGGGAATCAAGGTACATACCTCTGGGCTCGTGATAATATTTACTCCTCCCACGAGAGCTGCATTGCAATCACCAGTGGAGAGAGCTCGAGCGCCTTGATGAATCGCTACGAGGGAGGATGAACATGCAGTGTCCACGACCACGGATGGGCCTCCAAACTGCATAGCATGGGAGATCCTGCCACTAAGGAACGACTTCAGAGTTCCTGAGATAGAAATGAGACGTTTGAAAATACAAATACGAAATAAGTTACCTGTGCTGTAGTAGACATCGATCTCTGAGCCAATGTTCTGAACATAATCATTGGTCGCAGCACCAATATAGCACCCGAACGTTTCAGTACGGAAAGTAGGCGTAGCGTTAGGCACGTATCCAGCGTCGTCTAGTGCATCATACGCAGTATGAAGAAGGATACGTTGCTGAGGGTCCATATTCTTTGCCTCTCTGGGGCTGATATTAAAGAATCTAGCATCATCGGTGGTTAGCGAACGCTGAGTAATGAAACCGAATGCATACTTGT
The DNA here is from genome assembly GCA_944990035.1 of Clitopilus passeckerianus. Taxonomy (NCBI): domain Eukaryota; kingdom Fungi; phylum Basidiomycota; class Agaricomycetes; order Agaricales; family Entolomataceae; genus Clitopilus; species Clitopilus passeckerianus. The sequence goes on from CALYLX010000059.1 coordinate 108,295, forward strand.
TGTCAAACATATCGGCACTCTCAATAAAGTGACCTCGCCTCGCCTTCATAGGGTGCTTAGACCTCGCCCCCAGAGGATAGTTGTCAATGCTGAACCGGTCTTCCGGAATCTGAGTGCGCATCAGCGAGGAACGCACATAGCAGGCTGGTTGGGATTACCTCGGACACCGTATTGATACCCTCTTCGAGTACCTTCCATAATGCCTCGACGTCAGGTGCTCCTGGCATGTTGATCGCCATCCCAACAATGGCGATGGGCAACTGCTTAAAGCCAACGTTCGGAGGCTCGATATCTTCAGATATGGTCAAGTCGACCGCAGAGGTTGTCGATGAGCCGATAGAGCGTTGAATGCTACGCCAAAGGCTAGACCCAGGCCCGACGTTGACGATACAGAACTTGGCGTCATCAATGGGGAGTGTCGAAAAACGTTCTCGTATGAGGTCCCACCGAACAGGTTGCGTAATAATGGTCTTCAGGACGACATCGAGGAGGGATGTTCCAGCCAGTTGGTCTTTCCAAAGTGCGTGTCCGTCGGCCGTAGATCGAACTGGGAGTATAAGGTCAGAGAATTCGGGAAAATTGATTTGCCTCAGGCGAGCATCGTTAAGAATCTGGGGGTAGATTCCTTCAAGATGGGCAGCCGAGTGATAAAGTGAGTCGAGGGCAGTATGATGCGTAACTAAAGGAGATTCTGCAGCGACGAAGGAGAGGAAGGACGCGACATGATCAGGGCGACCAGACACCGTTAAACACGTCTCGTCCATTATTGCCGTTATGTAAAGCGAAGCATCTTGACAGGCCTATAGTGCAGAAATTTTAGGTGAGGACACGTAAAATACGAGGAAAATAATATGTCAATTTACCTTCAAGAAGTCTTCTATCGACTTAGAACATTGTTTCTGGGTGAGCCCCGAGATGACGACACTCCATGGAAGTCTGGTATCATGACCGAGGCCAGAATCACGAAGGACGGCTGATTGGTACATCTGGGAACGTATGCCGATATGTACAGCCAGTCGGTATACCTCCACGGATCGTGCGATGTAAGAAATGCTATCGCTAGAGCTGGCGACAACGCAGGCCATGAGGATACCGGAGGAGAAACCAAGAACGCCGACGCCGTGATCCAAGTTGGTTTTGAGGGCGTCAGAGAAGGGGCTAAGCGAGTCCATCTCTGCTGGGATATCTTCGACGAATACGAGATACCGAAGGGACTGGACCAGAAAATGGAAAGAGTTAGACATGATAGGGTTTCGGGAGTAACGCCCTTCTTGAGCTTGAGAAACGAGGCTTTCATGGGACTGGAAGTCGTCTAAGTCGATTTGAGCTCCTATTAGCTCTTCTTGCGAAAGCGAAGACAGTTCAGCACGGAAGGCTCGGTGAAGGGACCTGAGAAGAATTTGTCCAGTGGGGGTTGAAGCGTCACGAAGGAGTCTCTGCCGAGTGGACTGTGACTCCCCATTCCCCGCGCCCTGTCCGGAGAACAAAGGAACGTAGATATTTCTATTATCCATATTGATAAGCCGCAGAGAATGAATAAGTGGGAGTATTAACAGCTCCGGGCGTAATAGTGGGATTCGACCTGGAGATATGCGTCCTTTATAGGCTTTTAGCAAGTGTCGGACGTCAGGAACAGGATGGTATGAGGTTTACTACAAAAGGCAAAGAAGATGCGTTTTCAGAATACAAGTCACGTCTTCCTATGAAGAGGCCGCAATCGAAGACTCACAAAACCGTGGACGTCGAGGAAGCTATACCGGACAAAGCCAAAATGAAAGGTCGAGGCGTAACTGGAGATTTGGTGTCGTTGGAAAGTAATACTGGCCCTAATCTGCCCTCTTTTCTTACTCGGCCCCGTGTTTGAAAGATCTAAGAGGAAGAAGAGGAGATTGTAGGTAGCTGGCCCCTTCAGCCATTGAAATGGAATTTCGCGAGAACTCATCGCGCTTGGTTGTGTTTGCCTAGACCAGCTCTTCATCGGCTTACTAAGCCACAGTCAGCTGGTTCCAACAGGCCACGGACTTTCGGTCCGGCACTTCCGTCAGTAACAACCAAGATCGAACCTCTAAGGGAGCAATTTATTTTTCAGAGCGAGCGACACCAGACTGTGGTTCGTTCTGTGGTAGGACTTTTGGATCTTCAATCAACTAATTTGTCTGTTCTGCTTGATTTGAGACTGTTGGTTAGGATTATCTATAGGCATTCAACGCCCAACTCCAACATAACAGTTCTTGCCAACATCAATGCCTTGCGACCAAGTTTTCCAGCTATTGCTAGGCTGCCTGGACTATGGCTACCAATCTATGATCTATACAACATTTTCCACTTGTAACTAGGGGTAAACTTACTGGCGTGATGACCTAGGTCGTTCTCGTGTGCATCTTTAACCATGCAACATGGCGATCGAGGTTGCCTCCGGCTTGTCATACAGCTCTTCCTGATGATATATTGATAGTCAAGGCCTTTTCCCCAGTTGAATGGACTCACATCCCCAAACATGCGTCTCATTTTCACGTGTAGTTCTCCAAGCTCAAAGCTGGTTTCCAGCCTCACTCTGCCACTCTTTATCGTTATCAATGAGGCGGATCTTGCAAGAGGTTCTTCGCTTCTATCTTAACATATGCGTTCTGTCACTACCACATAGTTCTAGAAGCTCAGCTACGACAGTTCTCAGGGAGTAGCACGTGTAACATTGGCGGAGTGAGAGGGTGGGCTGCTTTCCATGACAATTTAGACAAGTGACAGAATATGCACTTCACCTCATCGCAAGAGGCAAATCTCATGTCAATGTTTCGTCATCAATCACTGGTAGAATTTGGCACCATCGACCCAGATTATTGTCAATCCTTGCAAGCGACTGCGACCCACCGGCCACAGCTCGCTATACCCTGCATCTTTCTTCACGAACCCACTTCAAAGCCTCCGATTTCAGGTTGGTATTCTTGGAGATGCTTTCCCTTCCATGTTTAGAACATAACCGCGAAGGGCACTCCCAGAATTATACCCTCGCATAGACTCCGAGATCTTGTAAGCTAGAATTGATGTGTGGATGCTCAGACTGTCCATCAGACTATTCAAGGAACAAGCTCGCCTCTGGCCATCGAACAGACACCGGAAAACTATGGTGCTTTCCGGAAGCCGACGTCCATCAAGCCAAGCATGACGAAACTACTCCCAATTTAAGCTCCAAAACTACTCGTCTCTCCTTCCCTTCAAGACATCGCGATTTTCCGACCCACCATCAGCGTATTGACAGTACTCAATTAAGTTGGAGAAGGGAGCGACATCTCAGACAAATAGTCTCTTTCGTGTTGTCAAGGAATGAACTTTCTGTAATCACCGGCCATCGCGCCACCACTGACTGTGTTGGTAGGAATCTCGGCACCGTCAATGGTGACTTTAGGTACCTAGACCAGAGCAGTGATTCGCATACGCTCAGAATGCCCACCCATACTTGAATATGTTGAAACGTTTCTTGGATGCTTTCATCACTTTCTCTCGAGCATTGCTCATGGTCTATCCGCGAAGGTACTCATATTCTCTCATCGGCATTCTCACTGGATTCAAGATGACTTCGCTTCTCTGCCTGAGTCCCCACTACTTCTCGGCGATCACAAAAATGCTGAGAATATGCAGTCTGAACTCAAAGTTGGACCAAACTTAGACCAAGTACACATGCTTCGTTCGATAAAGATTCTTATCGTCCTGCTAATCCTATGATCCGCCCCAATTCACTACTTCACGGGAATACCCTCCACATCTACCATCTTTCGATGGCGACAGCCCTGTCACTGATTTAGTGCAAGATTACTGGATTAGGACACATAGATGTCGTCGGGACGCCTTTGCCGTCATTATCTCCAGCGACTTCCTTCCGGGCCTCGAGGTCGTGATCACGGGTACAGACGATTGAGGCTTGTCAGGCACCGTGGTCATTGGTGTAGATCTTCCCTTTGAGTGATAAGAGATCTTGACATCTCAACATGTTGCGATGTCGATATGGAGAGTTCATCTGGTGTTCTTAGGACTCAAAGACGGGCACATTGACGAAGAGGCTTCTTTCTTCTGGCTCTCATGCAAAAGAAGAATGGCGTGCCAAACTTCGAATCTGACAATACCCTGCAGCCGTCTTCCGGCCGATTTGGCCCACAGCATCTCGTAGATCCATCTGCATTCAGTCTGTGACACGTTCGTGATGCTGCGAGTCGGACTGGCCGCGTGAGCTGGTGCTGAGGAGCATCCGCAAAGCCAGGAATGCTCAATACCTGTAGGCAATTAATCTTAATTAAAATTGTCTCTGTCTCAAGTGCATGCTCATGCGAATGACTTTCGGAAATATTATTTATCTTTGTCAATTCGGACCGCATATTCTCGAGGCCATCAAGGGTGGCTCGCCCTTGCGATGGACGCTGCGGCTACGAAGGATCGCAATGTGGTTTCTCCGCTGAACAATGATCTAGGAATTCCCTCAGTCTTCTAGTCACGCTGTTTACTGTATGTTTCACCACACTACCGATCTTCTCTCATTGGACATCCGTGTAGCCGTATGGAAATTCTTTGGGTCTCATCAGAGGCTGGAGGCGTGGCCCACATGAGATTTTTCAGTCATTCACAGGTCCCTACATCGTCTATTACACCATGGAGAATGGGATCTACCCAGATTGAACTCCATCTTTCCGTCTGGGTCTGGCTTTAGGGCGCACACGAAGATAGATAGGCTTCTCTGCTCTCTCTGACAGCCAATCGAAGCATCATACGGGAATTCTTGTCCAATAGGTGCTACTTCTTGACCGTTCGCTCGGTATTCCACCTCTGAGTCGCCCTTTTCAAGATGTCACAAAGGCCAGTAATTCTTTTCTTGAAGGGAAAACTAAAACTAAATTTATTGCGAAAACCCTTTCGGAACCCGAATCCCCTGAGAATTCGAGTACTACTCCATCCCAAATCTATCATTTTCTACATGTGACTCAAATTCATGCCATATCCTGACGACGATGACATCTGCACCTGCATTGAACAATGAGGGTTCGGCGCTAAAACCTGTGAGGTCCAGCTTAGCTCGTCTTCTCCTCTTCGCTGGCTGCATATTCAACGAGCTTTCCGTGCAAGGGCCCTGTAGTAGTTTCGAAACACTGTGGAATAGCCTCAAACGTGAACCCGCCACAAGCATACGTGTACCTGTGGACTGCGTCGTTAGATAGTCCAGTCGGCAAGTGTGGACTGGACTTTCGAGTTCATTTAATCCGTCTTGATGATTTGGACGGCGGCGTAGGCCTTCATGATCGAACTCAATACCCATTGATTGTGGCAGACTACTGCATCCTCGACCACGATCGATCCGCCACCTCCCAGCGTGGTTTCAGACGCAGTTAGTTATATCAAAGAATGGCGGCCAAGTGACGCCTGATACCACTTCTACTCCACTGTGAAATGACAGGATAGCCTCATTGCCCACAGCATGTAACCAAGGCGGAGGGAAATGAAAGTGCCCGCATACGTTCCCATTTGGACGCGCAAATCCGGCGTTCTCCAGAAAAGTCGAATCAAGACCTTATTTGTGAGAGCGACTGCAAGATAGGCATCGCTAAACAGTGCCAAATTCGTGTAATAGAACGGAACTTGCTGTTACTCCTCCCCAAGAGCAGCCTAATAGCCTTCACCAGCTGATTCTTCAAGTTTCATGATGACGGTGGTTGCTAGTACCCCATTCCGCTAGCTCGTTCGCGTCGCTAACAACCTAGCGAGGCTTGAGCTCTGCGTTAGCCCCCGATAATCAATCTTCAGTACTATGCGTGCTGATGACCAGGGTCCTCTTCCGTTTAATCTGGCTTGTACGCTCGCTCCGTGGTCAATCAGTGTCCATAAAATTTTGGCATGAAGCACCTGATGGGATCAGAAATAAAGGTTGTTATTGCCATTTCTGGAAGTTCGTCAGGCGAAGTCTTAACACCGCTTTCCCCGTCCTGACATCACATCGACCACATACCTGGAATTAATGGTTTTCACACTGGTTGTCGCAGGTGGAGGGGTAGCTTCCATCAGTTTTTCCAAGCACGTTTGGTTCTCTGTGAAAAATTGCGATTTTGGCCTTTGCAAGGCTTTTCTCTTCCATCCTCCATATAGAGATCACCTCTTACCCCGCTATCGCAACATGTGGACATGTTGTCATCTACATCTGATATCCAGCCGGCCGGATGCCACTGTTAGTCCGCCAACACCCAACGAGCAGAGCTCATCCCGCCTTTGGGTGAAACTGCCGCCATTCCTACTCAATACGACTGGCGCCTCCTGACTATCTCTAGGCCTCCCGGTCCTGCCACTTAGCAAGATACAATGAACAAGGAGATGCCCGCCATTCGTTTACTCTGTTCCGTGGTCTAGTGTGCTGAAACGGCGCCCAATCAATATCTTCTCCGGTACCTAACAGTGAGCGAAACTTGAGCTTGCGCACTGAGCAAACGCTACAATTTTGTCACCGTCGCCAGACGAGCAACCGAAGAAAAAAATGCCATCGCACACAGACCGGCTCTAAAGAACATCCCTCCGCTTCCTCCGGCCGCCCCGCTCTCTAATCATTACGGTCTCATGGCAAAGCCGGGGACAGATTGAATGGAAAGTATAGGCACATACAGGGATCAGACATGTAATAGGTGTACCACTCTAAAGTCTCTGAAGTTTTCTTCTTCTCAAAGCTCTCTAAAAGGACGATCGCATGCGGGCCTTAAACACCGGCCATCCGTATGAATGCGCAATGGTAGTATCAGGCGGACCAACTTACAAGATGAGAGATGTCCATTTCAAAGTCGATCCCGACTTCTTTTCGATGAATTCAGAGAAAAGCGAATGTTTGTCGGCTTATGCATTCCATGCGCAGCTCATCAGAACACCCAAAGAGTGACAAACCTCCTGGAAGCAGTCGATCTCTACGTTCACGTAAGGGCGCTCATACACGGATATTCGTCGGTCAATGCATAAGCGTTTCTATCCGCACTGAGGAATAGCACCGGCTACGGCTAAGATGTTCTCAAACCTGCAGAAGGCTAGGTACAGAGAAACCTCACTCCCTTTTCAAGCGGAGGAACGGTCATAAGATGGATGGATGTCCCTGATCGATGAATCTGATGACGTTTTTGGGAAGTCTAATCGGCAATATTCCAACGAGATGTAGCTGTATTCTCATAGACAGCTTCACGACATGCGCTGTCGGAAGGGCCCCATGGTCAGTCCGATCCGTAAAAGTTAAATCTGCTCTTTGAAACCTCTTGGACGACTCGTTCAACACTCTGCCTAGACAAGGACAGAGAAAAATAACGTGGCTGCGACATCGGAGCATATAAAAGGAAACTTTATACTGAATCTTACCTCGCAGATCACAATGCCTGGGAAATCTGATGTGCTGCTACTTTGTCCATTGACCGGAATGCCTGTCCCTGCCTTTTGAATGCCTATCCCCGGCAGAAAGAGACCGAATCGGGCCATCATCAAGCTTTGATGCGCCCTCATTGGAGTTCATCGTCAATCGCTTAGCGCTTACTGCATAATGAACGACAAAGACTGGGAAATCTTGCAGGGTCGACCACCATTGTCGGTGTGCCTTACGAACAACATCCTCGATTAACCTCGCTTGATAATTTGCTCCATAATCTAGCTAGGATGAGTAGTTTCCAACATGTACGATGTGGTTTTGTACATTGGAGGTTGTAAATCGCTTGATGACTCCAACCCCAGGACTCTAGGAATAGGCTCTACTCTGAGCAGTCAACGTCAGCTTTCAATCACGCAGGGTCGTCAAAGACTGTCAGATAGGTAGCATGTGTGAGTATGCCAAGGGTCAGTCAGAAGATCCTGCCATATCCCCTCTATTAAACACTATGATGTAACTGAGAGCAAGGCCTATGAACCATGCGAGCTCAATTCAGCATTTGAGATGGAAGACGCGCTCGATTGAGAACCCCGAGGGAGATCTAGAATGCTATTTCAGCTTCCCATTCCACACGTTGGTGAATTCTGTGAGGAGATTCGCATCATTCTGAAACCGGGCAGGCGAATGCAGCAACTGGGTTGACTCGACCAGTGGAAATAGCCAAGCGAATTCTGATGTAAAATTGCGACAGCCCGAGGTCAAGGCTATAATTCTAATTGTAACACTCTGAAAGGCGCTCTGGACTGTTTATAGCTGGTCTTGGCGCGGTGGCAAAGTTGACGCCAATCCCGACGCTGTCGAGAAGCCAACATCTCCTCACTCAACGAGCGCCATGGTTTTGTTCCGTGACCTTTACGGGTGCGACGACGATGTCCTAGACGAATCTAGACGGAAACAAGCCAGACTCCGAGGGATAAACCCCAAACAACGATCGGTATCAGGCTGGCAACAAAACATGCACGATGATTCGTCAACGCGACATAGCACCATCGCAATGTATACCGATGGAGGTAAGATGATCGTAGGCAAACCTCCTCGATTCGGATTCGGAACGTGAGTTTACAATTATTTGAACGAGACGCCTTTGCCCTCCACATGAGCACAGCAAAGACATACTAATTTAGCCGAACCTACGTAGATGCTAAACGCAACTTTCAGTCCGTCATTGTCGGCGTCAATGAATTCACTCTCACAATTGCATGGCGCTGCATGGTGCTTTGCGGTGTGTTAGCATCTACGTTTCAGGAAATCTCAATTCTTCAGGGTTCTTTGGCTCACCATTCAATGGCACCTGTCACTGCCGCCCGGACGATGGTCATGGCCATGTGGGCGGACGCCCCAGCTTTCATAGATTATGTTTCAATCTGCGGCCAAGTTTGGGCTGCGTATAATCGCCCTCGAAATAATAAGCTTGGCTCCGCTGATGGCTCTCTGTGACGGTGACAGGACATTCAGCGTGGATAGTGTCATGTCTATAGGTGACTTCTCAACATCTACGCATCGTCGAAGAGCCGGCTACTACTTCCGGCTATATCAGCTATAGACTACATGTGGGGCTTTGTTTTAGGTTGCAGACCCACAATGAATTGTTTTGAATGGAATATGGAGGTAGATGAACTATCTGTGGCAGGTACTCCTACAGCAGCTGCTGCGTATGTAGAAATATTCTGACTTGACGACACCAATGCGAGACCCTTCATAATGACGATGGACAACAGAAAATAATTAACCTGGGATAGGTTTCGCACAGTCGATACCTAATTGACACAACGAGTTCGCCTTACCTGTTTTCTCGTCTATTGGGTCGGAAAGACGCACGGATTTGGTCAATGCCTTTGGTCTCAACCAGAGTAAAATATAACCATCAATCTGTGTCCCAAATCGATACCGGTTGCAATGTGAGATCCAAGTGATGTCAATCAAACACGCTGGCTTCCTAATGCAGAATGAGAGATCTTGAATCTGGACTCGAACACTCTCCTTTCGGGCCGGACCAAAAGGAGAAGCTGTCGTACCTGGGGCATCGCCAACGCCATCGTACACTGGACGCATCCGTTACCTGAGGGTTTACAGAATGGGGCAGGTAAGAGAACTCTGTTGTATAAAACTCCTTGAGTACGGAGCGGAATTTCTCCCAGTTCCAATCTCCCTACTGCTCCGATGGATCCACTCTATTCTGTGATGTCCGCTCAGCCATCCATTGACCTCAAGGCTAACGGCGAGGTCAGCAGAATGAGAAACCACAAGGGTTAGTCCTTCATCTTGTTGCGCCTCCCTGAGATGTGTTGGTACTGACATCTTCGACAAGGGAACATGCCATCACTTCCTCAGACAAAGTACTGCCCTTTGTGCCCTGCAAAATTCACAAGGACAACTCATCTCAACCGCCACTTGCGATCACGTAAGCGAATAACCTCTTCGTTGTTGACACTCATCTCACAGACCTTGCTATAGACACCAATGAGCGGTTGCATCGATGTAATGTAAGTACTACATCTCGTCAGCTTCTATACCTAATACTTACTCTTCATGTTAGATTTGCAACGCTGAATTCACAAGGAGTGACCTCCTTACACGGCACAAGAGAACATGTGGCGACAACTCCAATGCCAACCGTTCTCGCAGAAAATCATGCCAGGTAAGGCGATTCGTCATCCGGTTTGACTGTAGCATGTGCTCATCGACATGTAGGCGTGCGCTGAGTCCAAAGTGAAGTGCAACCTTCAATACCCCTGCTCGAAGTGCACATCTCGTGGTCGCGAGTGTGTCTTCATCAACGATCCGGAACAATCCAGGATAAAAAAGCTGGCTGCGAAGAGGAAACACTCTTCATCTTCGTCTATCTCGTCAGGGAGCGCCAGCCCTGCGTCCTCCACCAACAGCTTGTTCTCAGAATCGTTGGCGAGCAGCCCTGCAACCTTCCCTAACTCCTTCCCCTCCTTCAGTCCGAACACTCCCGCTTCTTCTATCTCAGGGCTGCCGATGGTGTCACCTGTGCCTTCACTAACAGTGTCCCCGGGATCATCTTCTGCCTCATCACTACAGGCCTCGCCACGGTCTGACTTCTTCGACAACCAAGTCGACCTCTCCAGCTCGTTCGATCTCAACTTTGACGCGTTCTCAATAGAGAACGAGTTCAACAAACCCCTAGACAACGAGATCTTCGCACCACTACTGGACTTCGGCACTTGCTCCGTTCCATCATCAACAACGAGCAGCGAGTTCAGCTGGCTAGACGGCAACGGCCTCCTACCTGCCTTCGGTGACGACGCATACTTTCCACACTCTGCCGGCTTCGAGCAGACAACTTTCATCACCGACTTTGGCTCCTTGGAGTCTACACTGAACGCGTCCCCATGTGCTCAGCCTGCGATGATCGACCCTGTCGTCCCCGCATCGGAGGCATACTACGATTCCGGGTCGGTGAATACACATGCCCCGGTCCATGAGCAGGATCAGTACTGTAATTGGCTCCCTATTCAATTTTGACTACTATGTCGCTTACATTAATTTAATACAGTGTACTTGTTCTTTTCCGAATTCTGCAAGCAGGTACCGCTTGTGCATCCGGCAACTTGGAAAATGGATGACAAACCTTTCGTCCTCGTTCGCGCTATGCAAGCTTGTGGCGCTCTGTTCGTCAAAACGGCCGCCGCTGCAGCTTTCATCGATGACACTCTTTCAACTCGGGACTCGTTGATCCAGGATTTCGTGAGTGACTTGCAGTTTCCTAATTTGGGTTGTCAGCTGATGTGATATCGTAGGCCAAAGCGACTGACCCTCGGGACCAAAACAACCTTATTCTCACCGTGGTCCTCCTCCAGACTATCGGATTGTTCCACCAAAAGGCGGACCAGAGAATTTCGTCAAATGTGTACCATGGCATGCTCGTTATGGTAAGTTTTCCGTCATACTGACATAGTTGGGTGCCTAATAACGTATTCGTTGTAGATGATCCGTCGCACGGGCCTCATCTCAAGAGTTGGTGCTTGGACGCCTCCTGATATGGCTGATATCCAAGGCTCCGACGCGGCCTGGAGAGAATGGGCGAACTACGAGACCATTAAGAGGTATGGTGATCTCTCTGGGAATATCTTGAATCAGGAACTAACTATAGCTTACAGGGTGCTATACTTGTCGTACCTGCATGATTGCTACCACTGCATGTACTTCTCCCTCTCGCCTTCGTTCCAGCCATCAGAGATCGACATGGCGCTTCCTTGCGACAATGCTCTATGGATAGCAAGCGACGCCAACGAATGGTCGAAACTCGTCCAGATGCCGTCACCATATGGCTCTGGAGGCGCTCGTATCTCCGGCTTCAGCATGAAACGCGCTTTGGCTATCCTTAGCGAGACTCGCCTGTCCACTGTATCATTGGCTCTCAACCCCTTCGCTCACTTCATCCTCATCCATACCGTTCTACGCAACATCTTCGCCGCCCAGGCCGACGTCGTCGACATGGGCTACGGTCAACCATCTCCTGCCAACAAGGCTCAAACTGCGGAGGACCACGCGTTCGCTACTCAATACGCTCTCCACAACTGGCTCCAAATGTGGTTGAACAGCCCAGAGTCGATGCAGGTCGAGAAGCGCTCCGAGGAGCCTCCTTTCGTCTGCGATGCCCTACCCTTCTACTGGCTCGCTCAGGTCTCTCTCCTTGCCGTGCAAGATGGTTCGGCTATCTTCGGAAAAGGCGAGACCCGATTCCAGCTGATGAAGGAGTGGCTCGACCACATCCGCACCTTCCTACGAAGCGGCAACCAAGTCCCAAATCACCTCTGGGACGAGCTGATGAAGATTCGCGTCAAAATGTCCCAAGATGGCCGCCGCGGTAGTGATGATGGCTGCACTGGTCTCCTTGCCCTCTTCCCCAACCACTGATCGTAACACATCCTTTCCCTGCATTCACATTATTCATTTATTTACAATATTTATCTATTTACCATCTTTCTTCATTCGGGTTGACCCCTCAAGTGTTTATTATCCATCACACGACACTGTAATTCTAATCCACATGGACAAACATAGATGCCCTATCGATTGTATGTACCATCTCATAATCTGTCTGTACTTTGTACATTAGTCGCATTTAGCATTATTCGTAGAGTAGCGTAGTTAGTTCACCGACACACATATCTCCGCACGTAGCTACACATTATGTACTTTATGCCGTCCCGCATACCCCTAAAAATAACAAGTCGTTTATGCTATGCACCAATCCTGTCTCGTTCCAATCACGTCTTCTAAGAGCCAGCGAACTTTGAACAACAATAAAAGAAAAGGCTGTTGAATCCGTCGTTCGTGTGCAATGGTGTCTGAAAGATTATATTGACAACTACCGACGACATGAGGGTATACAAGTAGAATAGCTAAGCAACAAGGTCGTGGACTTGATTGCGAGAAAGTCCTGGAAAGCAGAGTGATCAGCGGGAGTTCAGAAAATTGGAGATTGCAGAAGAAGTCTCAGCAAAAAAGGGTGAGCTCATGTCTGTCCGACGGACAGGTCGTACTCATTAAAATCAGTTTATATTTTTGAAAATCATAGGGGAAATGTGCCACAGATATTGAAAACTGCTTACAAGTTATCCCATAGATCGCACTTTTCTCTTGCAGAGGATGGGGCTTGAGGTGACCACTACTCAGCAGATGGAGATGGGGGAAATGAACCAGCGACAGGAGCCATCAGGCGTTTACGACAATTTTTTTCCTTGTGAGTCACGTGTGTATATGATGACTAAGCTAATCCCTCAATGACATGCCCGATGCGAATGCCCAGCACGAACACAACGGAGCCTCAGAATGACACTTGGCATGGTCTCGACATCCACTGATCCATGAAGTATGCGACATCGATTGACAGAGGGGCATACATTGAACACATATCTGGAATTCATCCTGTTTCCAGAGGAATAACTATGGCTAGGCGGCATGTGGTACTCTTGGAAGTCACGCGATTCCAGGTAGAGGTGATGTCGATGAACTCCACAAGAGCCACTACGATTCTGCCTCTGTACATTATCATCGACCTTCGTCAGAATGCCTGTCGAACTTCGCGGTAGCTGTCACTGTGGTGCAGTGAAATTCAGCGTTCAATCAAGCACTCCAGTACCCTACCAGGTTAGATCTTTGTCTCTATCCTTGTCGGGTATCTAATCGCGTGTTGATAGTTATGCCTCTGCTCTATTTGTAGAAAGGTCGGAGGTGTTGGAGGATCTATTAACCTTGGCGGTGATTCGGACTCTCTAAAGATTGAAGGCAAGGAGCACCTGAGGTGGGTTGAACACTTCAATCGGTGACGTCGCGGTTAAACAGAATTACCGGAACCACAGTGTCTACAAGGCTGTCATGAACCGTGGCACGTCCGAGGAGCGTATTGCGAGCTCTGAGCGAAACTTCTGCTCCAAATGTTCTTCAATGCTATGGCTGTATGATAAAACATGGTGATTCTGCAAGGCACTCACTCGTTTCGAAAGAAGCTCACTGATCGATCTCTTTAGGCCCGGATTAATTCACCCATTTGCATCGGCCATTGATTCTCCCGAACTCACATCCCCAGAAACAATGGTTCGTAGTTAAAATGGCACTCTGCTTGCACTGTTAAGATCGTGACTGATTGCGTATTTGATCTAGGTTTGCGTCAAGCTGGACTCAAAACCCGCTTATGTCCGTCTCCCAGAAGGAAAGAAAGATATTTATGAAAACTATGGGCCTAATTCGATTCAAGAATGGCACAAGAAAAACAAGCTATTTGTAGAGTAAACGTCTACCGACCGATGTCAATCCCGTTCGCTAATCGCAAGAACTCCGAATAAAACTTCTCCGTCAACTCTGCCCTCACGGGATCAAGACATTTCAGGAGCAAGAAAAAATTCAGACATAATGATACTCCTTTGCGTACGGAAGATTTGTCTAGCTCCGACTAGTGAATACGATCTATTGAACCACCACCGGGACACCATTACTTGCACATATGCTTCCATATTTTTGACATGGACATGATTGATGGCTGATCCCGACTTCGTCTAACATGGAGCTGGAACCTGCTAGGTCCTCCCTTGGGTCTGCTCAACGTGTAGTCTTCCCTGCTGGTGAGCCCCATTGTGTAAAGTCGTGGGGATCACCCGTAGACATCCCAGCAGGATAGTCTATATGGAGTCAGATCTGGGCAGTTTGTAGCAGTTTCACTAGATTCCTGATTAGATGCCCTCACAAATTGCTTGAGGCACCAATACATGTGGGTTTTCTGGCCTTCATCGAGACACATGAGCACTTTAGTGGCCTTCTAGACCCGCCCAGATACGTAAGTTGAAGAGAAACTAAGCCAGACGTTCAAGTAAAGTAGATGCCCCCCGATGGGGTTGGAGACTATGATCCATCGACAATTGATATGAACTTTTGTACTCGCGTCGGCCATGCTATCCACCTTTCCAAAAGGCGTCAGCGCGTTGCGCAAGATATTCACGAACTCTCGTCACTTCAGCCATGTTTCACCAATTATCAATCGGGCTTTGGTGGCGCACTTGCCATGCTATGGAACGCTTCAGGTGCCTGACAGTTCAGTGATTCTCCTGGGCGTTGATGCAATCTTAGCAAGGTGCTCAGTCTTTTCTTTAATCTTGGCCTTTACTAGAGGCATCGGAGGATTCGGTACCGGCATTTCGGCCACGTTCCTAATCGAATGGTTGATCGATCTATCCTCAGGATTGTTCGAGCAATTGGAGGCAGAAACGCAGCGACGCTTGTCTGGGCAAACCCAATGTGTGAGCGGCATGGCGGGGCGCTGGGCAGGTCTTAGCATCTCCTTACCAATTCAGGCTATTGATAGACTCACTTTACCTATCTCCCCGCCTCCACATGTTAGCTGAAATCAAGCCGACCAGAAGGTTCGAGGCGGCGCCACACCGCCATCTGCAGAGACTATTCGCATTGGAACTGGGCTCAAACCTTAGGAGGTTTCGGGGACTAATATTTATTTCGCATGAGGATAGTTTCGGCAGAATGAGCGCTCAAACCCTCTGGGTTTCGAGGATACTAACACTCCGAGGCCTTCGACTCGAACGAATGATGCTATCACCGATACCTCTGAAGAGTGAACCCAAATTTGCCAGAACATCTCACTGGCACGAAGAGGTGTTCATGCTAGGAAACCCAGTGGCACCTCACTGAGCGACACTGTTATTCTGGCTTGACTGATCCTTCTAAACCGATGGGACCGAATCCTACTAATCATGATGCTTCCCCCTCCGAACTCAGGATGATTCCCAATCATTCCGAGCGGAATAACCCCTGACTTCTCCTTAAAAGCCCAACAGCATCCCTCTCCGAATCAACAAATATGGGGTCATATCCTGCGTTGGAGCTATACCGCAGTTTCAGATCGCTCATTGACTGTAATTAACTGACAGAACTACTAGTACCTGCCTCAGTCGCTGCCTTCTCCCTTAGTTGAATGAGTCGCCACGGTCTTTATCACAGCGGTACATATCCGCGGGGCGAGTCTTGTCAGGAGGGAGCGGATAGAATGAACCGTCCGTAAGCCCAAGCAGTTGAGGCGACAAACTACCAAGTCAAACAGACGCCCGCTTCCGGTGATCCAGAATGTAGCCAACCACAGTGGGGAAATGATCCATCCTGCCAACAACGTTCCAGAAGCAGGTCAATCATGTCAACCGGCCGCCGAGGAGGGGTGTCAAGGGAACCGAATAGAATTGAAGGCGAAATCTCATTGCTATGATAGATATCTCGATGTCACCTTGGATGATCTTTTTGACGCCGATACAGATTACAGAAAGGAATGGTGATGTATTGAATACACGAATCACAATATCAACTTATACATCCACAGGAGAAGTCCAATGACTATCTAATGTGCTAATGTGCCCATCTGGTAGACAAATGAGGTCGAGTGTGGCCGCGAGCCCTTCCAATTGGCCCCGAGTTGGTGATGAGGAAGGCTTCCATATCTCAAAACGGAGCGCCGAGCTGATATGAAGCCTTTGCTTGGGAAAACATACATTGGTGGAATACCGTAAAATAGAATGAATACACACCAGAAGGATGGTGACCAGATCTCGAAGTATAGCCAGTCGTACGTGCTTGCAAGGCCTGGTTTGACAGGATTAGCTACACCAAGGTAACCCTAACCCTAGGCTAGGACTATGGTTTCCGAACTCTGAAACGTGCCGAGGCAAGCAAGATGAAGCAAGCGTTGCCATCGTTCTGTTCTCCGTTGAACGGGCGACAGTGCCACAAGCAGTCATGGTCCCCACTAATTTGAAAGCGCAGTGGCGTGCTGAATGAAGACGAGTAACCTGTACACGAGGAAAACATTGCGTTCGTCAATAGGATGGAATGGAGCAAAATTTGAGAGATGTATGAACCTCAAACATAGTCTTGACGTGATGCACTCCTGGAAAGGCGGCCGAAAGTAGGTACCGTCTATTCCATGCGGGCTCATCCTACAGAAATTCGAGGACGATGCGTTATCAGATAAATGAACTATCGAACTAGATTAAGAGATGGAGACATTTCGACAGGTTTGGGCCGAACTAACCTTTCGTGTAGAATCCTGAACCTCGCTGGAAGGAAGTCGCGGGTACTTCAATCGACCTCCTCGGCGATCCGAATAGACATTGGACGGGCGTTGAGGGGGCGATAGTGTCTAATAGGCGTGCAGTCCGGAGTGTCGAGAAATGACCGTGCAGCACAACGATGAGCGACTACCATATCGGTCAATGGCATCATCGCAAACATTGCAGAGGCCAGCAGATCCGACTACACGGAGGCTGATTAAACGGGTGATTGGTCCTAGACGTACAAGTCAATGATTCGCTCACCACCCTGTGGGGTAATTTGATACATACCGACGACTGTGATTGAATAGACTGACAACAGTGCTTAAGGGGAAGGTGAAGTGGGTGTTATGTGGTGGATCGATCGAGTGGCACGGAAAGTCGATCGAGGAGAGCTCTAAGCTCGCTCACCCCTTTGACGCTTCCGAGGAAACCCCAACGACGATACACAGCTTCCCTAAGAGGGTACGCAAGCGATATATGGCGTAGGCGCCGCCTGAGGCTGCAATCTCCGAAAGCGAGGGGTTCCAAATCAGACATCACCTGGAGAAGGGTTATGTCAGTCGGGTATTCGAGAAGACGGAGGTGAAACAGTAGAAGAATACATACTAATAGACGTGTCCAGTGAGAAAAATTGCTTGCCCACTAAGCGCCAATCGCTTAGAAATGACATGGCGATAATCAACCAAAAGCGGGAGTTGGTCAAACCTGGTAGACCATATGAGTTTCTGATGCGGACACCGTGTAGGATCTCCGGGCTTACAAGGGCATAATTCCTTCGTAAACCCTCAAGTGTGTTTGCGATGAAACTGGCCTCAAAACACCTTCCATGGCAAAAGAGAAATTCTTTGTAGCCATCACGTGTGTTTCGTACAACGGTCGAAGACGACGTAGGTGCTACCAGGAGGATAAAGTCATGAAACCTCGGATTTTTAGTGGGCAGACAGGTTGGCGGTTAGAATGGATCTATATCAACAAAATGAGAATGGTCCGCCGAGAAAGCTTTCAGCAAACGAGCTCACCAGGATCACAGGCCGAAACCTTGGAGCTCCATTTCATGAGTCGGGGGAACGACCAACTGTAGAAGAAAATCACGTTATAAAACATGCAACGAAAGAGCGGCAAATTTCCTACCTCGTGGGCCGGTGACTATTCCTCAAACAAGGTATTCCTCGTTCTACAGCATCTCGACATCTCTGCATCCATGCATCCCTGAGATGCCACCTTATAGGCTAACTCGACAACGACGTATTCCGGTGCTCACTCCGTCTGCGCTTAGCGTAACCGGGTCTGCAGACGGTACCGAAGGTTGTGGGAGCGGGTAGGCGTATGTGTTCGTCAAAATCGATGGCCTGGCCACATGACCTATGCAGTGCACTAGCAATCATCTAGTGGTCCGTGCGATTGGGGTATCCGGAGCGGGGGTGGTGAAACAGGATGGCAGCCAGGGAGGGTGCATGCATCGTATGAACGAGAGGGGTAAGCACCTCTTGGTCGAGCCGAGGTCGTTAAGTACGCTGCAGAGGATTGGCCCTGGTGTCAGTTGACGGGAAAACATGGTGTGGTTCGGCTTCCGACCGCATCTGCGAGGGGCAAAGAGGGGAGAGGTCTTGTCTTGAGCATGCCATCAATTTGCGAGAACCTGAACGGAAAGAGGTCAGCTTAGAGTGGCAGAGGAGAGAGGGGAAGTTGCACACCCTTCCGAGAACAGAATCCAGGGTTATCGTGGAGAATGCCTCCTCATAGAGCATCTCATTACTGGCCTTCGCATCGAGATGGATGAAACAGGCAGTCAGGATTTCGGAGGTGGAAAAATCAAGGGCACAGCAGATAGTTTTCATGGACAAAATTCAAGGCGTGATAATCTCCTGGTGAAGCCTATCGTCACCTCAGCTTTCTGTGAGGACTCTTTCATAAAGAGGCAAACCTTGAGAGGGATTTGAAATCCTCCGTGCGTCATTTTGCCCCAGATCTTGGACTTCCTCCTTAGCCAGCCCGTTTAGCTTTCATAATGATAATGCGATAAGGTTGGCTTCGGCCGGGTTGTTCTTCTGGTTTGGCATAGGTCGGGGTATTGAGGTTTCCAACGCTTGTGCTTCGTCTATCCATGAGACCCCAAGTGCTGCGCCAGGAGGAGTAGAGTTCTCTGCTAGAATCCGATTTCAGTAAAGGATTGAATACAACGGCAGAATAGTGGTTTGCGCACCAAAGGAGAACATGGACACCTCCGCATTAGGGACTCAGAATTGGCTCGAGTACAGTGGCATTGTAACACATGCTATGCTTGAGATCCATTGCGTGAATCCTTTGCTAATCCTTTGCCGGTGTGAGACTGTTCACCGATGTTGACGATGGCGGTGAGGAGCAAGTCGTTGTCAGTGGCAGTGCCCCCAACTTCTTTCTTCCAAACCACCACCTCGCCGACTCTACCGAAAAGCCCCCAACTTTGGAATACGCCCACCCTCATCAATGGATTCAAGAACAAGGTCTGTTCCTGTTTTGATTGTTTCTGCACCCGAAAGTTGACTTGCGGCTCGTATTCAGCATGATGAATCCCGCACGAACATCTGCTGCTCCCTGAGTCCCTGACGGTAGACGAGATCCATAGACTGGCCACGTCGCATCCATTACAGGAAACCACAAGATTCCGATCCCCTTTCTCAGATGTAAAGGGTGTGGATGTCCTACGTACGCGCTAGCTCCTCTTGACGCTATACGGCCAGCATTCTAACCCTCCTTCCAACTGGCTCAGCTTGACAATTCAGCAAACCTATTTTCCGTCTCGTTTGCCACTTTTGGAAAATTCTGCAGCTTCTGTAGGGTCAGCGACTAGCTGGCTTCGGTCTTGGTTCTCGAGTCATCTGGAAAAAAGTCTCGATTGGGGTCAAGCCGACAGCAAATCGAGTAAATCGAATGGTTTGTCCATCTGGTTGTTCGTCCCTTTGAATACGCTAACGCCTGCATCTTCCCTTCTCTAGACCCCTCGTTGACTCTGGCGCGCCTGGTGTCCTGTCCGAACGACGTGTGTCAACCAACCTGCCTGTGCTACCGATATGGTCAATCGTCTGGAAACCCAAGTCACACTTGAAAAGACAAAGCCATCAAAGAAGACGATGCCTCCCTTTATATTCTCTCGTTGCATCAGTCGGACCTATCGCCTTGATAATCAGTAAGTCACGTACATCTGTCCCCTCAGTTCAGGGGTCTGACTGGGTCCCATAGCTCACGACGTCAGCGGTCCTTGGCCGCTCGAGGCCCTTCCTCTACGCTCAAATGTTTCTGGATTGCTGCCGGACGCCATTCTCCGCCCGCTCTATGATGCCACATGCCATTTTACTGGTCATGAAAATCGACGGGGAAGAGCTCGGGACTGGGCAAGGTAGTGCATACGTTCTCTACCGTCTATCCCAAAAGATACTTACCTACTCGTGGCAGGAATTTCTTTTGCCGAAGAATGAGAAGCCTTTGCTTTTGCCGTCTCTCCAAACGTTGTTCCAGGCTACACGTGTGGCTGTGCACCTCCAGAACGACCTCAACGACAAAACTTATTTTCTCGCCTCCGGCTAGGGCTTACGCCTCCAAACGCCAGGAGGTGCGGCATAATGCTACAAGGTACGTTTCCCTCGAATCTCAGAGCTCTGGTCGAGAATCCTAGCATTGACAATTTTTTCTTTCCCAGTCGACAACCGCTCTAAACATCACCAACGGGTTCCTCCGATATCTGTACATCTCCGCCACAAGCTTCTAGCTACGAGCAATACCTGCATTATCCGTATAGTCTAGCCCAGATCCTTCGCCTTGACTGCCCAAGTAAGTCAGGAACCCTTCTAGAAGGCTTGGTCTAATCTTCTCTCCCAGGTGACAGCTTGCGTGGACGCTTTTCCACGGCATACCCATCCGCCTTTCCTTGACATCTCATATTTTACGTTTCTGTTACCGTTGCTGCTGCTGCTGCTGCATGAATTCTGTTTAATGCTGCTGGACGCGAAATAGCTCTATTCGTCGCCAAATACTTTGCTTGCAAGGGTTCACGCATGGCCCAGGTATCTCCTAATCTGTCTTCTTCTTGTTTATCATAGGCTGATGCATTTTCTCTAGGTGCTGCGTCTGTTCTCTCAAAGATTGGATTCCGAAATGTCGAGGAGACGAGAATATGTGGCTGTGTGTCAACTTCGCTGGGTCGAGTGAGGACGTTTCGTGGATCTTCCAGGACGCTGCGTTCTCGGTCCCAACTCCAGGACGTACAACAGGTTCATGTAAGGTATGTGTAGCCTGAACCTTTTGTGCCTTTTAAATGTTGATATTCTATTTGTTTTTGCAGCCGTTGGCGGATCCCCTGTGCCGAACTCCCCCAAGGGCTCTATGGCCGTTGCTCTCCGACACGCCAGCTTACTCTCGCCTAGTTTGCTTGGAGGGTCGTACAAGGGGAAAGAGTGCCGAATTCGACCATCTCATATTCATACACAACACACTGTATGAGCCAGTGTGCGCAGTAATTTTCTTGTATACTCGAAAAATGATGTATACTCGAACTACCTGTCAATTTGGAGTAGCAAAGTTAACGCGCAAAGTCAAAATGTTTACTGAAGCCGTTGTTCGCCTGACTTCCGCCACTGTTCCTGAACCTTATACACCTCTATTTGGTGGCTTCGTGGTATACTTCTCGGCCGGACAGTGCTGTTCGCTGGGCTCGTCGCTTTTTTACACTCTGTAAACGGATTGCTGACCTACCTCATGCTGGCCGTGTTGATCGTCATTGCATCCGTTTACACAACGTTCACAGTCCTCCCATTACTGAAGCTTAACTCATCCTATCATACCCCTTTGTCCCCACGGGTTTGGCACTACTGGAGAAGATCAGCTTTCGTTTTTAGAGGCGTAATGCGCAAGCCCAGGTTTTCTCTGAACCGCCTCAGGACACTTGCTAGGCCTCGTCTAGGGAGGTTAACCCGAGCGGCCTCGGATTCAGAAGCCGCAACGTTACCTCTCGCTTCAACCATTGTCGGACCCATGCCACCTTCTTCCTATCCAAACCATGTGAAATCTGCGAGCAACGGGCCCAAGGCCCTTGACGAGGCCATGATGTCCGCGTCTCAGATTGCAAACCCTTCCCACGAGGCTATCTCGGTCTTGTGGACGTTGAGAGCGCGTGACGATGATGTTGAGCTACTTCCCTTCGTTGAGGCTTTTCCAGATGTCCTCTATGGGCCCTCCGGCCTACGCCCACCAAATTTCCACCTCATTCGTCCTCTCTTAGAGGCATCCGATCCGCAGTCGAGCATCATCGAGAGAACGTACGGGCTTCTGGTCAATTCTGACCAGTCTTGGTTCAGTCCCACACATCAAAAACGCTCCCGTACCGCCTGTTCCAAACTTTTGTGGACCTTTGCTGCTGTCTTCCTGAAGTATTCCCATTTATTTCGCTTTCCGCATCGAGACAACAGGACAACCGAATCACACCTTCTCTGGGTTCCACTAGATCTTGTCAAAGTGCTCTACCGAATTCACTCCATGTCTAATCCAGAATTCTCCTTTACCACCTCTGCCACGGCCGTATGCAGCCTCCTCATTTTTCATACCTGCAAAACGAACCTCATCGACTCGGAAAATCCGGCGTACATTGATGCCGTCCAGGCCATTCTGAATGATTGCCCCTTCCCCAGTTGGATTGAACCTTTCCCTTACACAACACAGAAAGAACCGCTTTTCGAGATGTTGAGCAGGCGTATGTCTGCTGAACTCGCCCGGTATCTTCATGACGCTACCCAAACCCTTCCATATGAATTCGACTATACCGTGTCATTATTCAGGTTCTGTGGCGTTGAAGTGTACGATTTTGATGCAGTCAACGTACATGCTGCCCTATATCTTCAGCTTCGGAAGGTAGCACCGGATAAGGAGCCTGGTGGGGAAAGCAACGACGACATCGCTCGTAAAGTACGGCAACTAGACGTGATCTTCGAGGTTGCCTTCAGTTTCGTACATTCGGAGACAGGTTGGGCGGATCCAAGTTTCTATATTGCCAAACGGGTTGCGATGGACGGATGGGCCGCCACAGAGACAATATGGACTCGTAACCCATCTGGGTACAAGCATTTCTACCAGACAATGGGATTCCTTCGTCACAGAATATCCTTCCATAGAAACGCGACCGTTGTTTTCAGGGAATTGTTGTTCTGCTTGGCCCCATGGCCACGACTGGATGACCAGGCCACCAGCTTCTGGGCTAGTGTCCTGTCCAGCCTCAGGTCATATTTGCGAGGAAGGTCCTCAGAGACTGTATACAAACCCGCCTGCCTGTGCGTTGCATTTTGCATAAGGTTAATGGGCGAAGTGGAGGCCTCAGTGAACCCTCGCCCCTTAGACGACCTCGAAGGCATAATTGAATATTCACGGCAGGATCTCGCTTCTGATCCCACCATTCGTCGCCTGGCACCTGCTCAGGTAGCTTTAGGCATCGATGCCCACATGCACCCGTTGTTACTCCTTCAGCTTCTGCATAAACTCGATAAAGGCAGCTCAACACCAGAGATCCGCGACGCACTCCTTTACTATTACCATCTCGAGACCAATTATGCCCTTCCAGGATCGATGGAGTTCCTGATATCTACACCTTCCTGTGCTCATGATCTTGCATGCCAAACCGAAGAATTCACCACTCAATGGATATCGAAACCCACGCCATTAGCGCTAGAAACACTCCAGATAATCTGGAGAATATGGGCGAGTGTCACAGGCAAATTTATAGCCCTACTGAACACGCTGTACTTGTCTCAAAGCTCCGACCCCTCATCAAAGCGGGAAATGTAATCCTTTCGTTGAAATCGAAGGAATCCATAGATAGGATCAAATCATCCCCAGGGTGGACGGATAGTGCTTCGAAGCTTTCACGCTTCGAGATTTATGCCGACGATTTCCCATACGAAGTTGAATGGTGTCAATCCAGTATACGTGGAATTCTCCCTTATTCCACACCACTTCCTGCTGTAAACGATGATGATATATAATACGGTACGCCACATTATCGCAAACTACTTCGAGAGTTTGAAGACGACTCATCTATATTTATTCAGAGCCAAGATTAAAGATGCCTAGAGCACCAGGTTGGACTGTCCATAGGATTCCATGACACGCAAGCCCGTGGACGGAGGCTCGGGAAGCGAAGGGGAGGGAGGCAGCCATTGGCCTCGCTCGTGGTATCTGCACGAGTTCTGGCCTCAGAGATATGGTCAGGAAGGGCCCGGGGATATTAAAACTTAATGAGAATGAAATACTATTGCCATAGGCGTCTGTCTGATAATTACGAAGTGGCTGTTGGTGTACCAGGGAGTTGCTCATTAAAAGGAACATCGACCGCTCGGCCTTTGGAGGTCAAAATCAGCTTAATATCACACCAAAATGCTATTTAGTACGCTTGAATTGCATTGTGAGTCCATTGAGGAATCTGAGGCACTTGACCGATTGCAGACGATGGCAACGAGGAGCAAGATGCTCAAAGTGGCTGTGCCGTCAGCTTCTTCTCTCAAACCACCACCTCGGCGGCCAACCCAAAAGCCCTCGACCTCGGTGTACACCAACGCCCCCCAGCGGGTTCAAGGAGAAGGTTTGTTCCCTCCCTGCTCGTTTCTGTACCCGAATGTTCTGACTTGAGGCTCATCTCTCGCGTATCAGGTTTACGGTTTCCAGTTATACCAGGACCATTCAGGCGAGATCCTTAGTCTGGACAGGTGGTATTCGTCACAGAAAACCACGGGATTCGGTCTGGCTACAGCCACTATAACGTTGTTGAGACGCTACGTTGGTGCTTGCTCCTCCTGATGCTACGCGATCAACCCTCTGACGTCTCCTTTAAACAGGCTTAACTCGACAACTCGCTTGACTTCTTTCTGCCTCGTATCAAATCTCATACTTCCTAAGAGCAACTGCAGCTTTATATGCCCAACGGCCAGCTGCTCTACCCCTTGGTTCTGGAGTCATTGCGGCAACCTGGGATTTGGTCGACGCGATAGCAAAGTTCATGGTACGTCTATCCAGTCATTCGTCTCTTGAGTTATGCTAACCCATGCATTTCCCCGTTTGCAGCATGCTTGTTACCCTACCTTTCCCTGCTGTTCTGTCCAAAGACATTCAGCAAGCAACCTGCCAGTGTTTCCAGTATCTTCAATCAGCTGGAAACCCTAAGCACTCTAAACCGAAGCCGCCAGAGAAGATTATGCCTCCCTTTATACCCTCGTGTCGCCTCGTTCGGACCAGCGGGGCCCTTTAGTACTGGTCGTGGAAATCGATGGGGGGAGACCTCACAACTGCAAAAGGTAATTCGTGCTCCCTTTACCCCTCCCACCCGGTGGATACTTACTCACTGGCTTCAGGAATCATGATTTCTGTTCTTATTCCAAAGAGTGACAAGCTTTTGTAGCTGCCTGATCTCGAATCGGCATTTCAGGCAGCAACTGTGGCTGTGCACTCATTGGGACGACTGCGACCGCAGAAATTATTTTTAACCACGGGCTGGAAATTACACTCTCAAACTCCAGGAGGTGTTGCATGACGCTACAAGGTACTTCCACCCCGCTTCTCAGAGCACTGGTCGAGAATCATGACGTTGAATAATTTTCTTAGTTGATGGAGTCGCCTCTGACTACTACCACCAGCTTTCTCCATTGCCTGCAAATCGCTGCCTCAGCAATCTCCCCACTACGAGCAAGAACTGCATTGCCTCTATGTTGTGCTCCCGCTTCTCAGCTTCTACTGTATAGGTAAGTCGTGAACGTCACTGGAAAGCTTGGTCTAACTTGCTACCAGGCAACGACTTGCACGGACCTTGACCACGACGAGCCCATACACATTCCTGAACACCTCATAGAAGCGCTGCTGCCACTGCCACTGCCACATGTGAGCTTCCAATGGCGCCAGGAGACAGCCTTATTTGTGTCACCAAACATTCGGCTTGCAAGAGTTCGCTATGCATAGGTCAGGTAATCAATTCCCCTTCCTTCCCGCCCATCAGAAGCTGATCCTTTACCTCTAGGCGCTGTTTCTTTCATTTCGAAGAATTGGGTTTCTATACTCCAAAACGTCCAGAAGAAACTGCCACTAGAATACGTGGCTGTGCACCCGCCTCAACCAGGTCAAGTGAAAACATTCACTTGCTCTCCCTGGACGCAGTATTATCGGCCATAACCCTAGGACGTACAACCTAACCATGCAAGGTATGTATAGCCCGAATCTTCTCGCGCCATTTTCGGATCCTGATGTTCTATATTTTCTCATAGTTGGACCTCTGACGCCCCGATTTCTGTTTAATGTGGTACGATCAGTACTCTCGACATCGGCTTTGAACACGTTGTGAGGCTCTCACCCAATTTTCATGGAAGGTCGTAGAAGAGGAATAAAATTTGAAATAGAAGCTATCGTATTCATACAGGAGACACGATGTAGACTTATGTGGATATTTATTTTTATACGAGCAAGTTCAAAACCTCGATATAAAATGTGTAGAAGATATCATAAATGTCGGCAACATATACAAAAGGCATGGGGATAATAAGTAGGATTAGTGAACATGGATAGCCTCGGTTAGACAAGAACACGAATATCATGTTTCGCGATGCATGTCGCATGTCTACGGCACTAAAATCCCAGTCAGTATGACCGCTAGTTTCTGCCCTCAGCGTGGAGGCGCACCATAGCTTCCCAAGTCCCAAAAACAGATGGGCCAGAAGATAGACAGGTCAAACAGACGAACTTCATGAATGGACGACCTATCCCAAGGGAAGAAATCTTCCGGTGAAGGATTTGTGCGCGCTTTGATGCTTCGGCTTGGTATCCCACCCTCTCTCGGCCAATCCACGGCTTCTTGCCCAGATAAGTCTTGATGTCCTCAAGAGTCTGGTCGGACTTTTCTTCCGGAAAGGCGTAGTTGCATTTATGCAAAAGCATGTTAGGGTAGTAAAGAAGGCCGGACTCACAGCCCTTGGCACGGCAACGAAAGAGTATGGCGTTCGGGGATTCCTCCATGTCTTCAAGGGTAGGGCCATAACGATTCGTCCGTGTGGGTCCGAGATCTGTGCAATTCGAGCGATGGAAATGGGCAAATATGTCTCTATCGTCGACGACGGCGCGAATGGTGGATTCAAGTTCAGCTTTTGTGACTTCAACATCCGGTGGGCGATTGATGATGTCCAAAAACTTGTCATCGTTGACAACATCGGCGGCATGTGGGCAAATGCCATAGAGGCGAGCGCAGTATTCCGCATAGGCTTGACCGAAGAGGATTAGGCGCTTTCCTCGAGCTGGATTGACGCAGGGACGACCACGCGACCGTCGATATTTGAGCATGATACGCGTCACAATAGCCTTGAGCGTCGACTCCCAAACTACGTCCTGTGTCATTGAGATGTTCCAAGGGATAACGAAGAGCTGCTTACAGCTATCTGTGAGCTTGGTGGGTTTGTTGACGCCCTCGCAGTTACGGAGCTCCTGATAGTTATTTTGTTTCATCGTTGACAGCTCCCTATCCCAGCCTAAAGGAAGGGGTAAGTAAAAATTCGACGTCTTTCATGGCCACTGAGTATCATACCGTCACGCCTAAGACGATTCACGACACTGAAAGCGTCATTAGATCTAGCCACAACGGGATTTAATTGAAACTAACCTATTTAAACGGTTTTCTCTTCCGTCGGTCTTCTCTTTGTTCTGCTGGTGGGTCTTTGACGAGTACCAGTGCTGTAGAGGGGCCATAATCTACGAGACTCGTTGTTAGACCATGATGATCTTACTATATCAAGAATATAGATACCTTAGACCTCTCAGTTGCCCATGCCTTCTTCGTTGCTAACCATTCCGCACGGCGTGCCGTTCCGTCGATAGATGAGTATTCTTCTTGTAATCTGGTATACTCTCTTCGTAGAACGATATGATTCTGGTTCGAGCCTATCACAGGGAAACATTAAGGTCACTGTTGGAGTCTAAATGGGAGATTCGTTGGGTCTTACCTCCTCCGTACAGGCGACCAATTGCGTATGGAACGATAGGGTACAAGACGTCGCTATCGGCCAATTCAATAAACCTCCACTGAGGGTCCGGATGCCTCTTGTTAGTCTTCGTGCAGTTACTGCAATACTGCTGCCGTGTCATCCAAATCATCGTGATAGACCTTCGATCTGGCTTCCGAGCATGACACTCCTGGTGAGATTGATGAGATACTGCTTTACGATTACTGGTGAAGCATAGTTACATCGCAGGTTTGGCTGAAGACAAATTGTGCATAGCCAGGTCCAGTCATATCTCTAGGACATAACGGTAGTCCCATGCGTTCGAAAATGGCGTCCCAGGCATACCGAGCACCAGGAAGGTTAAGGATGTCATGGATCTGGGTTCCGTGATGCGTGGAGAGGCGGTACAAGGTCTTCACGTCCGTATGGGAGAATATCTACTCAAGGTTCTATCAGGGTTCGATGAGCTTATGAAGGAAGACGACGTACTTGATACATGATATCCAAGGAAAATACGGGTGAGGGCAATCCATCGTTGAGGGTGGTCATCTTCTAGGAGTGATGGGGAAAAAGAAATAAAGGAGTCGTTACCCAGTGAAATTTTACGGCCATCTTTGAATATATGCGAAAGGAATGCCAATCCACTGGCACAGTGATAGAACTTGCCAGAGGATTGGCACGTTAGCTAGCCGTCGCGGCGAAAGAGGCAGAACTGAGAGATATCTCCTTAAAGGGTACCACATGACCTAACCTAACACACACCTTACGGTTTAGGGCAGGATGAAGCGCGCCCCATATCATCTGTTCGACCACAATCCAATGCTTCGTGAGATGGGCAAAGAAATGAGGGCTTACAACAAAGCAGCAACATACTCCACATCATGAGCCCGTGAACGGACGAAGAGATAACAATTCTCCGGAGCGAAGGCTTGTCCCTCATAATGGCTTTCTGAGGGCAAAAATGGAGCAATAGACCAAGTGGGGAATGCGAGGCATGTCCAAGGCGAGTTGAAAGGCGTTGATGATTGGATGCTACTGATTGAGTTCTTGTAACCGACTATCTAAGCAGCTAAAGTTAACACGAGCGCAAATCGGGTCGCCAACGAAGAGCGGTTTAGTTTGTTCAAGCATCAAATAGTGATATTGGGTATATATTACGACAGTAAAGCCTGCTAACAGAGACTTGTGGGGGGAAGACAGCCGTTGGCCTCGCTTGTAGGGTCTACACGAAATTCGGCATCGTACGCATGCTATGGAATATCAGTGAGTTGGAGAAAGTAAGGAGATCAAAAAACGGACGTACATAATGGCATGCCATATAACCCATTTCCGGCATATGGTATCTATGAGTGTACAGCTATAATCAGCATGCTGGGTGTTGGCTGAACCTGAGATGTGATTCACGTGCATGTAAACCTAGCTAGAGAGGCCCCTGAGAATTCGTCCGCCTTGGACACCAGCGTTTTGAAGGTGTCCTCATCTGCCGGGCAACAATACTCCGCCTTGACAGGAGGAAGCCATTAACTCTCTTGAAACACTAGCAAGATCGGCTAATTTCGGCCGCCAACATACCGCACATGCATCCCAAACTAGAGACGCCATGAGACCGGGAAGTAAGAGCTTCAACTTCATAGAAGAATCCGGAAATTCAGTCTAGTGTCGAAAGACTAGGACTGCGTCAACTGAAGGTACGAAGCATGAAGACAATGTTTACGTAATGACGCAGGGAGGACAGATTGTCGCCGGCCGGGGCTGGTTACGGAAATAGTCGGAGCCGGGAATTGCCGATGATAGCTGGTGGAACTTCCCGCCTATTTCGCAACTATTTCGACGAGCCCTATTGTCTCGCTTTACGGTCGGCCAGAACCACAATTGTATCGCAATGCGTATTTGAGCTCAACTGGAAGTAGATTCAGGCACAACGCAGAGAAAATCAAGTACAATTACCCCTAGTCTGAAAGATTGACAATCTACGAACGGCGCTCGAAGCTCTACAATCTTGGAGATCGAGGTTCCGCTCTTTCATGATTACAGTAATCATATTCGCCCCTTTGTGCTCTTTTGCTTGCTCCATATTATATGAATGGATATCCTGCCAAGAACCAATCAACCTTAATACTCAGTCCGTTGAAAGAAGTCCTTACGTTGATCCCAAAGGCAAGGTCAAGTGTAGCATTGTAGACCATCTGAAAGACTGGGTCATCCAACACGCTCTGTGATAGCTCGAGTTCCAGGCAATATTCCACGGTATCCAACACTACTCGCACACCAGCGGTTTTGCGACGAAATTCCAGGTAAGCCGGGATATCGAGCACCACCTCCTTCTCCCGGAAGGCGGCCTCATCTCCCACCTTGTCGGTATAATCACAGAAGTGCTCGATGAATCGTGCAACGAATCCCGGACTCATGATCCCGTCGAGGTTTTTTATACGAAAGCTGCCAGTAAAACGAAATTTAGTTAGTCTATTCCGATGGTGAGGTAAGGGATTTGACGTACTCCTGGAGTATCGCACAGAGCCAAGAGTTGTCATTAAAATCTGGACTGCTGAGGGCATTCCTGACTAGGTGAGCTGTCTCTTTAGCCTCTTGGCCGCTCTGGACGTCAGTGACTTCGTTATATATCCAGAAAGGATTATACTATGGCGTTGAGTGAGCATCCTTGAAGACAACCTACGGGGAAGATGGCTTCAAAGTTGGGTAGGTAAAAAGCGATTGGTGAGTTCTGAGCCATTGTGGGAGAGCTAATGGATGTGAGAGCGAAGCCGGACCTACTTTTTAAGCCAGTCAAGGGGAGCCAGTCTCGCCTCTCTCGATAGGATAAAGGGAACGCCCGAATAAATGTAGGTGAATATTCGAGCCGTCATGTAGTGGACTCGGAGGAATGGCATTCGTCTTGCTTCCCTGACTCGTATTCGGTAATTAGGACTGAGCTGCAAATTGAGCCGGCTCAGCACAGATCAACAGGAAGGAGGTTTACTAAGAGAATTTCCTGATTTATTTGCGGATTCGGATGTAGAAGGTGCAGGTGTCTGTGCAGAACGTGGACGCCTTGGATCAAGAAGCCCAGACCAGAGAATTTCGATTCCTCATATTGCACCACTGGATGCTTCCATAACCGTTGCCAGTGTCATCAGCTTCTACGTCCGGTACATCTGGCGTGCACAATGGAAAGTCCTCGAGGCCTGATGCATAATGTGGAAGAAAGAACTAAACGGCGCACGACTGCGTTCTGCTGACACCAGTCTGTTGAAACCTGTTGGCTTGAGCTTAGTCGACACGGTTTGACGGCCGACTTTCACGATGATAGTTCGTGGATTGTCCTAATAAGAGCTAGTAGAATAGGGTCTAGACGGATAGCTTGCATGTTTCATTCTCATTCTCGGGCGGAAGGCAGGGAGACGTCCAGTCATCACCGCGCCTGAGCGGGCCATTCGACGACCACGACACCTCTAACTCGTTTCCGATCCAGCGACTGAAAATGACGATGGGAAAGGAGGAATAGAAAGGAGAAAGGTGGCGAGGCGAGGATGGTTATCGTTTAGAACCGGGGCGAGGAATGCGTATCAACAAAAACAGACGGTATGAATACAGCAAAAAGAAATAACAGAGGCCTGCGCGCACTGCGCCTCTGGCTAAAATCGTGCAGTGGATGTACAGGTGATGAGAACACGGTAAAGGGAGTTCGTAAAGTAAAAGTGTCCGTAAAATTGTAGGAGGTAACAATATTCATGAAAGTGACCAATGAGGGGAATTAGATGTAATCGAAGAGAACTTGTCCATGTAGAAAGATATCCAGTCTCCAAAGGGCACGGAAGGGGGGCACTCTTCCGATTCTATCGTCCTTTCTCGGTCTCCCCAAAATGTTCGCGAGGCGAAATTACAGCGGGTCGGGACAACGCGCAGGGATCGGATTGACCAGTATGGGCCCATGAATGACGTGGCGCGCCGAAGTACCGGTACCCGAGTACCAAGAAGTGCTGCTATCCTCTGCGAACAACGTGTCAGCCGCGGTGGGTAAGGCTGGTAGTGGTGTGGCGTGTACTGTGACCAATCCTGGCTTGACTTTGGCACGACGGTGAACCTTTGAGAATTTTGGTGTCATATTCGGATAGCGTGACCGTTATTGGGCCGACTTCCTCGTCTGAGACCTGATGCATCCCAACTGTCGTTGCGTCCTTCTTTGTCCCGTTTGCAGCCAATCCTGCCCATAGTTGAGCAGCGACGCCAGAATGTTCATGAACCGAAGGTTTGATCCCGGTGGTAATGTTGAACAAGCGCTTGTGCCAAAAGCCACGGTCGGACCAAGAGTTCGTACTGGCAGTGGGAAGGGGTGGTCTCAAAGGGAAGCTGAATGAGAAGATGACGCGGTACTGCGACTTCCTTCCCATCTGTTGACTATTGCTCAAGCGTTTTGGAAGGAACACCCCAGCTTTGTGACCCCCAGCTGCTTGCTCCAATCATCGACCAGCTAGAAGGCTTCTAGTGGCTAGTGGCATGTGGCAGCGTGGCAAGGGTTGTAGAGGGGATGCTGAAGTGTGTGTTGCACAACCTGTCAACCTCGAGGTCATGAATGTCCGGACTGGGATGATATGAGAGTGCCCGACATGCAGTGGAGCTGATGGGCGAATATGCTGGTGAATGATGTGCCAATACGGCGCGCTCGGTCCAGTAGGGCGTGAAGACGAGACCGGTGGGAAGCCGAATCTCATCCTCTTCAAGGTGGAAGACCAACACATCATCCGGGATCCGACGAAGCTCTCCGATGCTGCTGGGGAAAGAGCCCTGAATGTTGGAGGCGTCGCAGCTTCGGAGCCTGACATGGAAGGTGGCCAAGAACCCAGTAGCTGGGGTCTAGTTCTGGATAGAGAGGAACAGAAGAACGGCTTCCGTGATGGTTTCCAGCCGAGGACGATATATATGACGCGGGTGATGATGAGTGGGTTTTGGGCAAAGGGATGGGAAGTGGTCGGCGCTTGCTGATGTTGACAAGGCCGTCGTCGAGATGGGGGTAGGGTGGTGATGAGGGATCTGGTTCGGAAAACATGTATGCGATGTACAGGGATCCTCAACAGCCGCTGCGAGGAACTTCGTACGCTGGCTGAAGCATAAGGGTGTTCGGGACTGGGACCTGAGATTTTGATGTGCATTCCGCCAGTGGTCTTGATCTGCTTGGCACAGTTTTGTCTCGCAGGTGCCAGGTGGCATTTGGGTGCAACATTTCGCTCGACGAGAGCTTGGCAATGGCCGTGAGCCTACAAGCATCAAGTTGTCAGAAACTATCGTCCAAGAATAGGAAGAGAAAGCGAAGGGAACCGAATGACACATAAAAGCCACGCAAAGGAGGGATGAAAGTAATAAGAAAGCGTTAGCTTACCTACACCAAACCTATGATCGACGACTTCGACATTTTCCCTTGGGACGGTGTGGGCAATGATCTGTTCCTTCCATCTTGGGGTTGATGAGCTTGGAAAAGCGAACGGCTGACAACGGCACCCAGCCCAAAATCTTATGGTGCTTGACTACAGTTGGAAAAAAGGTTGGTGTTCGAGGTTATCTACTTGGTCGTAGTTGGGGTTGCTGGCGGCAGGATAGCCCAAGAGCGGAATGAAGCAGCGGCAAAGGCATCATGCGTAGGTTGACGAGAGGACCTGAAGGGAGATATAGGCGGCGATGCAGCCAATAGGACCATCTCTGAATGTGGAAAGTTGGACACAATAAAAAGGAATAGGAACTAAGCACGTACCTAAGCCAGAAGCAGGCCGTTACCAACGAGTGAATGCAATAGCAAACGGCGGGTCCCATGGGCCATTGACAAAGCAAGGTCACTGGATAGATTGGCCTCACCTTTGTGAAGCGAATAGGTTCAATGGGTTCAGATTCTTCAGCAGCTTGCAAAATCGTTTGTCGGTATGCATGAGCATGGTATTGGCGGGGAGACTCATCCCAATGTCGAGAGAACGTGTTTCAGCCAGCCACGTTCGATGTAAATAGAATGAGCGCTGAGTGTTTTATAGCGTGGACCCTTTGAGAGGATGCTATTGTTGTTTTGAACGTTGAATGTTGAGCGACGAGCCAGTGGCAAGCAAATGATAGGTCGAGGACAAGTGCAGGTTCGGATCAGTTCCGATCCGACGAGGTCCGGGCCTGTATTCCATATGACGCGTGGAGGTAAATTACCCTCTCCCTTTTGACTGAATAGAAATCCTCGCTGCTTTCATTCCATCCGTCGTTACAGCTTTCCCCCGTGCGCGTGAATCCTAAGCTATTCGTATTCTCCTCGTCTTTGTTTCTCAACTCTTGATGCTTCAAAATATGCAGCACAGCGCTCGAATGAGCGCTCATTATATCCTTGTTGGCCTTTGCCATGCAACTCACAATCGATTTCCATCCGGAAACCACCCAGATCGTTGATTGAGGGCTTGTTTGTGTCACCTCCCTTTGTTCCCCTTTGTTATGTGTTTCTGACCTTCGGACCTAACCGGGTTTTAACCATGCGCAAGCTCTTCCCTCGTTTGAAGAAAAAGAAGGACAAGGAGAATCCAGATAGTGGACCCGCCTCACCTTCAACCACGCCTGCCTTGGTCGAAATGCCGACACTGTCGAACAGCTCAATAGTCTCTCTTCCAGCACGGCATCCAGAGACTATACTCGTCTGGCGTGGGGATCAGTCAATGGCATCGCTGAACACTTGGGGGCGACGGAACCCGAGACTCCAGCACGCATCATTGGCCCAATAGGTTTACGGCCCACCACAGACCTACACTCGAGTCTGCTCGAAGCATTTCAACCGTTCGATTGCCCCATAGGAGACCATAATTGTCTCACATGACATACGTAAGCATAATTGGCGGTACATACGAGTACAAAGTAGAGAAACGCGAGTCTGACTCTCGTAGATAACCCCCTAGTCTGAAATATTGACATGGCCGACAAACGGTGCTCGAAGCTCGACGATCTTGGTGCTCTGGACTTCCTTGTTCTTCTTCCCAAAGAATCTTTCAGTTGCAAACCCCCACCTGTAAAGCTTGAGTCAGATATATGAGAAAAAATGACTTGGGATACGTACTTGATTTCTCCCGAAAGCCAACAGGCGTATCCCTCTAGAATGCGTACGGCATCCTTCCACTCTGGCTGGTCTGCCCTCTTCTCTATGATCCGTTTCGCGTCGACAAGCTGTGCAGTAAGTGCCTCGAAGTACCCTCCAAAGTAGTCCATAGCACCCTGGAGATCAAGGCCTCGTTCTTGCATGATTACAGTAATCATATTCGCCCCCTTGTGCTCCTTCGCTTGCTCTATATTGTACGAATGGATATCCTACCAAGAACAAGTCATTAGCCTCAATCTCGAGTCAGTTGAACTATGTGCTTACGTTGATCCCAAAGCCAAGATCAAGTGCAGAATTGTATGCCAGCTGGAAGACTGGATCATCCAACACATTCTGCGCGAGCTCAAGTTCCAAACAGTATTCCACAGTGTCCATTATTACTCGCACACCGGCGGTTTCGCGACGAAATTTAACATAAGATTGGATGTCGAGTACCACCTCTTTCTCCCGGAAGGTGGCTTCGTCGGCTACCTCGTCGGCGTAGTCGCAGAAGTGCTCGATGAATCGTGCAACAAACCCCGGACTCATGATCCCGTCTAGGTTCGTTTTACGAAAGCTGCAAATAACATTGAGAATTGATTTAATCTAATGGCAAGGTTAAGTGGCAGATTTACTCCTGAAGTATCGCACAGAGCCAAGAGCTGTCACTGAAATCTGGATTGGTGAGAGAATTCCTGAATGTCCGAGCGGTCGCCTTAGCGTCTTGACCGGTTTGGACATCAGTGGCTTCGTCATATAACCAGAACAGATTGTGCTATCCGCTTTGCATGAGTGCTGGGGGAGGTTGTATCAAGCGGTAGTAGCCTCTTACCAAGTCCATTATCGCCCGAACACGCGACCTACTTGCATAGGGGTGCGCGTAAAAGGTTAGGAGCTCGATCTTGCAGCGATCCATGAATTCGGCCATCCTTGGCCCATAGACGTGTTGCTGATACTGTAGTATCCATTCCCTTGCCCCAGGAAAGGCGTCATCCCAGTGTGGATTAGTCCCCTCGTCCGGGAAAACAGAGAAGATGGTTTCGAGGTCAGGAATGCGAAAAGTGATAGGCATGTCTTGGGTCATACTGGGTGCAGTAGTGAAAGCGAGAGCGAACTCTAGCTTACTTTATAGGTAATTCGAGCAATGTAAGCCAGCATTCCCTCTCTTGGTAGGATAGTTAGTGTCCCTGAATTAAATCTAGATGAGCTTTCAAGTTTACATGCAGCGTTACATTTCGGAAACCGGGGCTGATGTGCATATTCACCTCGCTCAGCAGATTGGCAGGGACGACATTTATTCAGGGACTTTCCTTATCTACTTGCTGATACGAAAAGTGCAGGCACCACAGAGCGGGGACGTCTTAGCCCAAGACGCCCGGGGCCATACTGTCGTTCTGCTGAAATACGGCCCAAAAGCTTGATGCAGGTTAGCAGTCGCCGCTTTGTACAGCTGAATGATTCCATGACTGCTGTCAGCTACTGCATCCGATACGTCTGGCGGGCACAATGGAAGACCCTTGAGACCTGATGCGAAATGACAGTATTAAACGGCATAGCGTCCATCTAGTTGGCAGTAATCTTTCTCGGAACTGACTGGTGCCATCGACGGCCACAATTTTACCCCCAACATCCATTCTGTCAAGTGGCGGAGTGTTCCCATGCTCATTGAAAGGTGATATGCACACGAACTCGTAAAATAGGGTCTAAATTGACAGGGTCCGAAGATTTTCGTTCTCCGGCGGGGGACGAAAAGGAGATTGAGTTTCTAAGTCACGGCACCTCAGCAGGCCATTTTACGTCCATGGGGTCGTTAACCGTCCGTGTTTCCAATGCAATAAAATACAATGAGGGGGAGGAGGAAGGAATTCGAAGAAGATGCTAAAGTAAAGATGGTTGACTCCAGGAACCGGGCGAGAAATGAGTACCAAGAAGAAAACCGACAGCATGGACACCGCAGAACAAAATAGCGGATAAATTACAGTACCGCAGCAATACTGGCTGAACGTGCGATAGATGCACTGAAAATGGAAAGTGTAAGGGGAGCCCATAAAGGGAAAAGTGTCCGTAGGAATGCAGAATGTAATGCCATAACAATAAACGAAGGTGTCCAATGAGAGGGAGTCAGGTGTAGGCGAGGAGGACATCCTCGTCGCGGAAAGATACCCGACCCCAAAGCACGGAAGGTATTGCCTATTCCAATACGATCGTCCTTTCCCCATCCGTCCCCTTCCCAAAATGTTTGCATGGCGGAATTACAGCTGATGGCCCAGTAAATCAAGACAAGGGCGTGACATGCAGGTGCGGATGCTCGCTCAGCCAGCATAACTTCTTGGACGATGTGGTGAACTGGAATACCGGCCTCCGGGTACCACGAAGTGCACTATCTTCAGCACACGTCGTGGCTGGATGAAACCTTGCAGAATCCGGGGCACCAGCTATTCACGCCTTGCCATAACCGACGCCGCAAGACGAGCAGTATCGTAGGCTTGATCGACCAGCTGGGGAGGCTTCCAACCCATGGTGGTATGTGGAAGCGTGACGAGGGTTGCTGAAGGGCGGCTAGAAAATACGATGACAAACTGTCGACGTCGAGTTGGTCAACGTCCGGGACTGAGATAGCACGAGCAGCGAGCAGCGCACGGCTTGCTGTGACGCCGATAGACGAATATCCTGGCGTTTTATGAGCAAGGACAGCGTGCATGGCCCAGCAGGGGGCAAGGATGTGCTGATAGGAAGCCGGGGCGCGGAGGTTCAGCAGTGCAACTGCTGATGTCGTTGCAAGTTTGGCGCCGGGAGCACCGTGATGATTGCCAGCACGCTGCGAGTCCTGCTGCAGTTCGGCTTTTTCACGGAGATGTAGGAGTTCATTGTCTCCTCCGAAGGGGAGGGTGCAAGCGTGGTGAAAGCAACCTCGCAGTGGAGGAAGACCGAAGGTTGATTTCCGAGGTCCGACAGGGCTTTCCGATGTTGCTGGGGAAAGCCCTGACCGTTGAAGGCGTCGCAGTTTCAGAGCCTGACATGGAGGGCGGCCGAGAACCCAGTAGCTGGGGTCTATATTCTGGATAGAGAGGAACAGAAGAACCGCTTCTGTTATGGGTTCTAACCGAGGACGATACACATCGCCTGATATGCCGCCGGTGAGATGATGAGTAGGTCTTGAACGGAGGGGTGGCCAATAGTTGGCGCTTGCTGGTCATGAGGGATCTGGTTCGGATAATATGTATGAGATGTACAGGGATCCTCGACGGCATATGGGTAATTGGGATTGGGACCTGAGATTGACGTGCACCC
Organism: Clitopilus passeckerianus; assembly: GCA_944990035.1. Taxonomy (NCBI): domain Eukaryota; kingdom Fungi; phylum Basidiomycota; class Agaricomycetes; order Agaricales; family Entolomataceae; genus Clitopilus; species Clitopilus passeckerianus. The sequence continues at coordinate 146,662 of CALYLX010000059.1, forward strand.
CGCTGGCGGTCTTGATCTGCTTGGAATAGCCTTTTCCTGCAGGTACCAGGTGGAATTCGGCCACAACACATGGCTCGATGGGAGCTTGACAATGGCCACGAGCCTACAAGCATCAAAGCGTCAGAAACTGTCGTCCAAGAATAGGCAGAGAAAGCGAACGAAAGCGACGCAAACGAGAGATGAAAGTATAAGACAAAGTATTAGCTTACCTATACCAAGACTATTGTGCAAACTTCGGCACTCTTCCTCGGAACAGCATGAACAGCTGCATGGTCCCAGTAACTTGACAATGAGGAGCCGGGAGAAGTAAATGGCTGGTGCCGGCGCTCGCCAAAAAAATCTTGTGGAGAAGTGGCCTGCCGTTAGCATGCTGGGGACAGGCAGGTTATGGAATTGCATTTATTGGTGTTTGAAGGCATCAACTTTGCTGCAGTGAGGATTACTGGCAACAGGAGCTCATAAGAACGGACTGAGCGGCGGCATGGGCGACGTGTTTGAGTTGATGAAGGGAACAGATAGGTAGACACAGACGGAGGTGAATGAAGGAGAACTGCCTCTGTGTAGAAGGTTAGACGCAATAGAGAAGAGTAGGAACGAAGCACGTGCCTAGGCCTGAACCCTGCGACTACCAACGGGTAAAATCGATGGCGGAGGCACTTCCCAAAAGTGCTGGATGAAGCCAGGAAGCCAGACAGCTTGGTTCTCACTTCGTGTGACTGGGTTTGAGAACTTCATTCCTTGAGGAACTTGCAGGTCGTTTGTCGGTGTGCATGTGCTGGGGTCTGTAGTTAACCGACATCACCACTCCCAAGGTCGAGGGCGCGTATTTCCAGTGCATCGCGTTCGGTGCGTGTAGGGTGGATAGCGAAGTGTATTAGGGATCCTTGAGAGGATGACATTAGTGTGTGAAGCCAGTAGCTACTCGCAAGCAAGCGGAGGTTCGAAAATGAGGACGAGTGTATCGTTGGAGCGGAAGTGATCCGATGAGATGGGTGCACGAACCATCCCTGTGACTCTCAGGTCCGTTCTGATTACCGGAATGCGCAACAGCTTCAAGTCGACCGACCTCATTGATCTCTGCAATCGAACATTCTCCCCATAAGTAAACATCGCATGGCATATGTGAGCTCAACTGGCGTTACATAGAGGTACAAAGTAGAGAAAGGCGAGTCTGAGTCTTGTAGATAACCCCTAATCCGAAAGATCAACATGACCTACAAACGGTGCTCGAAGCTCAACAATCTTGGTATTCTGCACTTCCTTGTTCTTCTTCCCGAAGAACCTTTCGGACGCAAACCCCCACCTGTAAAGCTTGAGCTAGAGATACGAGAAAAATAACTTGAGGGGGGGATACGTACTTGACGTGTCCGGCAAGGAAAGAACCGTATCCCTCTATAATGCGTACGGCATCCTTCCACTCTGGCTGATCTGCCCTCTTCTCGAGGATCCGCTTTGCACCGACGAGCTCCGCAGTGCGTGCCTCACAGTACCCTCCAAAGTAATCCATAGCTCCTTGGAGATCGAGGCCTCGCTCTTTCATGATTACAGTAATCATATTCGCCCCCTTGTGTCCTTTCGCTTGCTCCATATTGTATGAATGGATATCCTACCAAGAACGAATCATTAGCCTCAATCTAGGGTCTGTTAGAAGATCTCCTTACGTTGATCCCAAATGCAAGGTCAAGTGCAGCATTGTACGCCATCTGGAAGACTGGGTCATCCAAGACGCTCTGCGCTAGCTCAAGTTCCACACAGTATTCCACAGTATCCATCACTACTCGCACACCGGCGGTTTCGCGACGAAATTCAACGTAAGATTGGATATCGAGCACCACCTCTTTCTCCCGGAAGGTGGCTTCGTCGGCTACCTCGTCGGCGTAGTCGCAGAAGTGCTCGATGAATCGTGCAACAAATCCTGGACTCATAATCCCGTCGAGATGCCTTTTACGAAAGCTGCATGTAACATAGGGATTGAGTTAATCTAATCTAATGGCGAGGTAAAGTGACCGACTTACTCTTGGAGTATCGCACAGAGCCAAGAGTTGTCACTGAAATCTGGATTGGTGAGAGAATTCCTGAATGTCCGAGCGGTCGCCTTAGCGTCTTGACCGGTTTGGACATCAGTAGATTCGTCATATATCCAGAAAACATTGTGCTATCCGCTTAGAGTAAGTGCTGGTAAAGGTCGTATCAGGGGTAGTAGCCTCTTACCAAGTCCATTATCGCCCGAACACGCGACCTACTTGCCGTTGGGTGGCAGTAAAAGGATATGAGCTCAATCATCGAGCGATCCATGAATTCGGCCATCCTTGGCCCATAGACGTGTTGCTGATACTGCAGGATCCATTCCCTTGCCTCGGGAAAGGCGTCATCCCAGTGTGGATTAGTCCCCTCATCTGGGAAAACAGATAAGATAGCGTCAAGGTCAGGAATGCGATACGTGATAGGTGAGTCCTGGGGCATGTTGGGTGGAGTAATGAAAGCAAGACGGAAGTCTGACCTGCTTTATGTGTAATTCGGGAGATGGAAACCAGCGTCCCTCGATAGGATAACTTGTATACCCGAATTCAATCGAAATGAACATTCAAGTTGTCGTGTGGCGGGTTCGGGAAGAATGACATTCGTCTTGCAGCGTTACATTTCGGAAACTAAGGCTGATATGCAGATTCATCTCGCTCATCATAGATTTGCAGGGACGACGTTCATTCAGGGACTTTCCTTGTCTATTTGCTCATATGAGGGGTGCAGCCGCCTGCAGAACGCGGGCGTCTTACCACAAGAAGCCCAAGCTACAATGCCGTTCTGTGAAATAATGCAATCACAAGCTCGATACAAGTTAGCAATCGCTGGATTGCACAACTGGATGCCTCCATGGCCGCTGTCCTCTGCTTCTTTATCCGGCATATCTGATAGGTATAATGGAAGTCCCTCGAGGCCTACTAAATGAAGATACTAATGGACTGGTACAAATCCTTCTCGGAATCAGTTGGCAGCCCCGGTTCGACCCTCAACGTTCAACCTTCCCGATGTCGATGTATGGTCTAGGTATTCATTCTACAAGGCGATACGGACAAGAACTCGTCCAAATACGGTCTATCGTGACAGGCTCTCGAAAATTGGTGCCTAAATTTACGGTTCTCTGACTAAAATGAAGGGGAGTATGCAAAGCTGTACGGGGTAGCTTGCCGTCCATAGCTTCCCCTCTCCCCGACCGACAGGATTCAAATAAATGAGAAAGAAAATAGAGTCCGGTAGTCATTCACGACCCAGGCGGGGAATGTATTCAGAAGAAAGGTGGCATGGACCCTACAGAACAAAATAATAGAAAAACCACAGCAATGTGGCGTAGGTCGTGCGGTAGATGTGCTGAGAAAGAGAACAATAAAGGGTATTATAAAGGGGGAAGTGTCCGTAACAATGCAGATGCAGGATGTCATAAAGTGTTCGATGGGAGGGAGCCAGATGTGGGTGAAGAGAACTTGCCCGTTGTGGAAAGATGTCCAGTTCCAAAGCATGAAAGGTATCGCCTCTTCCAATCCTATCGTCCTTTCTCCGTACATTCCCTTGCCAAGATTTTCGCACAGCGGAATCGCAGCAGATGGCCTAGTGCATCGAAATAAGGGGCACGAGTGATGAGCAGGTGCAGCTTCTTTCTCAGGCAGCATGACCCCCGGACGACGTGACACTAGACCACGAAGTGCTACCCTATTTTAGCAGACAACGTGCCACCGGCGGCGCATGAAGCGTGTAGTGATGTGGGGTATACGTTGAGTACGGTGGTTAGTTCTGGCCTAGTTCTGGCGCAGCGTGGATGCTTGAGAATTCTTGGTATCGTGTTGGGACAGCTTGTCCATTATGCCCAGATGCCTCGCCAGGGACCCAATTCATTCCAACTGTCCTTCTTCCCCTCCTCATTCCATTCCCCACGGGTCCCGCCGAACCCAGAGTTGAGCAGGGACTTCAATATTGAACCATACGTATGTGGATAGGGGGCCATAGGTCCTGATGGCAGACCGACACAGCTGCAACGGGCTCTGGTGCCAAAAACTGGGTCGAAACGGGGGCCCGTTATAGCAGCTAGATGGCGTAGTCTCGACGGGGAGCTGAGTGAGAAGGTGAAGTGCCACTACCACTTCTTCCGATCCGTCGGCTGCCGCTCATCTTTTTTGGAGGAAACCATCATTGGCGCCGCAAGACGAGCAGGAGCGCCAATTACTTGCTCCAACATCTGAGCAGCTGGGGGCCTTCTGGGCCCCGTGGCTCAACTCGTGAAGAGGTGGGATTATGCTGAGAGTTGCAAGCTGCGCCGGGGACAACGTCCGGAGTTGTGACATTATCAACGGAGAACAGTACATCGGGTGCCGCGAAGCCAATGGAAATTTTCCTCCCGTTGGAGGCGACCTTGACGTTTGTAAAAGTGTGAAGTCAATGTCCAAGGTCCGACGAGGGTTTCCGGTGCTGTTAGGGAAAGAGGCCTGATCATTGGAGGTGCCACGGGTATCGCCACCTTGAGAATTTGACCCAGAGGTTGGTCGAGAACCGAGTGGCCAGGATTCGTAGTCTGCATAGTGGCGCCAGCGGAAAGTAGGGGAGGACGGAAGGGTGGCGGTAACTGCTGGCTCTAGTGGCGAAGAGGTCGTTGAGGTGGGGCGTGATGGTGAGAGGTTCGATTCGTAAAAGGCGTGGGCGATATGCAGGGATCCTTGACTACAGCCACGAGGAGCTTCGTGCGCAGGTAAAGCACGGCTGTATTAAAGGTTCGCGACCTGAGTCTTCAGGAGCAACAAACCATGCTTGGGGAGGATGACGTTCTGCCGAATCTGAACCGCAGAGAAGAAGTTGCGCCGGCTGCTGAAGTCCGTTGGCAGCCAGGTGTTGGGGAGGAGACCTGTTTGTGTTCTGGGTTCTTGGGAGAGGGAGGAGCAGCTGCGTTGGGGTGGCGTATGTTGGTACGAAAGACGAGGTAGCATGAGTTTGTGTGACCGAGTTTGGGTATTGTCCTGATTGGCCTACGAGAAACGAACAGCATCCATGATTACGAGTGTTTTACCGGCTGGACATGGGAAGAAGTGTGATAGGCGGCCACTGGACTGAGTTTGGCCTATTCTGCCTGCTTTATCGTTCCATAGCCGTCAACTCGAGACAGCATTGAGGTCCAAAAGTAAACATCCGACATCCGAGATGCACTTCCGGCGCTGTTGGCTAACGGCTGGAGCGTCAACGGCAGTGTGGGTCCTACTAGGGTGCGTTCTGAGTGCCTGCACCAAACAGGATGTTAAGGTAATCGAGGGTTCCGTGAGGAAGGCCTGGATTCCGCCTGGTAGAAGGCAGAACAATGGTTCTGAGTTGGCTACCGGTTGGCCGGTTATTCGTCGCTCGGTGCAAAAGCAAACAGATGTGCTGAGGGGGTGCGGCGGAGGAGGGTGGACTTGGTGCGACTATGGCCTGGAGTTCGCAACCAGGCGGTCGAAGTCGTGTGTGCTGTACAGTGTCGTATGGCTGGTACCACGTCTGCGACATGAGGACGTTTGGGCGGTAGCTACGAGGGGCTTCTGGGCAGGGCTCAGGTGTGGTGCCACAAGCGTTTCCCGGCCTCTTCGTCCAACCACATCTTCCACAAGCTCGAGTAAGACTTGACAAGTGTCACTTGAAGATGTTCTTCTCGGCTGGTAGCTATTTGGGCGACTTCAATACAGACCTGCGGAAAAAACTAATCAGCTTTCTGTTCCGCAAAGAAATGGTAGCAGACGAGACGAAGGGAGTGATCATGGAGATGACGGAAAAGCAAATAAGGAGCTTACCTGTAACAAATCCATGCCGTCCATGAACGTAGTGACCGATATTCGCCTCCCTCGACACGTCCACAGCAATGTATATCATAGGCTCAGATCCTCCCGTTGATAGGGCAGGAAAAAAGTAACCGTTGAATCGACGGGGTTGGAATCCGAGCACAGAGGGTACCAGATGGCCAATGGTTCGTCTGCTGCAAGCATTGAGGTTTCCCCCGACGAGACACTGCTCTTCTTGATAAGAATGCGGAATGGCGCATGAGGATGTTGAAGCTGCTGTTGTGTGGGTTTTCAAACTTGAAAGATCCTTTAGAGTAAAACAAACGTCAGCATTTCGTTCGGATCGGCCAGGACAGAAGAAAACGAGACAAAAATAAAAAGACCAAATAGGATGAAAGGAGCATGTTCGAACGACGATGGGGAGGGAGCAAGCGGCCAAGCAGGGGAAGGGAACGAAAATATGTACCTTGGCTTTGTCGTTGCGAACCAATTTCTCAACCTGAGGCGTCTCGTTGACACTAGCTCACCAACTACCGTGATTTCTTATTCTTGAGGTTAACATGTGCCAGTCTGGCATTCTTGAAGAGACCTTGGATCGCAATTGGCACAGGGTGCCTCTGTTGGACAACAGCAGCACTGTGGATGCTGGAGCATAAGTCCAGCGAAGCAGCGCTAGATTTGAGGCAAGTGCAAAGTGCATATGCGGATGGCGGCTTGGCGTCATTTTTGTAGCGTTAGCTTTCCTATGGGGATGGAGCCAGGAGAGTTCAAAAACGGTGTAGAAGGAGCGAGAAGGAAAAGAATTGCCACGACAAGGCTCGAACTGTTGATAACTTCCGAGTGCCGAGCCGATTGCTAGAAAGAATTGATGGCTTGCACTTCAATCTTCCTCAACTTCAGCCAGGTTCACCGACTAAAATCGTCTGACTTGGTCTTGGTTTGCGGATATGCTCTGGCCTCCGCCTACAACTCTGGACGGCTTGTGATCCAGCTATTTAATTTCGCTGTGAGAGCTTGGACCCTCTCCTTCCGCTGCTAGCCTCTCCCGGCGAGCTAATTATATGGCTGTCAGGAGCCACTACTATGATCACTGGTAAATGTCGTAGATCTTCCGCTTTATTAGCATTACCAATGGCCCCATTGAATTCAGGGCTCTGCTAAGGTGGTGATAATGCCTTATGGACCATAATCGAACTGGACTCTTTGGTATTTAGAGGGGCAAACTTGAAGGAGCGCTTTGCATTCTCAACTCAAGACCACCACCACCCGTTGGTATGACCTTCAGACCATCGCGACTACGTACTCCTCCCTAAAACTTCCCACAGCCACCTTACCAAGACCAAACGATAAACAGAACACCGAGTCGTGCTACCTTGATACTGCACAATCCAACGCAAGTTTACCGCATCCAATCCTCGCTTACACACTCATAGCATATCCACAGATGCATGTTCTGCGTTTGATACTTCCCATGCTCGTTACTGCGGCCTCCGCATCAGTCATAGCAAGGGAAGAAGCCGCCAGCGTCTGCGGTTGTACGGCGCTAAAGAAATGTTTCTGCCCTCTTTTCATCCCCGCCTGCCCGAAAGGCCAGGCCTTGGCGGTCACCTATAGCCCACCGTGCTGCTGCCCCAGCTACAAGTGTATAAATGTATAATATTTCAGGGCGAGAGTTGTCGGTGTTGGAAGAAACACAAAATGGCTTTCAAATATCGCAACGAATCGGACTAAATAGTATTCACCGAGTAAATAGGCATCAGTTGATTTTGAAATTCAAATTCTGTTCACGAGTTTCATTCCGTCATGCCTGTCGTAATGTGGTGGGCAGGGGCCAGGTGCAAATCCTGTTCGTGAACCCTCGATACTCCTCGATATCCGGATCTTATGGATGGGTAGATCGTTTATTTAAAGAAATAGAAGGCTACCATCACCAATGGCAGTGGACGAAGTAGTTATTGATCAACTGCGCCCCACTACATAACACTCTTCTGGTATAGACGAGGCTTTAAACGACGGATATCCGGGCAATCGCTGAGACGCATTCTTGGACTATCACCCTTCAGTCCTCTCATTCTCCTTTTCAGAACTTGCATCCCGTAGACGAACAAGCTACTCCAGGTGCTACCAAGAATCCGCGTCAGTTTCAGGTATTACGATCAGCCACCACCAGAAAAATACGTACGACAGCACCACTTCTTCCCAGAACATTTATGATCGCCCTTGAAGGTGCATCCCGTGGCAGGCTTATAACACTTCTTTCCGTTCGGGCAACACCCGATTGAATATCCGTCCGTTACGCAGTATTGGCTGTTGGGGCAGCATCTGTTGTCTGTGGACCCGGAAAGGGTAATGGGATTAGAACTAAGTTATCATGGTGAAACGGAGACTTTGACTTACAGCCGCACGAATGATTTCCTTTAGCACATGCAGCTGCTGCGGCAGATTTGTTGGTAGAGGATGAGTTGAGGAGACCTTCAATCCTAGCATCGCTCGGAGCCTCGTCCCCTTCGAGCACGTACGGTAGGTCAGGGTACAAAGATGCCGAGAGAGCGGGAAGCAAGACGGCGGAGACGACAAAGAAGGCCTTCAGTGAGAAATGCATTGCTTGTCAGTTGGGAGGAAACAAAAGAGCGAGCTGAGCTGAGTGAATGAGAAGACAAGAGTGACGAGGCTTTTATTCTTCGACTCCGAGCGCTTGAGAACGCTGTCTTGGCGACAAGTCAGACTCGAAACTGATCATATACCCCCTCGTTGGAGCTCAACGTTTTCGCCAAGTTGATGTCAGCAGGTGTCGAAGGCCTTCACAGCATCCATGAAAGGTCAAAGACAACACGGGTAGAGCACACAGCGCACAGCTATCAGATGGCTGTCGAACGTAAAACATGTGTCTTGATGAGTACCAGTAGTTTGACAGAGTGTGAGCTGTTGTGGTGTTGGTTTTGGGTAGTGAATGTTCCTCTAGCTAGAAATGATCCCATAGCACCGAAGGAGATGAAGCGTGCAGGAGGGAGACTCCTACTCGGGAGAACGATGATAGATTGACGCTCATAAAACCGCCGTTGCCTTCGGAGCTCAAGCAACTATGGAACAGCGTGCAACACCAAACTTAGACAATAAGAACAATTAGAATAATCGAAGAGTGCATACGAAGAGAGCGTGATCTCGAGTGGAGAAACGGACGCATGCAGAGCCGAATGCCCGTATACAGCGAAACTGGACCGACGGAGTCGTCGTCTTAGAAAGACGGGTGTAAGGATATGGGAACTATGTCTATTCGACATAAGCGAAGTCTCCAGAAAATGTGACCACTACAGTTGGTCATGTGAAGGTATCCGAAGCGGGTGTCTGTGCATATTGATCAACAGCGAAAACGACAACTTCAAATTCGAGAAGTTGATCATCAGTTTGGAGACGCTAGAAGCTGAGCGCTGATGGCTTGCAAGGAACAAATGAACCAGGAAGCCTGGGAGCTCCTTTGTCGACGAACATGTGATTAAACCGCCTCGGTATTGGTAGCAAACACGAGTCAGAAGTTGGCATCCGATCCCATTAAGGACGGAGCGTTGAACATCGAAGTCGCCTTAGGTGACGCGTGGGCACCCCCATTAACGACATAAATTCCGGGTTTATGGGCCTAACAAGAGGGAAGCGGTCGAGAATTCTAGTGATTTAATCCAATATTTGTGTGATTGTGAGGTCTTTGGGCTGGCAAAGGTACATCGCCTGGTACGACGTCGAAATGAACGAGCCAGATGCGGAAGGGAAAGGAGGATGATACGAAGTGGCCGAGGTGAGGTGGAGTACGATAGTGAGCGATCTGGCCGAAATATTGTCCTTGCAATACGTAGGCAATTCAATTGGGGCTTAAAGGAGCATCATGCTCGGTGTATGTATCAGCACTCTGCCTCTTCAGCTGGAGCTTTCCACTAGTCCTGTTGGGTACGTCTTGTACATGGCGGGCGATGAATCGCCGATGATGGCCAATCCTGCTCTTGGTTAACAACACGAGTTCAGGCCGCGGATCTCAGAGCCAGTTTATCATGCACATAATGTGCCGTCATCAAATGCTGAGCGTTTGAACCGGAGTCGAGTAAAGATTCAGAAGGATCCGGAACGGAAAGGAACGTTGAACGACGCGTCCGATGAGTGCACGTCAAGACCTCAGGCCTTAGCTCTGCCGGGTCATTTTCGAGACGAAAATGACCCTGCACTCAGGGCCTAATCATCTTTTGGTACTACGATGGTTCATCTCAGAATTGGAGAGGGACTCCACGTAATTTCTTAGCTTCTTTCACCCGTATCTGACCAGTACGATGTATTTCCCACAAACGATCAGACAGATGAAAAGGAAGGAACCAAACATCGATCTTGAACATAGCCATCTGAGACAGAAAGAGGTCCCTTCAATTCGAAAGCAACCTGTACAAATGAAAATGAAATCAACCTCCTCTCCTCAATCGTACCCAAAAGCTTAGTCTGTCACATCGACATGATCCACAAACGGTGCTCGAAGTTCCACAATTTTAGTCCTCTGAACCTCTCTATTCTTCTTCCCAAAGTACCGCTCTGTTGCGAATGCCCATCTGTTCTTCCAAGATTAGCAACCCAAGATCACCTAAGAATCAATATGAAGACGTGCCTGACTTGACCTGCTATAAAAAGTGCATAACCATCTAAAATGAGGACCGCGTCTTTCCACGCCTGGCCTTCTCTCTTCTCAAGCATACGTTTTGCATCGACAAACTGAGCAATTAGAGCCTCGCAGTATCCACCGAAGTAGTCCATGGCCCCTTGAATATCGAGACCGCGTTCTTTCATGATGACCGGGATGACATTCGCCCCGTTGTGGCCCCTGGATTGCTCCGCACTGTACGAATGGACGTCCTGAAAGCAAAGGGTTGTTCATCAGCATGCAATTCATATAGATATTTGAGGTATACGTGCACTCACGTTAGTCCCAAAGGAAAGGTCGAGTGCTGCATTATACGCCACTTGAAAGATTGGATCGTCGAGAACACTCTCTGGAAGTTCGAGTTCGGCACAGTATTCGACAGTGTCCATAACAATTCGCACGCCAGCGACTTCACGGCGGAATGCCATGTATCCTGGTATATCAAGCAACTTCTGTGTTTCCCGGTTGACCGCCTCGTCGGCTACCGTATCGGTGTAGCTGCAGAAATGGTCGATGAAGCGTGCAACGAAGGATGGACTCCTTACACCGTCAAGGTGACATTTACGAAAGCTGAGTAGACCCGCAGGTTTAGTTGGCCCGGTCTTAAACGAGCCGTGGGTTAACTTACTTTTGGAGCATCGCGCAGAGCCAAGAACCATCGTCGTAGTCGATATCAGTAAGGGCTTTTCTCGTGACCTTTGCTGTCTCTTGTGCTGTTTGACCAGTCTGCACATCGGTAACTTGATCATAGAGACCGAAAAGATTGTACTATCAGTGTAGTGAGAATCGACTTTCACGAGAGGAAGTGGTCTCTTACCAGATCCATCATAGCTCGAATACAAGACCTGTTGGCTAAGGGATAGATGTGAGCTACCAGAAGCTCGATCTTGCACCGGTCCATGAAGTCCGTCATCTTTGGGCCATAAATATGGCTCTGATACTGCATGATCCATTCCCTTGCCTCAGGCAAGACGTCGTTATAGCACGGGCTTGTACCTTCGTCTGGGAAGACAGAGAGAACCGCTTCGAAGTCGGGGATGCGGAAGTAGATAGGTGATCCTTGCGCCATGATATGTAAATACTTGAATGCTGAGGTAGAAGGAAACCTCCGCCTACTTTATATCTTGGTTCCAACCCTTCCAATCAACCGGATGCCGCGTGGAGTGGAACAGTGTCCTCGACAGTTAGAATGGAACTATCGTTAATTCGGTCAGACAGGTTTGAACTGTCCTATCCGTCGGAATTGGCCCTGTTCTCGCAACTAGCACGTCGCCGGTGAATTTGGAAATACGTGGCTTGACTAGTGATCGCTGAAAGGCCTGCTTCGTGCCGGTATTTCAAAAGAAAGAAGGCCCTCAGTGTGTGTATAAAGGGCAACTTGGGCCGATCTAGTAGGAGGAGCCCGACGGTCTGGCGGGGTATTGGGGGCGATGCACCAGAAGTCAGTCAAGTGCGTCATAGAATCAAGTCAACGTATGAATCAGATTATACTACAGGCGCCCTCCGAGCTGTGGCGTATTCCGAATCAACAAGAGACTTATACGTGCGTGGCATCGGTTCTATTTCTTTTGTCTGAGCTTTAAATCTTCATCCAAGTCTTCATCTTTAATTTATGAGGTAGGAAACTACTCCGAGAACGACCTCACCCTGCCAACTTCCTTACGGCGAGTTCATTTGGACATTTTTAGTCCATCCCTGGTAATCGGCGTTCGTAGACACCGATCGTTCTAGGTAGATGGGTTAAAGCGCAAGCATGCTGTCAATAATTTTGTATATTCTGGTCTATACAGTTCGTGCTCAGGCCGTGACCAGCCTACTATCGCTTGAATGAGAGTACTCTCGTTAGCGATCTGTCCTCCTATCGCAAGGAAAGAAGACAGCAAGAGAAGTTTCAACGTCTAGGCATGTGATGGTCTGGAGGAAGTCAAACGGCTTGTCCGCCATTACGAAGATAAGTTTTTGGAGATTTTAAACAAATTGAGTGGAAAGTATTCGGGTTCAGCAGAGGAATCGGAAAAAATCGAGAAGCTTGGGTCTGGGATGGTCAATCTCATGGGTGGAAATGCATATTGGTCTAACTATACGCCGCGGTACAATGGATTTAGCCCGAAGCCGTGATTAACGTAGTCAATGCTTGGATAGATGTAATCTTATGCTCTTCAGTCATCTGCGACCTTAATAACCACGGTCCCATGGTTATGCCCCTCAAGCAGTCTCTGCATTGCCGAAGAGACTTTCTCCAATCCGACATGCACCTCTTCGATAGCTTTGAATTCCCCAGTAGCGAGTTTCTGGGGAATAGTGGCGTAGAACTCGTCACCCCACTTCTCATCGAGGTAGCTAACAACGAAGCCGAAGACCGAGATGTGTTTGTTGACAATGTTCATGAGGTTCTGAGGTTCGCCAAATAACAAACTACGTTAGCCAGGAATGTAAAGGTACCGAACAGATGGATTGACTTACGGTAACTGGCTTAGCCTGACCACCATAGCCTAGAATATGATTACGATGAGATCGCCAAAAGCAAGGTGCTGTTCCGACTTACCAGAGGCCATACCACATTCCTTCGAAGATCCAACGCGATCAGATGAGAAGAGGGCAGCTGAAGAAATGTACTTACGATGAACGTCGCTCCTGTTTTGGCAGCATCCAGAGCGGCCTCCAGCATCTCGCCTCCGACATTATCCCAGTACCTGAGAGCTCATGTCAGGATGAGCTTCGGGATGAGAGACTACAACACATACATATCAATTGGTCCTTCCTTTGATAGAACCTCAGCAGCACTCGTCGTCTTGTAGTTGAAAGGGACATCTGCGCCGATGGATCTCATGAACTCGACCTTCTCGTCGGTGCCAGCACAAGCGATGACCCTTAGTCCGTCTGCTTTTGCCAACTGAACGACCAGACTATAGGTTCTCCGTCAATGTTGTGAAGAGGGGCATGGTTTAGGGACTCACGATCCTACAGCACCAGCTCCTGTCGTGACGAATATGGTGTCGCCCTTGGTTTTGATCATTAGCTGGAGGAAATTCGACGATATTAATTGCTAGATACCTTCTTGGCTTTCGAGAATTCGCGCCATCCGTAATACGCAGTCTGACCTGATAAAGTTATGGGTGAGATATCGGTCAGATCTGATTTAGAACGATGAAACCCACCAGGCATTCCACCAGTACCCAAGAAGTACGACCAAGGCACTTTCCCGTTCACATTGTCGATCACCTTGAGTCCGGCCAACGAGGGAATAACGCTATACTCCTGATGGGCTGGAGAATCATCAGCACTCAAACACCGCGCCTATGAAAATACACTTACGAAGGAAGCCAAAAACGTGATCGCCGACGGTTACTTCTTCGCTCTCAGAACGAAGTACGACGCCAACACTATGGGTACTTATTCTGTGGGAATCGCGTCAGATAAGTCCTAGCGTACTGATAACGCAGGCCTACGGATGGCCGAGAGGATAGGCAGGCTATGGAAATTAGTTCTCAAGCCGGAATTCGAAAATGGTCGGGCTCACCAAAGCCGTGTTTTCATCTGCAGGCCGCATCATCAACCGATTGTAAAGGTGAAGAGACACAGCGATCGTCTTGACAAGGAACCCTCCGTTGAGAGCAACTTTCTCCACGTCAATAGTGTCGGTGTCGTCGTATCCGATCGTGTCTTCGCTCGTCACGTAGCCTATTGTTTCGATGAGTTCCAATGAAATGGTGGCACATTACACTGAGTTTGCCTGACCTTTAGGATAGGCGCTGAGAATCGCTTTGGCGTTTCGGATCGAAGGCATTGTAGATATGCGTCCCTAAGGTTCTCAAAGTTGGGTTGTTAACTGCTTTCTGAGGATCGCAGGATGAGTGGCTTTATAGCAAAGGTCGCCATCAGAACCTCCCCGCCCGTTCGCCAGCGGAAACCGAATACAGAGGTGGAGTAAGCACCGGTGAAACGGGGAATGAGCCAAAAACAAGCAACAGATCCGTTGGAGTCCAGCAGGCTCGTTATTCGATCAGCATGCTTGACAAGAATAGAAAGGCGCAGCTGCTTGTGCTGACATGAGCCATCTTTTGTTTTGCATTTGGACTCGGATGTTGGTCCGCAAGAGCTTGATTTGCCAGAGCTTGTGGCAAGTCTTCGGTTGCACCTCCGGCTTTAATTCATTCAACTGCGATCACAACTGCGATCACGAGAGCAGCCTGCCCTAAACTTTGATGACTGTAGATCGGGACGTCACTATCATCCTCCATTAGACAGTTTCCGATTCTGATTCCATACTCTATTTCTTGCCAACCGCTCTCAACCTTCAATCGAATCATGGGTTGGGAATGCTTGATAGCTGTACAACATTCTTTGAAACCTTTGAAACCTTTTAGGCCTTGGTCTTTTCCGTACTTGATGTTCTCCCCTACACTTGCGAGATGTCTACATAATAGAAGTTTAATCTCCATGGTGGTAACTTAAGACCTCTTGAGACTTGACGTAAAATGCATCTGCTCGATACCTGCCGTTTACTGAGCTTGGGCTCTGACACTCACTATGGGCGTACGCCGTTCTCCGCGCAAACATCGCTCTGGTAAATGTTGCCCTCCCCAGAAAAGAGGGTCTCTCCAAACCGTTCTAAACGGCGGCGGGAAACTACGTACTCGCGCCTCCTGCGATGAAGGGGTGAAAACCGCCAGAAATCCGAGGGGGAAACTCGCCACCATCCCCATTGACGTGGTTTACGAGGTATTTACTAGCACGTCTCCTCCGAATCTGAGCTCAAATGACACTTTCAGACCCTGAGAAATCTGGCGCCCAAAGACCTGCTAAACATTGCTCGGACATGCAAGCATTTCCACGCTATGCTCTTCAGAAAGGCCTCGAAATTCGTCTGGAAGGAGGCTCTGGAAGCGACGGGAGTCCCACAATGCCCTTCTGATTTGAATGACATCCGGTATGCTGCGTTCATCTTCGGAGACATCTGCAATGTATGTCACTTCCTATCGTCACACGAGTTTTATCTTATAACTCGGGCTCTAGTACTGTTTCGAGAGGTTCAAGAAGGCTTCATTGAAGTTTATATGGGCTTCTCGGACGAAGGTCTGTTGGCATTGCGCACACGGCGAGCAGTGAGTCCGCTTTAGCTGAAGCATACGTCAGTAATTGAACTCTCCGCAGATTTT
Source organism: Clitopilus passeckerianus (assembly GCA_944990035.1). NCBI lineage: Eukaryota > Fungi > Basidiomycota > Agaricomycetes > Agaricales > Entolomataceae > Clitopilus > Clitopilus passeckerianus. Next base: position 162,282 of record CALYLX010000059.1, read on the forward strand.
TCAGACACACTCCACACGGAATGTTTTACTCAGATCGCTCGATATATTTCTCTCCAGTGGTACAATATCAACGTAAGCTATTTTAGTGTAAGAGGACCGCAGCCGCTGATCCAGTTGTTAGCCCATGGTCGGTACTGTGTGCCTAAGGAGGACCACGACCTTCTGAGGCAGGAGTACGAAAGGATAACCTCAGCTAAAGAAAGTGATAGCTGGTTTCATTCCAAGGAGGAAGAATATATGAAGCTGATGGAGGTATTACTCTGATTCCCTGCCGAATACCATTAATCTCATAATATCGTCCATCAGATACGGAACCCAATCGAAGTGTGGATGGAGCAACAGCTCCGGAAGAGGCGTGAAGACTTATTTCAAGCGAAGAAAACATGGTGGGATAGGTAGGTTTTGACCAAGCTCGTTCCTCATGCGGTACTCATGCCCTGCGCAGCATTGTTGAAAGGATCCGCAAATACGGTGAGGAAAACGAAGATTATACTATACCGTGCGATGGTGACGTTTTTCACCTTCAAGATGCGAGTTTGGAAAGGGAAATCGAAGGCATGGAAGAGCACTGGGCTTTCTCCTTCTATTCGGCCATAGGACGCGCTGGTACTCGGAAAATCACCGATCGAGGTAAGAACCAAACCATTCAAGTTCTATTTGAATCGTTACTCACAAGATCCAAAGCCTGGAACAAGATAAAACGAAGAGCCATCCGTTGCCTACAGAGGTCTCGCTCGAAAAGGGTGGCAGAGATGCTTCCGGACCGTTTTTACGAGCTTGAAATGGCTTTGGACGATTCTATCGACGAGGGGTCCTACGACTCTGACAGCATACCTGGATGTGCTGACATCGCCATTCAGGCAGAAATTTTCGATATGTTGGAAGCCGATCCTGATATTTCCGTCTGCAGCGATAAATTCCGTTCTATCCTCGACGAATCATTCCCCCTTTTCGTCGAAAGGTGGCGCTCCCAGGTGGAAAGCTCACTGCTCATGGTTATGCAGAAGGACTACCCGTCTGCGAGAATGGAGGACTTGCACGCCCCCTCAACTCTATTCCAATGCAGTTCCTGCGACGAAGTCATTCGCCTTGGAGCTGCCTTTCAGCACCCCTGCACCATGGAGCCACGATACATCGACCGCTTGAGTGCTTTGACTTCAACCCACATAGATCAGGCTCCGTGGAGCTCGGATTCATTCCATCTTATTCGCTAATTCCTTCACCTTCACTTCCTGCACCGTGATTCAAGGACGAGAATAACAATGTAAACCCTAGTCGATGAAAGCAATTCTTATACATTCAATTACACACACACACGAGAGATCAGGCGAACGATTGAGATAAATTCGACTTTATGAGACATGTACTAGATGATACGACGATACTCTTGGTAGTGTAAATGGACAGGGGGAGGTGGTAAGTAATATACAAAGAGCACCGAAGTCGACGACTTTAGAAAGACATATAGGTCGACGAGAGGAGATTACGAGTCCAGAAAATGTGTAAGTATGTATGGAATGATTTACGAAGTCAATCCAGGTATCCAGTAAAGGAGTGCGGGATCAACGAGCGGACGAGATCAAGAACAGTGAGATATACAGACGATGGGGGAGGGGATAGGACGAGGCAAGTACGAAAGATAGGCAGCGAGAGATGATCAGACATATGAACATATAACAAAACAATATCAGTGTAGAGAATAATTAAAAGAAAACTTTTCGACGAGAGGAGGTTCAGTCCTCGAAAGTCGGAGCAGGGATCCCATGGGCAATGAGCATCTGCTGGCACATCATCGCTCGCTCCTTCCAGATGTCCTTGTCCTGAGACAAGTTGTCGATCCTCGTCTCCAACTCCTGCTGGTGCTGCAGCTTCCTCGCACGGCTTCGTCGAGCAGCGATGGTGTTTTGACGACGCTTGTACTCGATCTGCTCCAACTCGGTGGCGTTGGGACCCAAAGGCTCGAGATGGTCCTCATCCTCGTCACCGAAGGCGGTGGAACGAGCACGCTTGCGGGCAAACGTGGCAGGCAAGTCCTTGCGCGAGGTGGCGGAAGGAGTAAGGTACTTGCGAGTCTGAGTGGGAGCATCAATAGGGACGAGAGCCTCGGGAGTCAGACCCTTCCTGGTTCCAGTCGCAGACGACTTGCGACGGTTCATTGGAGGCGCCATTGCAGGCGACGCCGGCTGGGCCGGTGAAGGGAAGGCGGAAGGGCCGACAGGGAGGGCAGGAGAGCGGACGAGGGAAGCTGGGTTCACAGACGTGCCAAAGTCATGGAGCATCGGCGACTCAGGGGTAGTGAAAGAGTACAGTGCCTGCTCCAGGGGCGAGAGCGTAGGCAGCTTCTTCTCGACAGCCGGAGCATAATGTGCGAGGCCATAGTCGATGGTGGGAGAGGTGGTGGATGCCTCAGGGAAGTCAGGCATGGGAGGGAAGAGGGCTTCATTGAAGTCGCCACTGAGGAAGTCATCCTCGGCGATGAGGGGAGTGTCGAAATCATCGAGCTCTGAGAAAGCCGGCGATGTCGAGAGACCCGGAGTGGCGGGAGTAGCCACGAGCGGAGACGCTGAAGGCGAAGCAGCTGTTAGAGACAACATCGGCGACGAGTACGGAGACTCCAAATCACCTTGGTTAATGTATTGAAGAAGGCTCATGATGTCCACGTTCTCGAGCTCTTGGAGCTCGGGAGACATAGTCTCCTCAATGGTGGTCTCTACTTCGTTCTTTTGGTTCAACATGTTGATATAGTTTTGCTTTATTTGGTCGAAATCGGCGAACTGGGACTGAGCGAGGACAGGCAATGGTGGTTCTTGTCGAGGTACTGCTGATGGTGCTGGGGGAAGACTCTTGGGGAGATCATCTGATGTTATAGCGCCATTTGACGTGGGCGAGAAAACGAGATTAGACGTCCTAGGACGTTGGCGACGTTGAGTTAGGCCATGGTTAATAGATAGAGCGGAAGAGCTTGGTCCGGGTGGTCCAAGGTAGTGTGCATGAGCTGAAGAGCGAGATGCCGATGACGAGGTAAAGGCCGAGTTATTCACAAAGTGTGGAACATCTTGGCTACCGAGTGTTATTGATGTGGTGTGACTATGGGATGAAATCGCGACGCGAGTGGAGGTTATGGGTTGGGTTGTTGGACGAGGCAACAACTTGGGAAGCCTCGAAAGTCTGGAACCAGGCGACGAAGTCAGTTCTGATTTCACGACGACTTTAGATTTATCAGATTGCGAGCGCCTCGGCCTTGGCGACGATGCAACTGGGGATTTATGTCCCTCGTCCACCACCATGGGGACGTCTGATGCGTTCCGAGAGGAAGACGCAGCGCATTGCGAAGACGATGGATCCATCCGTAGATGCGATTTCGTAGAAAATGAAAACAAAAAAGTATTTGGTTCGTTGGGTCGCAACGCACTCGCACTGGCCACGGCCGCCGATAAAACGCAAACGTCACTGGAAGAGTCACTCACACTGAACAGCAGTCGCTGGCTGCTGGAAGATACTGAAACTGAAGAACCTAAAGGTCTCCAATCCCGTAGAAGGTTGTGGTGAAAGGGGGGTAACGACAGAGCGACTTGACTCAACAAGATTATAAACGACCAACACCGCCATTTTTCGAAGTCCGACCGGACCCGCCTCTACGGACAGCCTTGGCCGCTCATCCATTTTGTCAGGAACATTCTTCCGGTGGCTATCCTTTTTTCCCCTCATTTCGGATAGGATTTTCCTTTGTTTTCCCCTGAGATTCCCTAAAATTGACCTTCAAATCGTTCAGAAGGTCTTTGGAAAGGTAGCCAACGGCGCAGGAAGTGGCATATGCTACGGCTTAGCTCGAGTCTGTTCGAGTCATTTTCCACACGGAGATGATTAAGCCAGCTGACCAATTTCCACCGACAAGGGCGGGCTGCCATGAGAAACAGCGAGCTCACTTGATCGCACAGCACCGCCCTTCCCCCCATATGGTAATACTAGGCGGGAAATGAAATAGTCGTGTCAGTCGTGGCGCGCATCGTGGGCGCCGCTCTCCACGTCCTTCACCAAAGCAACGCACTGCCCGGATAGGACAAATTGACATCGCTGATGCGTCCCCTCTTCCTCCCCTCCACGTATCCTTTTCCTCTTCACATGCAAGTGCTTGTATTCGTATTGCTGTGGATGTGTGAACAATAATCTGCACAGGGCACAGGGGTTGCTGCACATTGCGAGGGATCAGATGATTATCGAGACCCGACGAACAACCGCCGTCGGGATACAGGGCCGGTGGATCCACTTTCTGCGGCACTCTAACTATGGATGTGGGCGTCGCAGACGGAGAAAAAAATTAATTAATTAATTAATTAGGAGGGGAAGATGTAGCATAGAAACGATCGAATTGCCGGCAAAATAGAAACAAAATTAAGGGTCCTTACCACCGTGGCTAGGCGTACATATCTACGCGAGATCAGAGATGACTATCAATGATAACAACCAGTGTCGAAAATCTGCATCCAAGGCTTTACATCCGGCCTAGTGAATTGAATCTTGGGTTAGCCAGGCTCTGCGAGAATTGCTGCTACTCACCTAGTAAGAACATCTGTCCAATTGTTTGCTGAGGGTTATCTTTACGTTTGGGACAAGGATTCCCTTTCCACTTGCCGTCGCATGTGGTTGAGCGGCAAGTCAGGCATGAACGAGGTTTTCTTGCTGTGTTGCGTTTCTTCTTCGCTGGTTCGGTTTCATCGGCCGTGTTGTGCTCCTCGGTATCCCGTGCTCGCCTTTTACCCTTTGCTCGTTCACTTAATGCCAAAGAAGTTGAAGCACGGGCGGGACCATAGAATGCCACCGGATCAACGTGCTTGAACATCCGGGTGGTTTCCTGGCTTTCGTGCATCGAGAGCATTCGCGAGACCTCCCAATCATTTGATGGGTCGATATATGTTTGTACTGAAGGTACCTTGCGACCTGTGGTGACCTGAAGATTGAGTGATTGAGCTTCTGTGACGTGAATGGTGGGGATCGAGGTGGGGCTGGTTTTAAGAAGCGAGGCAAGTTCATCGACAGCATTCCTCTGCATTTCTACCGAGTTTTCTTCGTTTCGGAACTCCTTCCACGATTTGTAGTAGTTCTTCAATTGTTCAGGAAGCTAGAACCGAAATCAAGAGGCCATTCCATCTAATCCACAGCTAAAATGCACGAACCTTATAGAAGATTGTCTTGCCATTAACGTGCTTTGACCACTCAGAGGCAAATACTACCCAGTTAGGCTGAGTTTTCGATACCAGGGGACCTTCCGTGCGAGAAACCAGCGTCCCAAAGAGTGCCCGTTCAGCGGATGTGTGAATTGGTAGGATAGCAACTTGAGTCTGCTGCAGCTTTGCAAGGTTCATATGATGAATGCTCTCCTCTCGAGCAAACTCAGATGAAAAAGGTTGCATATTCAAAGTATCCCGAGACGATTTCGAGAGGGGCAGGATACCAAAGGTCTCTGGAGAACGGATGAAGTCGTTTCCATTTACCCAGCCAAGCATTGAGGGCTCCGCAGAGTTTGGCGCAAAACCCAGGCTGGTAATATCAATGAGTTTCATTAGACGGTTGCGTGTCCAGACATCAAATGACCCCTGATAGCGCTTCCCTGTCCGATTGAATGTACCAACCTAGCCACTGTTCAGCTGGTGATATCGACTCGCGATGTAGGATAATAACATACCACGAGGTTGTGTGTGAGTGTGAAATCTCGAATGAGATTCACAGCAAGACGAGGGGACGTGTTATAGGAACCATATCGCTTTGCGATGCTCTGGTGAACACCACCTTCGATGCCGTTGGTTCCACGCATGCAGCGATACATGACGAGACCATTCCGGTCCTTCTTCTGCGCAACATAGAAATCGATTCCAACAGGATCTGAGTAATATCCAAGGCGGATATTCTCAAGAATGTTTGCTGCCTTCTCCCAGGATGCGTCATTGAATAACGGCTGGTTGGTCACGGCATCTACAAGGGGACCATACTTCTTGAAAACCTCTGACACTCTGTAGTGCAGTGCTTCAGCACCAGGAACATATCGGCGCACACGCTTCCAGATCCAATCTGGATGATAGCGGAGCATTCGATCCCATGAAATGCCGCGTTTCCTCAATACTTCTTCAACAGCCTTTTGATCAGACGCATCGGGAACAAAAATAGCATCTCGTAACGCTCGAGCAAACGGTCGTCGAATACCATGATGAATGGCAATCTTAAACATGTCCATAAGATGCCAAATATCTCCAAGAACGCGTGATCGGACTTCTGGGTCCTCCAGAAACGCTGGCTGAATCAGACTTGGAGAGCTGATCCCCAATTTCTCCTCAACATTTACCGATGAGGAGGCTGTATCTTCAGGAAGCTGCTCAGTTTCAGGGTCATAGGGGATAACAACGGGCCACCCTGGGCCCTCTGCTAACAATGGCATATCAGAGTCCAAGTCAGCTGACAGGGGCATATCTGCACCTGAGGCTCCGTTAGACTGCACATAGGCACTCTCGTGGGGCACATAGGAGGGTGGAGGGGTGGAGGTAGATGTAGCAGGGGTTTGAGTTAGGGGAAGTTGATCATGAGGAATGATCTCGGTATCCTTGATGTGGCAGAGAAGACCGAATGGGAGAGCGGTACTCAAAGCGCTCAGAGGCGTCTCTGCTCGGCATTCGAGAAGCTCTCGTCGAATGAGATAGCCAGACTGAATGATGTGCGTAATGTTAACAAGAACACGAGTTCCAGTCACGTTGACATTCTTGAACACTGCTGGGCGATCAGGTGCGATGAACCCAAAAGCGACAGCAGAACTGCGATCGCGGGAGAGGAGCTTGATGGGTGTCCCTGACGGGGTGGTAGGTGTTGCACGTTCTCGTGATGGTAGGGTAGAGAATGCATCTCGAAGCGCCCATGCAGCATAGGCATCAAGTTTGGCGTAGTCTTGCTGAGCATCGGTGAGGGCATCATTGTCCCAGGCTGTGCTGACCCGAATTGCCTCGTCTTTGGGAAGATACTGGTGGAGAATAGTTGCCACAAGGTCAGCAAGGCTGGTGTTGGATCTGCTGACGAGATTCCGATTGTGAGCGAGAGACCCAATCTCAACTGCACCCACGAAAGGGAGTTCACCATCCTTGAGGTTGCAATCATGAAAGAGTTTCGTGAAGTCAGCCTTGATGTGAACTCCCCATTTTCGAATGCGTGGGGACCTCAATAGCACCAGTAGGGCATGTGGCGGGTTTAGAAAGCCGTCCTGGGTCACAAATTTGGATAACTATTAGCACAGAAGTTAGACATCAGACCCAAATATAGATAAGAGACGAAAGAACGCACTCGAATGAGATATATACATCCTAAATATGCAATTGTAACCAGGGAAACACGCCCCTGAATACCCTCGCGGCGGTCAGTGGACCACTCCATATCCATACTGATATCAACCGACTGGTCAGTGGGAAGTCCAGAGAGTTGCTGCATGAACTCGTTGAGTCGTTGGTTGATAAGATAGGTGGTGTCAAGAATTGTCGTATCCCAATCGAGAGGGATGCTAAGAACCTGCAGTGAAGACTTGATAGGCACTGGGTGGACACCATGGCGTAGCGAAGGAAACATGCGCTCGAGCTCAGCCTTGTCGGCACGGACATTGTCGGTCATGATGGCCTCAATGTCCCCATGCCCATACAATTTCAATGATTCCGAAATCTTCGCCAGTGCGGGCATGAACTGGTCGTGGGCCTTGGTGGGTGTAAGTGTCATTTGGCGAACTTCTACGTATTCGTTGGTTGCTGTATGTAACGCGCCAAAAACGGGTTCTCCGTTCACTTTACCAAGGTGTTTTGGAACCTGTATCCAATGATCAGTCTGCCGAATATGACAATGATAGAGGAACTTGAGGATTCACCTTATGGCTATGGTCTATTGCTAACAAGCGTGCGGATAACATTGCCATCCGCTGATCGATCTCTGAGCTATGCTCCTCAATGATCATGTTGTACAGATCACCGAAATAACGTCCTGAAGGGACATAGCCTGCATAACCGTCTCGATCATTCCAAGCACCAAAACGCTGGTGCTTGGCAAGCAAGGTTCCTGTGGCAGATTTGAGGCGCATGTTCACCAGCTCATAATACTGGAGCTCGAGTTGCTCAAAGCCGCGGATGTGTAACGTGCGTATAAGGGCTGCGAAGGGGGTTGGTCCTAGACCTCGCTGGAATGAGGAGCGCAGGATCGCAAAGAGTCGGTCGGTGATGCCACTGCGACAAGTGAGGTGAAACTTGAACTGGCTGGAAAGAGCTGGGGTAAGACATTGAGAACGGCAGGGGACCAGCTGAGGTACGTCTTCTTGCACTGCCCGCAAAAGTAGCGATAGCCTATAATATAGACTGTCTTGTCAATATCAGCAACTCGCCGTGGAGCTTGTGGCCACCCGTGATGCTGAAGCATGACTTCCCCGCCTTTCGTGCTGTATGTCCTCCCCGCTTTCTTGCACTCGGGACATGGGATTTTGCCAAGAACATGTGGGAGCCATACAAAGAATGATGGCGTGAAGAAATCTTTGGGTTCAATTTGATGTTTCGTGGCTGTCGTAAATAGTGGGTTCTTAGGCGGAATCGAGAAGTGACCGTCATCGTAGCAGGACGGTATACCGGATCGATTATTCGTCATCTCACTACGCAGGCGTTCACATAGTTCTCGATAGATAGTGTCGAGCCAAGTAGGAATTGAGGCCCGCGGCGTCGAACGAGATCGCGAAGGACTGCTACTGCCAGGGGCAGCAGCAGTCAACGAAGACACTGCAGGCGAAGTTGCAGTGTCTTCATCATCGTCGAGTGCAGGTCCCACATCCTCATCATCAACATCTCGGTCCTCACCACATCCCATAAGCCTATCAATATCATCCACCATCCCCGGACCGTCCTCCTCTAGCTCCTCCTCCTTGTCCTGCAGGCTCAGTAATGCCTCGAAGTCGATCGCGACATTGTTCGTCACATTTGGCGGTGGTAACCCAGGAGCGGCTGCTGCGCGTGAAGTCAGAAAAAACTGATACCGGTTTGTAGGTGTACGAGAACTTACCAGTTCTGGTTGTATCTCTGTTGTGGTCTGGACCAGGGGTGGTGCTTGACCTGCCGCCGACTTCCTCTAAGGATGCCGGTGAAGCTGATTGTTTGGTGGTGTAAGTAGCAAGCTGCTAGACAAGTAAAGCAGGCTCACCTTGAGTCCGGCTCTCTGTACCGTGTCCCGTTACATCATCAAATGTGCTGAGGTCTATATTGGAGGGTATCAATTAGAACTGAACGGAAAAGTAATATACATTGATTTTACTTGAGCTGAGTATTGCACTGAGCTGGCGAGAGGTATCTGGCGAGAGAAAATGCATCAGTCCCTGTGTTTAGATGATCGGGACCTTCGTTACCTTGTTTCTCCGCATTGACCGTTTGGGAGTGTGCATCCGCTTCTTGATCGCGTGCTAGGAGTTCACCTGAGAGAGAATGAATGTTAGTTAGAGATCGCAAAGCATTGTTCTTCACTCACCTGAAGGCTCGAACTGATCCTCTTCGTTCACGCGCGTGAGAGGCAGTGTAGCACGGTCAGGTGCGAAAAAGCTGCAAATAGGGTGTATTAGTCCAAAACGAGCTTGAAATACCAGGGAAATGGGCAAACACACCCGTAATAGATGCCTGACGCTTCTCCGTGCTTGTTCTTTCCTGCTGGACCTCTGATGATTGTTGCTGTGAGGCAGAGGCTGCAGTCGGCGGTCCATCACCCTGCTGTGATGTGGTTCCCAGGCCTCTTACATCGCGTGTGCCGGTGTTTGAGTTGGTGGGGGCGGCAACGGCAGTCTCAGATGGGAGAAGAGAGATAACTGGTTCTGGATCAACAAAGGGAAATGAGTTGTGCTGTATATACTGGGAGGAGCGGCACTTACCGTTGATAACGACCGGATTGACAGGACCCGCGTCGACAGCTAATTGACGTGTGCCGTGTGAGGTTCTCCATGCACATGAACACGTTGTGGGACCAGGCTTACCTTTTGCAGCCAAATGAGAGGCCTCGGCAGGCGCCTGCTTCTGAGTTTTCTTTGGCCGCCCAACCAGCCTTTTTTTGCCTTCATTTCCAGTGTTGAGTTTGTTCTTTGACCCTTTCGGTCGACCGACAGGGCGCTTTGACGGATTTGGGGTGGGTTCCCCTTGAGGCGTAGCCATGTAGTGATGTATGGGTGATGTGCGCTGTCAGATTGGGCGGAGGAGGTCTGGTCAGGACTAGCTGGGAATCACGAGGTAAGATCGTCAGGTCGATATAAACAGTATATCAAGTTTCCTAACCAAGTATATCGATATACCATATACAGTATATCATTTTAAACTCAGCTACATCGCTCCACGCCCACAGCCATAGTTAGAGTGCCCTTTCTGCCTCCCATCTGCCAACCCATCGGTTAATCCCGTCGGTCGTTGCTTTGCTTTCCGCTTTGAACACAACCGCATGGCGCGCCTTGCACAAACGGGGTTAGTGTGGTGGGCGCAGTTGAACGTTTTCGTCGGTGGACACGTTTTTCTCACCTTGTCTTGATTGAAAAAGGTCGTCAGTGGCTTGAATTGGTCTTCAGTGGTGGTACCTGGCGCAGCATCCTGTATCAAAGTTGTTTAGCAGACGTGGAGCAAGTTGCATGACTTCCCCAGCGTTCGACCAATAAGAAACGATGATCAGTCAGCGTATTCATAAAGGGGTCACCCGTTATCGGGAGTCGGTACGCAGTCGTACGTCAAGAAGCAAACAATAACCAATCGTCAAACAAATGGTATGATAGATTATCTGGAACCCTCATCAGTGTGACGACCTCGAATGTATTACAGGAATTCCGTCAAGTTCCGTCAAGTTCCGTAAGTCTGGTCGTTCCGAAGTCGTATGTCGCAGCCTAAAACCCAGATGGAGAGCTGGACTGTGCAGTCCCTGTGACGCCAGTATTCCGAGCCTAATGGCCGAGTCGTCACGAGAGTGCTCATCAGTGATGCGAAGCTCTGCGCAACGAGGTACAGGTGCTTTCCAACAGTTGCAGTCAGGTGAGAGCGTACGTAGCCAATGTGGGATGTCAAAGAGCGTCGGGTTGGGTTCGCGTCAGTACACATCTGGTGGGTGCCGCAGTGCCGCAGCGGGTCCAAGGTGAACCATGTAGACATCGCAGCAGGTATTATGTTGACTTCCTAAATCCGTAGTACTGCCCACAGAATCTCCACAGTGTTAAGCTCTCCGAAGATGCAGCAGTATATAGCCTAGCGAAGTTCGGTGGTTTTGAGGTGGAATCCAGGTGACCTTCCTATTCATGCGTCGATGGAAGTGCAAGGCATACAGCGGTGATAGTGGGTCTCCGAAATGTACCAGGAGGAGGGAAGGAGCAGCCAGATTAAATCTCGTCGGGAATTGGAGTATTTCAGAAGCTACTAATGCCACGAAGAATACGTGTGTCGCAGTAGTGTTCCAATGCAAAACCTTCACAGTCGATAGCCAGTCCCCGGAAGGGGGGAAAGGAAGCAGAACTGTGCCCAGACGACGAGCAGTTAAATAACCGATGTGCCGTTCGTTCTTTGTAAGGATGGCATAGCCGTTGGCGCCCGAGAATCAACAAGAAAAATGAAACGCATACGTTATTAGAAAGCAAGCTTGGTCATATTTTCAGCGCGGTGGAGGACGAAACACGAGGCTCCCAGCTAGCCCACAGTCCGAAAGAGGGGTAGGGAAAAGGCGCCCTCCATTCTGACCCAATCTCTTATATACCAGTTCCTGGAAACCGACTCATCATCCCAAGAAAGGAGGACGGGAGGCGGTTCCGCCTAGTTCCGCCCTTGTTGAGTCATTGCTCCTCCGACCTTTACCAAAATGGGCGGGAGCCCCTGGTTGATGCGAACATGACTCGTGTGGGTATGGGTCCGTCGGGGCTCCTCTTGTCAGCAGGAGTATGGGAGGCACCGACAAGACCCGAGTTTTGCCTCTTTTAGGAGAGGCGGCTAAGTTAGCGCCGATCGCGATATCGGCTGAACGCGTTAAATATCACGTGGTGGGAAAGATCAGTCATTCCACTCTATTTCTTCGGAGATATTCTTTGTTGAGAGTAGGGTATGATCGAAGGGTATATAGCGCTACAATGTACCAGTCAAGCTACCTATCGTTGATATGGCATAGCAATGGGTATCTGTCGGCAAGCAGCTAAGACATCTCCCGCTGCGACGAATGCACGTCAGCGATACAAGTTAAAACCTCAGAAAAAACCTACCTTTGCCTCCACGAGAGCATCTTCCGCGACTTTGGCGGTGTTGACCAGAGCGACATTGCTCTGATCAGCAATGTTGTTAGCTAGGGTATTGCCGTTACTGGAGCCATGGCTGCTGGTCGACCCATCGTTTCCTGCCTACTCGCCGAATCAGCATCGTCTCAGGAAGGACGATATAGGACGTTACAAACATTTGCGCCCTGGTTCTGGCTTCCTATTAGAAATGCACCTATATTGTTTCCAATCGTGTTACGTTTCTGTCACAAAGTGGGTCAGGACTACATGAATCACAACTTGAGAAACCTAACCAAATACCTTCACGAGGATGAGAGGATTGTCGAGCCCCTTGCCATCCTTGATTACATCCACAGCGCTCGCATCGGTAACAGCCTGCTGAGCTGAGTCGGCGTTTTTGTCACCATGGCTGACAGTTGAGCCCGTATTGCCATTCTGCTAATTATATCAGCGTTGGTCGAACAGAATAGACTGATGATACGTACAATTTATGGCATTGTTTTGCGAGGCTATCCCTATACCTTGCAGATTATTTCCAATAACATTGCGCTCCTGTACAAGAAAGAGATTATTCTTGAGCACACGATGGTCCTCTCATATGAGCGCCGCATGGTCCAGAACACCTACAATACGAGTCGGCGCAGCATTGGTAACTAGAGCACCAGCAGCGACGATGAGGAAGGCAGAGAGCTTCATAGTGGGTGATGAGTATACTATTGGAACGAGCGTGTAACGGGATCGAAGGAGAGGACGAAGCTTAAAGCTTGCTGAGTAGCCTTCGGGGCCTGGATGGGCCTCAGCTTTATACCCCGGAGTACGCAAAGTATACTCGGAACCGAGCAAGAGAAGAGTCTCCATACGCCATAGGCTCAGAAGCACAGTGCTAAAGACTGACACACCCGGCCCTGCAGTACGAACTGAATTTCAACAGTGGTCACCGACCAGGATCCCAACATGCCCATTACCCGCTGTTTTTTGCATTTTGTAAGAGTGCCCACCATTCGTCTACCAGAAACTCGCAGGAGGCTCCAGGCAGAGACGTAGGATTCTCCCCTTCGTTGTATCATGATCCTCCCCTTCCCATCCAGCTTCGGCGGACGCCAGAGTACTTCGGATCCGACATCCAGGAAGCACCATTCCAGCTGTCTATCAATAATTAAGACGTTCAACGGGCCATTCATCCGATGATAGAAGCTCGGAAACAACAGAATACGATATCCTAGACGGAAATCTCAAGGCCTAGGTCTACGTCGAGCCAATTAAACTTAGCCTGAGATCCTGATGCTAGCGTATGCACCCATACTTTCGGAACCTCGAAAGGGATCGTATGCTGGCGAGGCAGTAGACGAAGGAGGGACGAGTAGTATGTGTCAGTAGTTTTAGAGAATCCTGAACGGTGTGGCCAATATGAGGGGAGGACGAGAACGCGGAGAGACAGAATTCTGGACGACATTTCAGGAAAGCCCCTCATAGCATGTATTCCGTAGATGCTCGAAGACAGAAGAAGGAAAGCAGTGTACGGCGGGAAAAGATAGCTACGTGAGCAGGTAGGTTGATTGAAATGCAAGAAATCGTACTAGATACAATGAGAGATACAACAACTCCTCTAGGGGGAAACATCGACGCTAACGGTCAGAGATCACTTGACGTTTTCAAGGTGTCAAGTTGTTAAATCTATCACAGTAAGGGTGATCATACAGGGGCAAGGACGCCAAGGTCAACTTTCATAATCTGTTTATATCCCCGCAATATACATAACTGGATATAGCACAATAATATTCTCGATCATTCCCATCTCATCATAACCACCTAGCTCCCCTTCTGTATTAGAGCTTGACACACTTGTAGCTGGCACAGCAGCAGGGCGGTTTGTAGGTAACGGATGTACCATATCCTTTCTTGCACTTCGGAGGTCTGGTATCGCAGTGGAAGCATGGTGGTACCTTGGTGCATCCACATGGTGTCGTGACGGCTCGGGCTTCCAATGACTCGGGCGACTCAGAAGTTGTAGCGACCACAGAGGCGGTGACGACGAGAAGTGACAATGCAACCCGGGCTATATACATCTGTAAGGAGGAAGTCAGTGCACCATACCATGTACATAGCAGAGAATGTCGACGACGAACGTTGTATGACTCGGATGGTGGGTTAGATAGTTTGTTGAAAGGCCAACTAAAGGTGGAAAATTGTCAGAGAATGAGATATTGTCTTGAGCCAGAAACTTACTTCTGGTATTGTGGGGGAGGGTTCCGGGATTGCTTACCTCGGCTTGACGGATCGCCCTTAAATACGTTATGTGTTATCCATTTATTGTCCATAAGAAGGTGAATTGCAATATTCCAAGCGAGCCTAATGAATATGCCAAGAGGCGGTGAGACGAGAGATGACGACGAAGCCTTGCTTCGGTTCTACGCGGAATGGCTTCAAGCTCGCAAACTACCGCATGTAACCAAGTTTGTCCTGTGCGGTTGCGTGTAGCCACGGTATCGTATTTCCCCAGACCCAGACACTCGATCGACCCATCCAAGATTTCAGGCTTCAGGCACATTTTACCGTGAGGACACCTATTGCACGTTTCAGGACAATAGGAAGATCCCAAAGACATGAATTTTGAATTCGAATTCCCTCTGCTGCTTATGCTATGTTTGAGATTCAAAATATGACGGGAATAAGCCACGTTCCACCCGCGCTCTGATTCCGAATTTGCAATGCATATACTATATGACTTGAACACGGTGTGATGAATAAATATCGGAAGTAAGTTGATAGTAAGTAATTCTCTGCGACATGATTGCAGCTGCCCATACCCCTGGCACACTATACATACCCGCTGCGGGCTACTGCATCTTACTCCACCGTCTGCAACCTCTACAAGCTCGGCTGCACTTTGTTAGGAGGCTGAGTTTGACTCGACACCCATTCTTAGATCCAACATGAGTCCCGATTCAAGGAGGGTCCAGATATACCGATGTTGTTCATCAACTGAGCACACAGAAGTTGAGAAAGCGACCAAAGTCGGAAGGGAGTAAGTGGGGCAAGTTGGGAAGTACAGCAGGAAAGGATATTCCAGTAGGTATGTAGATAGGTACAAGAAATCGTGTACTAGATACATCGGGACGGACGAGGGTTAAACGCTAAAGCGGTCGATCTCAGAACGTGGTAAGGTATACACAGCGAACAGGGAAAAAGTGGGAATACGAATCTGCGGTATAAGCAAGATGTCAGCAAAATTGTAGGTCGTGATGAAGGGCAAGGGATCAGTCCAAAGGTCCATAAGTAGGTGACTAAGTATCCATCCATCCATTCGGAGAGTTCGAAACGGGAAAAGGAAGTCTAGTCGAGGTCGAGGTCAATGTCGGGGTCGTGATCGAGGTCGTAGTTAGTCGTCGCCATTAGAGGAGCGTTCAAATCCGTCATTTGGGAGTCTTCATTCGTGTTCATGAGTAGTGGTGGATATAGATCCAGTCGTCGTCAGATTACGACGGGGCAACAAATGCGTAAGGTCGTTCGAAAATGGCTACGGACTTCCCTAGAAGTAGATGTTATAGCAGCTGGAGATAGTTTGATGGTGCAACTGTAAAGGGTAGAGTAGAGGTAGGTCAGTAAGCCGTAACCTAAGCCTGATGAACCGTGAAACATGTTTGAAAAAAAGAGCATAAATATAACAGAACAAGCGTGGAAGTTCGAAATACGTGGCGGAGCATGAAGATGTAGGCGATGAAAGGAAAGGAATGAACTCGGAATCAAAGGAGTGAACGGGGCGGACAAAAGTGGATATAACATGAGTAGTACTGAAGGAAAAACGGAACTCGGCCTAAATAACGAATAAACGGAATGAAAAGACGGGAGTGTAGCCCATATCCAGAGAAAGGGAGGAGGAACCCAACGAGGGGATAAAAGGGGAGAGCCGATGCGAAAAAGGAATGAAAACATAGAATAGGAAAACCACTCACTCCCAACACTCCCATCCCCCCTCCGCGCACTCCACCACCTCCCGCTCTTATCCACAATCTCCAGCGTCTCGCCCTGTTGGAAAGAGAGCTCGTTCGGGTCGTGTGTACTTGCTTTATCTATAACACGTCCATGTTAGCATCGGCCTCTCACGGAAGAGAGAAAAGGGGAAAAGAGGACAGAATGGAACGTACAAGAATACAAAGCCCTAGCCGTCCACACCTTCCCTCCTCCCCCTCCCTCCTTCTTATCCCCAGTCGCCTTCTCCCCCTTCTCCCCACCCACATGTCCCTCCCTTTCATCCTCCTCCTCAATCCTAGACGTATACCCAGGCGCAGGCGTCCCCGTCCCCGCAGCCGTATTCGTAGCCGTATGAGACGTCCCACTCCCGGCCGTAACACCACTTCCTCGGGCACGTATAATCTCATGATCGGCACCGTCAAACCCCACCGCTGCACTCACACCTGCATCTCCTGCTCCGGAATCGCTTCTCAGGATCCCAACTCTCGCAGGTGGCCCACCACCTCCTCCAGCGCCGATTCCAGCCCCTCCAGCCCTCTCCCGGCCATCCGTGTCGATTGAGCGTCCTTCTGATATCGCAGCACTCGTCCTCCTCGTCCCATCAATACTAGCTCCCGTCAACGCATCGCTCTCCCTCCCGCCTACCGAGCCAGAGCCAGAGCCAGAGCCAGGACCAGGATGGGAGTTGCGTAAAGCCAAAGCGTGTGGTGGGAGAAGTGGAGAGGTGGGTGGGATAGGTTGCATCGTGTACTGCTCCCCACCAGGCGCGCCATTAGTGGGGGGAGGGTACGGGTGGACTGCGTATTCCTGTCCCTTCCCCGTGTGTGTGGGTACACCACCAGCTTGTTTCTGTGCCTTAGTCGAGGAACCATGAACGATTCGGTGAACAGCAGAAGAGGGTGGGGAAGAGAGATAAACGACCCAAAAGAAATCAACCAAAAGCGTGAGGAGCCACCCCGCCGCGGTCGCTTGTTCAGCTGGGGTGGAGACGGGGGAGGAGCGGATGTGGTTGTCGATTGCGAGGGCGGAGAAGACTATTACTATTGAGGAGAGGTTTGCTAGTGGGGCGGCGGCAGTGAACGGCGTATTCGGGTTCGGGGTTGAGTAAGGGTAGGGAGGGGAAGACGATGGATGAGAGGGGGAGGGGGAGGAAAAGAGAGAAAAGCCAAGCCAGACGAGGATAATCAACTGCAGGATAATGGCAAACCAGAGGTACCCCCCGAGGTAAGAAGCTCCGAAGTCGTGTGTCAGGATCGATTGGGAGATTAGGGTGGTGAGGAATGCGATCTGTAATGACGTTCTCTGTTAGTTATCTCCATGGGAAAGGAGAGAGGAGGAGGAACGTACGATTCCGAACACCAGGGATGCGAGAAGGATTGGACTTCTCCGAGTTCCTGTAGCTCCTGCTTCGCTTCCGTAGCTTATAGGCCGTACCTCTCCACCCGGGCCAGCCAGCGGGTGTGGGTAATGATACCCATGAGGCTGAGCTTCGACCGGATACTGTCCCTGCTCTTGCCCCTGCGCATGTTGTGGTTGATACGCCGTACTCCCTCTCTGACTCTGATTACTCTGATTGCTCTGAAGTCGACTGTGCCGGCTTGGGTGAGGCGACCCCGCCTCCAAGCCAGGACCGTAGGCGAGCGCGGTGGAAGGACCGAGCGTCGCGCTGTTTCGGGAGTGGGAGGTGTCGAATTGGTCTGGGTTTTGCGACATTGCTGACGTCGGTGGTGGAGGGCTTCTCAAAGTGTGCTTCTATCTCCTCAGAATCAACTTCCCGAATTCAGTTGAGCGAGTCTTCTTCTTCTTCTTGTCCGCGGGAAGGGAACAGAACGGGAGAGAGAAGCAAACAGAAAATTTGGACGACGAGTGATAGCGACAAGAAGGAAACGAGGCTGCGCTTGCCCTAATTCAGTTCAGTTCAATTTCTCGGTTCTCTATGACGGATTGACATGACATCCTGCATCGTGCCCATTGCCCCTTATGAACCGTTTCTGGAAGCGATGATGATGGCAGGGCCTGGACCGAAGAAGAGGCTATCTATAGGTGCGTTTGATCCAGAGCCGCCTTCAATTCTACGTCGTCTCTCCTCTTTCTCCAGATAAGCTCTAAGAGCGTAAACAGATACTTTCCAGAGCTTACGTATTATTTAGAGAGGATGGTGAATGAATAGAGACAAAGGAATGTCTGGAAGAAACAGGGCCTCCTCGGTCTCACTATCCGGTGATCGGTGATCCTTGGCCGGTTTGAAATTGACGGTCCGGAGTAGCCTCACGCCTCGGGATGACGGATTTGCCTCCCCGCCTTGTCCGCCGATGTCATCATTAGGTTGGTTGAGCTGATTTCCACCACTTCGTCGCAACTCTTTCATGTTCTCCAATCCAAACTCTATTCCAGAGAATACACGAATACATGCTTCTCCAGCCCTCGCTATGGTCTAAGGAACTATTAAATCTCCGAAATGAGAGCAAGAGGTCAAACATGTCCAAGTTCAAGTGGCTGCGAACACCAGGTCGACCCATGGTGACGTTCGTTCGGGTGTGAGGTTGGTACGTCTTTCTTCCTTCTTCCTTCTACTTATCGATACGTGCCCTCGAGGTTTCTTATAGAGCGATTCGGATACCGCAACTATGTAGTGTAGAGTCCACGTTTTGAAGCTCACGGTTCGGTCATTCGCTGGCTTCGGTCGTCTTTCTCATTCCTACCTCTCCATGGTCATCCCTCTTGTCGTCGTGTTTTTCATTCTTGCTTTCTCAAGAGCTCAGGTCAAACAAACTCCCCAACCGATGCGCGTTTATCTAGGAATGCCATTGGATCCATGGGCTACGATGTTTCTGAGTTGAAGGCGCTGGTCTTGGCGAGGTATATTGATGCTTAACGGGTAGGCGCCTCTCCATGGGTCCTCCTTCCCCTCTCGCTTTTCTTTCCATTTCCCTGTCCGTTCTTCACCCCTTCATGCAGATCTAGCAAAAACTGAATTCGACCCAAACTGATGCGTCTTTACAGAGGAACATTACATAGCCCCGAAGCGTACGCAATGAAACGAGCCGGACAAAGGCGAGGATTAACTAGCTGGAAGAGGTGGAAATATATCGAACTCGATCTGCGATGGGTAGGACAAGCAAAGAGAAGTTTTAGAGGGAACTACAGGAAGAGTAGGAGAACGCCTGCGTCGCCCTAAGTAGAATCATTCGTAGCAACTTGGAGGTAAGGTGAGATGTAAAGTTTGAATATACTGTACGAGTGGATGGTCGACGGTTGAAAGCTGATTGTAACCTGTTCATGTATGCATCGAGTCGGATGTTTGAACTCTGTTTCAAGGTAGGAGAACCTGTGAGATATCGAGAAGAAGGATGCGGCCATCCTCACAGCTGACAGTGATAGACGCGCCAACAGGGTTCACTGAGAACTTCCTGATGGAGAGATGCGGAGGAAACCAGCAGAATGGACACATGATGGGCTCCCCATCCGCTGGTATATTGAGGCATATGAGACCGGAGAGGGAAGGGTTTTGTCGCCTACCAAGTGCGACGATGCGTAATGGATAATCAGATGTGACTGGGTGGGTGAAAAGGGGGTCCACGCCATTGGTGGTGGCAATGGTGGGCAAGGATGTGGAATTCGGGGTGTGAGGGAGGAATACAAAAGATGTGAGGGATTTGAGATATTTATTGAGAGAAACAATGCGAACAGTGTTGTTGGCCGTCCGCAAGTAAAGGGAGACATTTTCAGGGTGTTCGTCCGTCGATGCTAGTGTTGAGCCACCAGGGGAGAATGCGACGGCACCCATTACCCTATGTGAGTCAATGGTGGTTATATGGGAGCCACACTGTCCATCCCAAACGCGGAATGTTTTGTCCTCTGAGGCAGACACAAGCCGTAAGCCGTCAGGAGAGAACGCAACGGCACGGACCCTACTTGAATGACCGTTGAGGGTTGTAATGTAAGCCCCCGTCTCTCCGTCCCACAACCGGACTGTGTTATCGTAGGATCCTGAGGCAAGCCTTGAGCCATCAAGAGAGAATGTGATGGTTACGGCAAAGGAAGAGTGGCCATTAAGAGTACAAATATGGACACCTGTCTTCCCATCCCACAGCCGGATGGTCCTAAAGTCGGACCCTACAGCGAGCTTTGAACCATCAGAAGAGAATGTGATGGCTGAGATCCAGTCAAAACGACCATAGAGAGTGGTGATAGGGACTCGGGTCTTTTCATCCCACAGTTGGAGGGTGTTACTATCTTCACACCCCGACACAAACCTTGAGCCATTGTTTGAGTTAGTCATGGCCATGACCTGGTTGAAACGGCTATGAAAGCCATCAAGATTGGGTGTATCTGGCTCTGCATTCGGTGAACAGCTGGTAGGGTTTGAAGGACCATATGAAGGCAGCTCAACATCCCCGGAATGGCCTTTGAGAATGTCTGCTTTTATGTCCCAAAGACAAATTGTAAAATCACAGGACCCCGATGCAAGTGTTGACCCATCGGGGGAGAACATGGCATCACAAACCCAGCTGAAATGGCCGTTCAAAGTGAGGATAGGGGCACCTGTTATTGCATCCCACAAACGGACCGTCTGATCCCAGGATGCTGAGGCGAGCCTTGACCCATCAGTGGAGAATACGACAGAGTTCACTCGATGGGAATGGCCATCTAAAGCGATTATATGAGCACCCGTTGTTGCTTCCCACAAACAGATTGTGTGATCGTCGGATGCTGATGCAAGTCTCGACCCATCGGGAGAGAATGCAACATCATTAACGTAATCTGAATGGCCTTCAAATACGATAATATGTGCACCAGTCCGCCCATCCCACAGACGAACTGTTTTATCCGAGGATGCTGAGGCAAGTCTCAAGCCATCGGGGGAAAATGTGACGGAGTTTATTGAACTGGAGTGGCCTTTAACAGTGATGAGATGGGCACCCGTTGTTCCATCCCATAGGCGGATTGAATGGTCGTTGGATCCCGATGCAAGTCTCGATTGGTCCGGAGAGAATGCAACAGATTTGACCCAGCTGGAATGGCCTTCCAGAGTGATGAGATGGGCACCCGTTGTTACATCCCACAGACGGATTGTGCCATCGCCAGATGCTGATGCAAGTCTCAACCCATCGGGGGAGAATGAAACATCGGAATGACCCCGAGCAAAGTTGCCATGGTCTTCAAGAGTGACGAGATGAGCACCGGTCTGTCCATCCCATAGGCGAATTGTGGAGTCACCAGATGCTGATGCAAGTACTCCCCCATCAGGAGAGAAAGCAACAGCGTTAACTGAACTGGAATGCCCAGTCATAGTGACGAGTGCAGCCGGGTCCCATTCTTCTTCAAACCCTCTAAGGACGCTGAGGTGTTTCACATTTTTATATGTCTCGTACAGGGCGGTTTTCTGAGGAACGAATGGCAGCGCTGACTGATAAATATACATCGGCGCAAATTTCAGGACTTCGCCGCTCTGTAGCAGGAATCGGCGGACATCCGACAACATTATGTGAAGTTCGCCTTGCTCTGACCAACTTTGAGAGGTTTCACTCTAATTTTGGCCCGTTAGCAACCGAGCAGACCAGCGAGCCGCAGATACGTCTACTCACAATTCCATCCAATACTGTATCCAATATGTGATGTGCACGGTCGATGTGGCCAAGGATGCTCATGACCTCGAGCCATGCCATCACATGAGTGAACGCCCACTTGCTAAAGTCGTCAAGAAGTCCGCTATCCAGCTCTCCGGCTCCCTTGAGATGAGAAGCCCAATGAAACGCAGCGTAGACGAGGGCTCCTTGCAGGGATGGATCCCGTAGACTTGCGATCTCTTCCTTGTTCAGAAACCATTCTTCTGGAGTCAGATTCGCCATGTTGTATTTCAAATTCTCGTTCATTATACGGAAGCAAGCTATCGCGAGTCGGTGATGCTGCACTTGGGTATTGATCAGGAATTTTGGAACATAATTCGACGTAACGGTTGGTAGATCGTCCAGAGCGTGTTCGATGCGGTCCACGCAAGTGATAAAATCAGGGAATGACTTGTGATGTATGTGGAAGATTATATCTGGACCGCTCGGGGCAACGAGTGAATGAAGGTTGAGCAGGCCATTTGTGATGTCGGCAGGGCGCAAGTTGAGTAGCTGTGCTAGAACTCGGCAGGGCAAGGGGTTCTGCAGGACAATAATGGCACCGATAATAGTTTGATATCGATCGAACCATTCTTCAACTTCATTCGTACCCTCGGGGGTGGCGTTGGATATGATGCGAACATAGAGCTTATCCATGACGTCCGTTAGTTTCGAGCCAGTGAAGTCTTTGGGCGATACACCTTCAAGAAGGCGAGAGAGGCGTCTTTCGGGGTTGGCGGCCTTAACGTCGAGGATGAACTTTGTAGCGGTCGAGGCAGTGATGAACAATGTGCCACATATACCACATAACATGTTCATGTCCTTGGGGCTAGGCTGCCACGGAGGTTGACAAAGTGGGAACAGCCTTTGAACACTTTCAGCCGACAAAGAGGATTCGAGATACAATCGAATGTCGGAGTGGACAATAGAGTCATCGATCTCATGTAGATGAAAGAGATCGTGGTTGCTGTCGTGATCCAAAACATCTCGAATATGCCACTCCGGACGAGCCGTGATGAAGACCCTCAACTGAGGTAAAAGGCGAATGTTTCGTGCCAGCAGTGCCAGGAGGGTTCGACCCTCATCCTCTTTGCATTCGTCAAGAGCATCGATCACGATTAGAATCAGTGGTTTGGCCGGAATGGCTGAATTTCGGAGTGGGCCAACGAGGAGGAGGGATATTTGCTGGAAGATGGTCTTCTGAGATGCATCTGGATCCTGCTCTAGAGCCTTCTCGAGCTGTCGTGCAAATGACTCGTTGTGCCGCGCAAGCTGAAAAGCAATGGTTGGGCAGAAATATTTTGCGGTTGCCCGTTGGTCTTCGTTCACCGTGAAGAAGAAGCTGGCGCCCAGTATGCCAAAAGGAGCACTGGCAGCATGCTCAGCCACGGTCTGAGCAACCGTCGATTTCCCGATACCCGCTACGCCGTCCAGTATGTATATCGGCGACTGGCTACCGTTGCCGCTGGCCCACGTCCATATGTCGTCCAGGAGCTGCATTCGGGTATTCTTGAAGCATCTCGATCGTTGGTCTGCCACGTAAGAGTCGTACGCCGCGTTGACTGGGTTGAGGATATTCTTCAACTTCAGAAGCTAATCCACATCAATACGATCACGATGCCCTGTAGTTTACGAGTAGTTACTTACCAAACCGGATGATTCGGAATTTATATTTAGATTTCCGCCGACTGTGCAGAAATTGACGTCTCCTTGAGTGCATATTACGTTGTCATTGAAGGTGGCGCTGACGTGGTTTGATGAATTTTGTGGAGGGAGGGCTGGCTGATGTGGACCTGCATTCGAATAGTCGACATCAGGTATGGTCGCTGCGCTTCTGGCTGCATGACCTATATCTTGGACGTGTGGCCGCAGTTCGGTATAACACGTGATGGGTTGGGAGAACTGTGTATTCTGAGGCCCTAATGGTTCCTGGATGTCGGGGATCGAATAATCTGCCACAGGCGGGGGTAAGGGCGGGTATTGACTATATTGTAGAACGGGTGCCACCATAGGCATCGTTAAATGTGGCAATACAATATCAGGATAGTTGGCTTGAGGATATCCCGTGCTGGCTGGAGCAAATTGGGAGGGTAGAACGGGTGGTACATTTGCATCGTCAAGCGCGGTCGCAGCATGTCGAGTTGTATCACCCCTATCTTGGATGCGGGGACACGGTTCGGGATAGCACGCAGTGGGTTGAAACAACCACGTATTCCAAGGCTCATAGGACTCGTGGATGTAGGGGATCGGATAGTCTGCCATGGATGGAATAGGTGTGATGATAGGCATCGCCGAATGTGGCAGGTGAATATTGGGAGATGGCTGATACGTCGCTTGAAGATAAGTCGTGCGGTCTGAAGCAAACTGAGAGGGTGGAATAGGTCCCACATTCGAGTCGGGAGGCGGTCGGGAAGAAGAATTATTAGCCGGTGCCGATCGTCCGTAGGGCGAATATGTGACTGGACTTGGTGTCAAAGATAGGTAGACTTGACCCTCCGTACGCTTCCCTTCTGAGCGCAAGGGAGCCTTGGGCATGGTTGCCAACGAGGTCGATGCAAGATGGACAAAGGGAAGCGTGCAGTAATTGGGGGTGAGGAGGTCGTGGAAGTCAAGAACAGAACCAAGGCTTAGGGCCTACCAAGCAGGAGTACAGCCCCCTAATAGAATCCTGATTGAATCATTTGATCACAGCATTCTGGCCACGAGGATGGAGCGCCTAGCTGGGCACTCCCAGATCAGAATGTACTGCCTGATCAACGTCGGTCGATATCCAACTCGGGGGTTCAAGCTCAAGCCTGCCAGTTATTCGAATTTAACGATTTGCCTTTGGACATAACGAGATCAGTCAAGGGATTTTCAAGTTATGTCCATTACCTACTAGATCCGATTTCCATTCAATGACACGCAACCGAGCACTCGGATGGAATGAAAACGTCGATGCTGTCCACACATGCTGTAGACATGTGCGAGCGTGCCACAACTGCGTCTGGTGATCAAACTTCGTGCACGCACGGTGTCGACTCGAATGCGGTACATGTTTATTACAGGTGAGTACTTCGGAGTTTAGGCAGGAGAACGGTGGTTATATTCCGGATGATAAGCTAAAGGGTACAGGAACAGATGTACGATATTAGCATCACAAGCTCTTTCCAAAGGGAATAAGATGGTGGTCGGGAAGCTTGACTTGGAACACACGACGACGAAATAACCGGGAAAGAGTTGATGTTGATTCCGGAGATGGGAGAAATGGCAGAATGGATAATGGTACGTATGCCTGGGCTAGAAGAAGAAAATAAAATACATTCCAGGCCATACAAGATGTCCTAGACTGTTACAACAGATTATAGAAGAGTTCACATGATTCAAAGCGTACTCTGGCAGGCGGCTAGGAAGTGATTCAATGACGATTCAGAGAGAGTAACGGCAGAGTTGGCAGAGAGTAAGGCAAGCGAGTTGCCGCATCTGAATCCATAGCCGAAGCGCCTCTGAAAAATACAAGGCCAAATAAACAAATGCCGAAATTCCGTAGTCGGCTCGGGATTCGGACATGATGATCAGATGCTCGTTCGCCTCTCTGAACTCTCAAGCTCAATCCTCACTACCACTCTGACATTCACCCGCAAACTAAGAACCTGGAGACCTATAATGCCTATTTGTAGAGGGGCCGTCTACAAACTCCCTATGCTCAAAGCCTGCGATGGATCTGGGCTGTCAACCGACGCCAATGATTTTCACAACTGAGGCACCTCGCAAATGAAGGGTGCTCAACCTTCTCTTCAAAAATTGCCAGACCTGGCACGCGTCGACGCCAAGAATGAAGACAACGGTAGCTGGTACCCCAGCATCAGCGCGAACCTTCAAGTTGAGAAGAATGGTGGATAAGTTGGTAATGCGAGGAAATAGGCGAAGGTGCATAATTTCGTTCTCTTCCCTTCTCTGTCTCCCCACCCGCCGTTATTTGGACGTGCTCCATTCAACTTACGCCTTTCTCTGAACGCTCCTCTACGCTCTGTGGAAAGTAATGCTAATCAACGTTGTTGCCTCTAGGATACCTCAAGTTCGAAAAGCTCGCGTAGCAGCAGCTTGAACATCTTAGCCTCAGGCACCGTTTCATATCAGCCTCGTATCTGAGAAAGCTCAATACACGCAGCAAGCGAATGAGGATACCTTTGTTCCCTCTCCTACGTTCGGAGTGGCGTCCCTTTTGCCGTTCGCTCTTTCCTGTCTCGTCAGCGAAAGGAACTGCGTGTATTGTTCATGGGGCTATAGACATTGGGGATTTCATACTGGATGGAATATACACCTTATAGGTAAGCTGGTTTCCTTTTCCTTCACGCTTTCCTGTAATGTCCTTTCGCCTCGTCTTCTCTCCAATTCCATCTCCAGCAGAAGCTAACCAGCCTTTACTTGCAGGCCCATGTCAATTCCGGCGAACCAGCCGACTGCTGCTGCTACTGCACAATACCTTCGGGTGACAGCCGCCAGTCCTAGCTCGAACCTGCGAAACCTGTGGCTGGCTGAAGATAAATGTTACCATATCTAACCCAGAACACCCTGCCCCGAGGCTCCTCGTAGCGGCCAGACCACACGACACCGTCCCCTACTCCTACTTCCACCACCTCGTCGCAGACTCCAGGCCCAACCTGCCTGCATCCATACCTTCTTGTCCGGCATCTCCTATACGCATTCGCTTGCTGTATCAATGAGCGATGAACAGCCAAGCGACGCCGAGGCCGGAAGCGGCTGCCCTACCCCCCTCAAGGCGACGTTGGCGCCTTCATCACGAATTACTCTATTACCCTCCCATCCTACGCCTGTCGCTCTCCGAACGCTACAACGCATCCTACCGAGTCTCCCTTTTCCCAGACGCCCAGGCTGCGCTTTCCAACAGCATCGGAAGTGCCTGTCGGATTTCGGATATTGGCTGGGACCCTCTTTTGCCATCTCGAATCAACAGCAGTCGAGATGTGGTAGATCACGGCCCAATATCGTGACCGTCGCAGACGCATGCCTCGATATCCAGCTCCTCAAGTGTTTACGAACTGTTGGAGGTTCGGCCTTGACTTTTGGGTGAACATCCACACCTATATCAACCATACGCTCGCTGGCCGCCAGCACCTCAGCACCCTGGTTCGCTGTCTCCATGAGTTGCTGAGGCCGGCCTCCCACTTCTCTTGCCCCGAATATCATTGAGGCAAAGTCGTCCTCGTGGTGTTCTCTGCCTTCCCAGAGGAAGGAACGAGCCTATACCATGACGACGTTTTGCCTGAGGCAGGAGCATGTCTACGACCCGAAGATGACAGAGTTCATGGACCGCTGCAAGGTCGAGCTGATAACTTACTACATCTACCCATTGGCGACTAGATCTTGCGTCCGAGCAATGATGGATTTAGTAAGTGGTCCTGTTTTTGACAGAAATGCTTCTGCTGTGATTCTAACTAAGCGGGCAGCACAATCTATTCTGGCTGTACGACGAAGCTACCGATGTCCAGACCGGTCAAACGGCGCAAGAGACGGCGAAGGTCGTCAGAAACGCCCTTACCAATTCTGACTTCAACGACGGCTCCTGGCTCTGTGTGATGCTCTAAGAGTAGAGTGATCCCTCGTCTCTCTTTGAAGCCCACTCTAATTCAATTTCCTACTTTTTCGTCAGCTTTCGCAAACGCCACCTCGACGGCACCAGGAGTCCATCCTCGCCGACCACTTCTGCGGTTACGCAGACAGGGTGCAGACGAGGCCATCTACAGGGAGAAACAAAAGGTGCTCAAAATACCAACGTACATGGCATTCTGACGCGAAACAGCAGCTGTGCGAGTGGTCATGGACACAGTGGAATATTGCGACGAGCTCGAGCTCCCCCAGACTGTTCTGGATAACCCCGTGTTCCAGGTGGCGTATGACGCTGCACTCGATTTGACTTTTGGGACAAACGCGAGTAGTCACCTGGTTGAACTTTGTATATTATGCCCTGACAATCAACCGTTCGTTTGTAGGATATACATTCGTACAATATGGAGCAATCCAAAGGACACGCTGGAGCAAATGCAATCACGGTCATTATAAAAGAGCGTAACCTCGACGTTCAAGGAGCTATGGACTATTTCGGCGGATACTGTGAAGCCCTGACTGCGCTGTTTCTGGATGCGAGGCGTAAACTTGAGAAGAGGGCAGGCCAGAAGTGGAAAGATGCCGTCCTAATTCTTGATGGTATACGCTTTTCCTCACTGGACAAGTCAGGTGCGTATTCATCCTGGGTACCAGTGATCTCTTTCCTAACTCGTAGCACATAGATAGAGCTTTGCAACGAAAAGATATTTCGGGAAGAAGAATTAGGAGGTGCAGAAAGCAAGGGTTGTAGAACTTCGGGCACCATTCGTGGACCACGTGGATTTGACGGACTAGATTTTCTTAGCCACCTTTTTTATCATCTGTATCTACATATCGCCGCTAGAATGTACTACATATTTTGAGACCAATAAAGTAGAAAACCTATTCTCCCTTCTTTATAACCGGTCCCTTTTATTCTTCTTCGTTGGGTTTGTTCAATCTTCTTCGACACGCCACATCCGCGTTACGCTTGAGATATTAGGTCTATTAATAGCGATAACCTTCTAACCCCCCTTGATATGATGCGTAGTATCTGGAGATGGACATCAATTTCACTCACCGGGCAGAACCAGCCACCCACCTGCCACAATAATGCAATCTATGACATGCCGGCAAGAACGATTGTTGCGAATGGAAGTCGAAATTCAAAATCAATAGATGCCTATCGGATCGACGGATACAGTTTATTGACAAGTCACGACTATTTATACCCTTTATACCTTAACACACGAATAGCTAGCGCAGCAGCATGGAGGGCTATAGGCGACGGCTAGTGCCGTACCTTCCTCGCAACCCGGGATGGCAAGAGGGCAAAGACATTGCTTCAAGGGTGTACACCCGCAAGTGGCAGCGGCTTCCCCCTTGGCGATTATAGAGGCGGAGGTCACGGTAAAGAGTGCGGCAAGTACCAAGCGCAGGATTTGCATCTATAAACGTAGCGTAAGTATTGCGTACTTGAGCGCCCAGCATTGTAGAAGTCGTGGACTTGCATTGGATGATTTCACAGCAGGTCGATTCAAAGTCTTGATGTTAGTATGGTCTTGTAGAAACTACGTGGAGGTGGTCAGTAACGTGGTCAAGCGAGCCAGTTGCAGGGTAGTACCAGTGGGGTGTTGCTTTGAGTGTGGGGTGCAGAAGCTTTGCTCGAAACCTCCCGAATAAATACGAAATTTCTTCCACCGTGATCGCTCGTAGGGGTTAGGATGAATCCAGACTGACGAGGGGTATCATTACGAAGGCAAGATCTGTGACAGTGGTACTAGTAGTGGCTCCTGACAGTCATCTACTAAACAGCGCTCAGGTCAAATTAGGATGGGGACCTGACGTAGACGTTCCTAAGCCGAGTCACAGAAGTTAGAGGGTGAGGCCTGAGGTTCGGCTCTTCCACAGTACTATCCTCTGCGAATTCCTCCTGGTTGATCAAAGCCACCTCCCTTTCGAGATGTCGGTAATGTCGTTCCCGCCTCTACAAGATGCCCGTCCATTCGAAATAACCCACGCGAGCTTCCGGTAAGCACTTGAAGTAGCTGGCCAGTCTTGATTTTGTCGTTCTCCAGTTGTCGCCTATAGGACTCTTCCGAGGGCGCCAGTGACTCTGCATGTGGGGAAGGTGGTTCTGGTGAGCGGCCAGGCTAGTTCAAGGAGGATAATGATGAGCATCAGCGAGGAGATAAAGGTGGGTTCGAGGAAGAACAAGGAGGTGGGGGAAATGACGTCGCTCTAGCGGCGGAAGCTCTTGGGGGAGTCCGTACGGGTGGTGGTGAACGAAGTTCAACGAACCCAGTGTAGACGCCCAATACTGTGCTCGATCACGTAACGGGCCACTCTGCGCCAGAATTGTCATAGCTCAACGCTAGCTCAACCTAGCCTTCCAGTATTTTTTGTGTAGATGGCGATCCATCTTGAGTATTCCACTGTGTACCAACTGTGCCCCAGAAAAATTTGTAGAAATTCAGAAAAATCATATGCCGAAAAGATTGCTGAATCTGGCAATGCAGGGTAACGGGTCACTCACATTTCATAGCTCAAACTGCCTTATAACACTATCCTCTCTGTATCGTAATATGTTCTATGGAAGTATACAAGGATAGTCGAAGTTGCTCGGGACTGGAATACGTGATGAAAGCTGTCAAATGAGTAGCTGAATTTGGATTATATAGGCTGGAATAGGGATTTTCGGCAATAAATCAGAGGGAGAATCACCAATACCTGGGATATCGACACTGTTTTGTGTTTTATTAGTATCTAGCAAGATAAAGTCAAGTTTTGTAGCAGCTTACTATGGCCCTCGACGCTGTATAGATCTCCCAGTGCAGCTGATTTGTCGGATTGACAGGCCAAATCTAGGTCGGTCACCGTGTCCCGCTCGGTCCCATTCTCACCACACACACGTTGTCACCCAATTCTTGCTGGATCGTATAGCTCTCATATGTAGCTCCAGAATGCGGTATGGAGTTGGCCACTGCGTGCTGTGGTTGTTGAGAAAATGTCGAATGACCCGTTACATGGTGTGGCCCGTTACGTGATCCACATCAGTAGACGCCGGAATTTCAATTTCCATCGCGTGCGCACGTGCCTGCTTCTCCCACGCTTGGGCAACTTCCGTGTTTGCTGTTCCTTGGCGATTCTGACAATGCCTGGCCTTGTTTTGACCACTTGCGTATGGCTCGCGTTGGGCCTGGACAGAGGCCGGATCCATAACGGCACCAACCTTGGCGGGTAGCTTCGCGAATTCCACCACCTCGACTGACGCGGCTCCGCCGATCATGACCTCATCCTTATGAGTAGCTGAAAAACTTCCGTCAAGAAATGCCGCCGGACAAGACGTCAATACGCAGGTGCTTGGTGCTCATGCAGTTTCAATCCTGCATTTCCTGCCACCAGCGGCCTTCAGTGTTTATTCCTCGCTTACACGATTCGGGAACTTCCGGAGGTGGACATTAATTCTGCTCACAGTAATCAACCAGCCCCCTATTCGCCGCGACAGTGATGTATTTACCACAGTACGACTTTCATGAATAGAAGTTGGATTTTCAATCAATAGATACATATCTGCTTGATGGACACAGTTTATTCCCAGTATCTCGTATTGAAAGCCTGGTTGATCTCTACCCAGCTTAGGCTGCAACTCAATCCCATGATCAATTACACTTTGACACACGAATAGCTGGGGCAACAGCATGGAGGGCTATAGGCGACAGCTCGGGCCGTGCCGTCCTCGCAAAGCGGAACGGAGAAAGGGCAAATACATGTCTTCAGCGCTGTACACCCGCAAGCACTGGGGGCTGGGCCCTGCCTAGTGATGAGGGAGGCAGAAACTACGGTGAAGAATGCGGGAAGTATTAAACGCAGAACCTGCATCTGTAAATATGGTTGAGTATTTGAGTGCGTACAGTCAGTGGAGATCGTGAACTCGCATTTGATTTTTCCACAGTAGCACGGGTCAGAGTTTCGTCGATGGTGTGGCCTTGAGACACAACTGGATAGAGGTGCTCAGAAACGTAAAGACAACTGAAATAGAAGGTGTTCTCGAGTTAGAGATGTAGAACACTTCGCTCGAGACCGCCCCTATAAATATAGAATTTCTTCCACCATGATCGCTCGTGAGAGTAAAGTTAATTCAGATTCACCACGGGTATCATAAGACCGCGAAATCTGTGCGAGTTCCTGGTGGTATTAGTAGTGGCTCCTGACAGTTGTCTGCTAAACAGCGTTCAGGTCGATCAGGAAGCGCAGCTGACGGAGAAACTCCCAGCTCTCCTCCTAGGAATAACCACCGAATCACAAACCAGGTAGAGCACAGCAGGTTCGTGGAGGCAAAGGCAAAGGCATCAAGCCTTGTTACGACTTTGGCTAGGTGCTGGTGATATCGTTTTCGCACCAGAGCTTGGTAGGCCCAAAGCTTCCAGGGTTGTCCTATACGTACCTCGGATTTCTCAATGCCTTTACGAAAGGCACCGGATTCATGACACAGACATTTCGTTGCGACATTTTGATCATGGTGAACGTGAACTTGTCGAAATCGGCTCGGGAATTCGGGAATTGATCTGACCAAACCAGAGTTCGAGCCGTCCCGCGGCCGATGTTTCTTGCTCTCCTCTCCGTCCTCTTCTAGCTCAATCTCATTACTAACGCGACCCAAGCTGGAATCAGGTGCCGGAAACACTGAAACTTGCAAAGTTGAACCTCGAACTTGTGCTGTCCCCAAGGCAGAACCAATGTCATCTCAGGCTGTAGACTTGTGACCAGCCGCTCGAACTGTTGAGCCTCGAGCACCGTTTGTGGATCACGTTGACCTCACGGAGCAGATTCTTAGGTGCCTTTCTATTATCAAAAGAGTATACAATCCGCCCGATTGCTTTCTATCGGAAGTTTCCCCCAAATACATTGATTATAAGTCGGCAATTTCTGTCATGACCGGTACTTTCTCGGGTTCGTTCGATCTTTTTCGACGCGCCACATCTGCGCCTCAGGCCTAGGCTTCACGGCTTGATAGCGACGAACCATTGACGTTCTTGATCTCAAGCTCGTGTAAGTGCGAAGACCGGAACCTGATGGCACGAGTTAGGTACGCAATCGACGGCCTGACTGCCATGAACGGAAGCTCTTAGCTGAACTTGAATTTCAATTTCACCAGATCCCTATCTTCTGCTTGGCGGATATAATTTATTCAGAGTACTGTTGCATGGGAACCTATCGAGTTACTACCATGTCTCTACTCACACCAGTTAAACCTTAAACTATTCAACCTTAATGCACGTATAGCTAGGGCAGCAGCACGGTGGGCTATATGTAACCGACAACGCAGTCCCCTTTTCGCAGACTGGGAAGCCGGCAGGGCACCCACATACCTTGAGCGGTGTGCATCCACAGACGCTGGGTGCAGTTTCCTTCGCGACGAGTACTGAGGCGGAAGTAGAGGCCACGGCGAAGATTGCGGGAACTATCACGCTCAGAAATTTCATCTGTGAACGTAGTATGAGTACTCGAGTCCTCGGAGATGATTGGCAGAGCTCGTAAACTTGCCTTGGATTACTTCGACGTAGCGCGATTTACTAGAAGAGTTTTGGTGCGTGTGCTTGGAGTGCGGCTAGGCTACGGTAGAGGAGGTCAGCAATGCGGTCGTCTCAGTCAACGAAAAGATAATACCAAGAGAACGTGTTTCCGAAGGGAGTATAGAGTCCTTCGCTCGAGACAGCCATTTAAATACGAAAACTCTTGCACCTAAAATCGCACGTGAGGTGCATAACAAACCTGGGCTTGCTAGGGGTGCCCTTAGGCCCGAGAGTGCTAAGATGGCTGGGGATAATGGGATTGGCTACTGATAGTCATCCACTGAACGGCGCTCAGGTGAACCTAGGATGGGCAGTTGAAGTCTGATTTGAACTCGGGGAAGTTCACACCTCTTACCCCAGATAAGCTATTGAATTGAAAGCCGCCGAAATGTCGCGTGAACGACGGAGAGCTTTCAAGCATCGTTACAGTCTTGGCTGGACCTTGGACGGTGGGGCACCTACGAGTCATGGCTGTAATTTTTCTTCAATTCCTCCAGTTTAGGCTGATAATATATATTCGACTAGTCATCTCAGGCAAGCACGGGCAAGGCGTTGTTAGGAAGTGAGAAAACCGCCTTGGCTCGGAATTGTGTGGAAACAGGCTGGGAATACCAAACCTAAAAGAATCAGACCCCGGGGTCAGCAGCCCCAGATACGTCTGATTTCGACCCAAAGGACTTTTCTCTGTTCCTGACACCCCCTTCAATTGTAAGTTTCTTCAATTTCGGTGGTCGAAATCGGATCGGGATTCGGAAATGATTCGGAAGCGCCTGGGTTCGAACCTTGTTGCAGCCACTCTGTTTCTTTCTCACCCATTCAAGTTACGTCAAGGCTACGACAATGATACTCAAGTGCCACTCGCATCTGTCCTGGGCTCGAAGCTGGCCTTAAATACGTGCTTCCAGCTTTAACGTTAAATATCTGCGACACCAGTGCTCGTTCAACTGCTGCACTCAGTGGTCCAACTTCCGCAATCTCTTCAAGAACAGCTAAACATCCAGGATATCAATCACAGGAAAAGGACCCGCTGTATCTCGTGCTTCGCCTCCGCTCAGTGCTCAGCTTCAACGATAGTCCAAGTTGAGAGGAGGTTTATCAATGTTGGTCACCGGACAGCTTTGTTCGCCTTTTCCGCCTCTTCGGACGGCATGAGGCTCATGCATATGGTTATTCTGTTCTTGGGACATTCATCAACGACGACCGCTGGGAGCAATCGGCGCCCAAATCTGACAAATTCTTCAAACCACTGTAATAACATGAAAACCTGAACTTGGAGGCTCTGCATAGATTGCAGACGAACGGCTGATCTCTTACGCTTCGTTACTATTTTTCCTTCGTGGTTAATGCGAACTTCGCTGTTATCGCTGTGAGCGAGCATCATAGGACTGAGTACGAGTCGGGGATTTCTGTTCATCGGTACTTTCTCAGGTTCATTCGATCTTTTTCGACGTGCCACATCTGCGTCTCAGGCCCATTCTTCGCGATTGATAGCGACAACCTATTGACCTTCTTGACTCCGATGGAGTCAGCCAGGTACGCAATCGAAAGGTTTCTCATGAACGGAAGCTGAACTCGAACTTAAAATTCAAAAGATGTCTATCATCTGCTTGGCGGCGGATACAATTCGTTCAGATAATCAGATAATTGTTCCATGGGAAACCTATCGAATTCCTACCACGTTTCTACCCACACCAGTAAAACCTTAACTTATTCAACCTTAATGCATGTATAGCTCGGGCAGCAGCACGGAGGGCTGTAAGTAACCGACAACGCAGTCCCCTTTTCGCAAATTGGGATGCCGGCGGGGCAGAAGCATGCCTTTGTCGCTGTACATCCACACACGCTAGTGTCCTCCCTCGCGACGAGTACCGAGGCGGAAGTCATGGTGAAGAAGAGTGCGGGAATTATCATGCTCAGAAACTTCATCTGTGAACGTGGTATGAGTACTCGAGTATCGAGTTGAGCGTAGAGTTAATGAACTTGCGTTGGGATTATTTCAAGGTAGAAAGGTTTAGAGTTTCGGTGCTGGCGTTTGGGTACAGCTAGACTAAGACAGAGGGGGTCAGCAATGTGGCCATTGGAGCCAGCGAAAAGATCGTACCAAGAGTGCTTTTAATGCGAGATGTAGAGTTGTTCGCTCAAGGCGGCGCCTTTAAATACGAAAAGTCTTGCGATTGTGATCACACGTGAGCTGTAGAACATGCAGGAACAAGCCTGAGCTTGTTAGGAGTGCCCTGAGGCCTGAGAGAGCTAAGGCGTTTGGCGGTAATGGGATTGGCTGCTGACAGTCATCTACTGGACGGCGGTCAGGCGAGTGACCTAGGACGGACACCTGAAGTCTGATGAACTCAGACTTTTTCCCAGCGCTCACCCTAAATGGTTTACTGAATTGAAAGTCGCAAAAACGTCGTGTGAACGACGGAAAGTTGAGGCCAGGTTGCCACCTTGGCTGGACCGGGATCTATTGATTTTGGTTGACTGTTTCTCAGCAGATGAGGCTCGACGCAGCATTCATGGGCTGTGCTACAAGTAATCTCGATGTCTATAGCTCGGTATACGGGCATAGATTTGAAAGCGTTTAATTGTGGTAGCGCTGGTGATGCTTTGCAGTCTGTCATCGAGCAAGGTAGAAAAAGACAAATGGACATCAATTCCGAGATCAACGATTCTTCAATTTCTTTTGTCGAAATCGGATCGGGGTTCGGATATGAACCGAGAGTGCCTGGGTTCAAACCTTGACGTGACCACTCTGTTTCTTTCCCTCTCCTTCTCTGAACTCATTCAATTCAATCTTGTCGGTACTGCCAGGACTGCAACGTTGACAATAATCACACCCGAAATCTACTCGGGATCTTTCTCGTTCCCGAACCTGGTCCTGAATACGCGCTGCCAACTGAAGCGCCAGCATAACAACTTCAAGCTTCCACCACAGTCCACCATGTCTTCAAAGAAGAGGAGGGGCTGAAAGATATCGGTTTAAATAAAAGGGCTCACTATGTCTCGTGCTTCTGCTTCAACGAGCGTCTTCAATTTGGGTGGAGGTTCTCAATGTTCGCACCAGAACAACTCAGGTGAAGGTAAGCTTTTTCATTCTCTTCTTCATTCTGTCCACCCTTCGTCATTCGAGCATGTTCCATCGTCTTCGACCTCTTTACGCTCTCTACTCCTCTGGCCGATGAGAGCTAATAGCGATTCTGTCTACAGGACATTCATCAGCAACGACCACACCTCCTGCAACCGCCTGCCTGTCCCTTTCAATTACTTTCAAAATCACGACGACATGATTTTGGGGTACTGCAGACGAATGGATGTCCTCCCACCCAAGCCGTAGCTCTACCAGAACTATGGGCCACCCATTCGCCTTGCATGCCTAAGCCGAAAGATTGCGTGTGTGTGTGGCACCCAGTTGCTGCTGATATGCCAAAAGTCGAATCCACTCACGGAAGTGCTTTGCTAAAGGTATGACTTCCCGCCTCGCTTCCATCCGTTCCATTGACCTAAAAGCTACACTTCTCTTCGCTCACAGGTTTACCAGGTCTACCTGGCTTAGCAAATGACAAGTCTCGCCGCATAGCACGCGCAATACTTGGCTTTCAACTTTGCCCAGCCTGTGGTTGCTTGGGCTGCCGGATGTGGCCAAACCTCGGACATATTCAAGTTCAATCACCTGTCGAAAATCACCTCGCTGCCCTCCCCGAAAACCCCAAATTCACGAAATGCCTTCATGCCTAAAACCATGCAGGCGACACGACGTCGCCCTTCACAGCTCCTTGCATCCTCTCGATTGCAGGTGTCAGCAACCTGATCGGTCGCCCACATTCGGTCCCCCTGCCCTATTCCTCTCCCTACCTTCCTCGTCCTACAAATCACCTTTGGGTAGCACCACAGGTGCAATCGCCCCTTTCTTCCTAGAGGCGGAGCGCGCACGACCCGCTTCAAGCCCGCCAGGTCCAGGCAAACGGAGCTCAATCCGGAGCCCAATATTCAATCATGATGCTCATGCTTTTTGGCCCTCGGAAGCACCCTTCGGATCTCGGATGTTGACTCGAACCAACCTGAATTCAACACCATCCTGTTGAGGTTTTCATCCTCAATCTCCTGCAAAGGGCGTCACCTTGACTCTCATCGATGGGCGCCTGGATACCAAGGACCTTCCATGCTACGTGTCGACCAAAGAAGGAGCTATCAGGAGATCCAAGTACGATGTTCAGCCTGTACGTTTGGATCCGTGCCATGACCAGGCTTGTGGGAAATCGCCCGCAAGGACATCAGCCGCACCCCTCACCGCTTGCATTGTTCAGCACCCTTGCCACCTTACCTATCCTACCCTCGCGAACCCATCCGAGCCTGGTGGAGGCGAGATCATTCATGGAACTGGTCATCTTCCAACCCACCTCGTGGACAACTTCGTGGGTATCAGCAACTCGGCCGAGTCATGAAGCAACCATAACCGTGGACGCTACTCGTTTCATGGTGGATCGGCCATGACCACCCTCTCATACGAGGCTTGGAAGCTTCATTGGAGGAGCGTTGCGGCAGCAGAGGCAGTACGCAGGTGCTGCCCACTCATGCAGTTCCGATCCTGCATCTCTTTTCATCGGCTGACTGGTGGAAGAATCTTCTCCTCAAGGACGGAGGCGAAGTATATGAGCGGCTCTGTCAGGGGGAAAGCAGGGAAAAGAGGCGAAGAGGGTATGAAGCATGGCACAGGGCGTAATGGCTTTCACGAGGAGGATAAAACCGTC
The DNA here is from genome assembly GCA_944990035.1 of Clitopilus passeckerianus. Lineage (NCBI taxonomy): Eukaryota > Fungi > Basidiomycota > Agaricomycetes > Agaricales > Entolomataceae > Clitopilus > Clitopilus passeckerianus. The sequence continues at coordinate 200,038 of CALYLX010000059.1, forward strand.
GTCGTCAAGCCGCAAGGAGGCAACACTAGGAACTCCAAAGCACTCGCGGCACACACCACCACCACCACCATCTCGATCCGAGCTGATATACGCGTTGTCGGCCGGAGGATAGTGCCAGCGGGGATCTGTTACAGCACAGATGATGGTTCTCCTCCTAAAGCCAAGGTTTATACCTTCGCTTTTTGGCCACCTCGAGTTGGACCTTCTACCACCCTAGGCGAATATGCTGTTCCCCTCACCCCATTCCTTCCTTCACGACTCGGGAGCCAGGGCCCTTCATTCGTCATTCGAGATTCCCAATACCCCATTATATTCTGTGGCGCCACCATTCCCTGTTTCTGGTGGTAATCACCCTACACCGAACCCCATGAATTGGCTCTGCTATCGTCGAGCAGAAGGTTGGTTTAGGCAATAGTACCCCTGGCTACGCTGCTGCCAGTGGCGTATAGCTCGAGCTAGTATGCCCGCTAGCTAACGGTGTCAGGACTGACTGCTCAATAGCTATGGGCTGATGCTCGTGGTCAGCAGCTCGCCTTATGTGCGACCCTTGGGGAGGTAATTGGCTAGGTGCTACGGACCGCTCCTTAATCTCGCTATCTCTACTAGGTACTCTCAATATGTCTTCTAGTACATTCTCCCTATTATTAAAATGTTGCATGAATATTTCGTCGTCGTCGCTGTGACTCTTGACGCCAGTTCGAGCGAGCAGTTGCTCGTAAAACCCCATCGGCTCGGAATTCGGAATGTACACTTTCTGTGATTCAAGCTTTCCGTGCGAACGATCATATAGACACAGCCGTTTGATTAAATCCTCGAACCACCGAACCAGGTGAACCATCCTCTTACATGGCAGCACGACATCCGTGATTGATACATTCGCGACTGACGAATAGCATGGCTAGTCTCAAACTACATAAGAATAAAATCAGAGCTCAAGGGGACGTTACTCTGGAAACAACAAGCGTTGCCAGAGATGCCATTAACAACTATCATATTACATCTCCAAACGCCAGTAAGTCCAGTACACCTGATCATTGTAGATAGTAAAGAGGTTGACCGAGGGTTTTGGAAGGCCCCTTACCTAGTCTGGACCCTAGATCGGTATGTATCTGGGCCATTATTTGCTTGTTTCTTCGTTGAAGGGAACTTGGGCCACGCGTAGCTTCTCCACGCTTGTCGGGACTGCAACATCCCCTATGCTAAGGAACTCCTGGACCATATAAAGATGGATGATATCAACTACATGGATGCCGCCGACAAAAACAACACTGCTCTTCATCTTGCCACTAAGGCAAACTGTAGTGCGATCGTCGAGATGCTGACAGGCCGCCGACTGATCAACGTCAACATCAGAAACAGTAACGGCGAAACGGCTTTGATCTTAGCTTCAGAGCTCGGACACCACGAAATTGCCATGCTGTTACTGAATAAATCAGGGATTAACCCGAATATTTATCGTCATTCCGACGGCCAAACGGCTCTGTTGTGTGCCTCGAATCAAGGCCATACCGAGATCGTACAGCTGCTACTCAGTCAGGACGGTATCAACCCGAATACGGCGGACAAGAATGGTGAAACAGCCCTCATTCTTGCCGCTCGTAGAGGGCACACGGACATCGCACGCTCATTGGTTAACCTTGTCGCCATTACCACCGACGCACGAGACAGTTATGGTGACACGGCCTTGATGTGGGCTGCGAAGGGAGAGCATACCGAAATTGTGCGGTTATTGCTCGAGGATGGCGACGCGGACCCTAACCTGCGGGGCTTGTTTGGGAGCACGACTCTCATGATTGCATCAGATAGAGGGAATATGGATATCATTCGGATGTTACTCGAGCATCCTGGTATTGACATCAACGTTAGCAGCAAGCTCGGCAGTACGGCTCTCTCTAGTGCCTCGTACAAAGGACACACAGATGTCGTCGACCTATTGCGCAGCCGAGGGGCGGAAACCTCTGGATGCTGCATAACCTGAATTGTTCTATGTTCTACATCTGTCGGGTCATTCCCTTTCTTCCTGTTGAACTTTCAACTACATTATCACTCGTTACTCCCACTGTTTATATCTCCGACGAGCCAAGTCAATGTAGACTATTACTCTTATCAACACATACGACGATACGCAAACAGACATATCGTAGAGATTCCTTCATCTACTGTGCTCGGAAATTGCTAGTCTGCCAGTGCGTCCAAGAGTCCGCCGTTCCGCCGGGCTTCATGAATGCGGCACCATGCAAGAAATCACAACATTCGAGCAAGACGTCACCCTGAATTGAACAATTGCATTCTCGTTGGAATATTTTACGTACCCGTAGACGCGTTTTACCGCCCGAGCTCACCGAATAGCTCACGATGCCGTTCGGCTCTTTGATCGCCACGGCCCTATACTTTTGCATTCTCCGCCGTTACGTTACAAGCGGCAGTCCGTCATAACCTTCCCTTTCAACGATGTTCGCTGAAATAGGTGCAATTGTAGCGGGGGGTAGTGCGGTGCGAAGCCTGTGCTATAAACCGGTACTGGAGTCGTATTCATGGGTGACACCCAAATTATATATCGAGAAGTAGGACACGGCCGCTCTCACAGCCAACAGTGATATATGAGCCTGTAGGATCTACAGAGAACTTCTTGACCTTAAAGTGAGGAGGGAACCAACAGAATGGGACCATGACAGGCTCTCCACCCGCTGGTACCGCGAGGTATACGAGACCACACAGGGAAGGGTTTTGTCGCCTACCGAGGGCGATGATGTGCAAAGGATAATCAGATGTCACCGGGTGGGTGAAAAGAGGGTTCAAAATAGCACCATTTCTGATTGCATTGATGGGCAAGGAGGTGGAGTGCAGGGCCTTCGGGAGGAATACAAAGGATGAGATGAATTTGAAATGTTTCTCGAGAGAAACTGGGCGAATGGGGTCGTCGACCGTCTGCAGATAAAGGGAAGCAGTTCCATGGTCTGCGTCAATTGATGCAATTGTTGAGCCACCGGGGGAGAATGCGAGGGCACGCATTATCCTGTCTGAGTTGATAGTGCTTATATGAGATCCAGACGAAACGCCCCATACCCGGAATGTCTTGTCAGACGAGGCCGACACAAGCCATAGGCAATCAGGGGAGAACGCAAGAGCATGGACATAGTCTGAGCGACCGTTGAGGATTTTAATACGATCCCCCGTCGTTCCGTCCCACAACCGGACGGTCATATCATCGGATCCTGAGGCAAGCTTTGAGCCATCGGGAGAGAATGCAAGGTCCGTAATACCCCTGGAGTGGCCAAAAAGAGTGCGAATATGGTTGCCCGTCTTTCCGTTCAACAGTAGGATGGTGTAATTGTAGCATGCTGAGGCAAGCCTGGAGCCGTCCGGAGAAAATGCAATGGAGCTTACTGGGCGGGAATAACCACGTAAGGTGATGATATGGGTTCCAGTCTTTCCATCCCACAATCGGAGGGTGCCATCCGTGGATCCAGACACAAATTTTGAGCCATCTGGCGAGTGGGCCATGGCAGTGATCCCGCCAGCATGCCGATGGATATGATTCAGAGGAGTGAACGGAGTGTTCGCAGTACCTGAGGTCAGGCTGGCATTGCTAGAATGGCCTTTGAGAATATCCGCCTTGACGTTCCAAAGACAGATTGTAGAATCAAGGGATCCAGACGCAAGCCTTGACCCATCGGGGGAAAATGCAACGGAAAGGACCGCGTTGGAATGTCCGTTGAAAATAATGATAGAAGCTCCTTTTGTTGCATCCCACAGACGAACTGTCTTATCAAGCGACGCTGAGGCAAGTCTCGCCCCATCAGGAGAGAATGCGATATCCGTAACCCAATCGGTATGGCCCTCGAGAGTGATGATATGTGTGTCCGTTGTTGCTTCCCAGAGACGGATGTTGTGATCCCTCGACGCCGATGCGAGTCTCGACCCATCTGGGGAGAAGGTGACAGCTTCAACCCAACCGAAATGACCTTCAGGGATAACGAGATGAACATCTGTTGTTCCATCCCAGAGGCAAACTGTGTGCTTGCTCGCTACCAATGCGCCGACGAGTCTCCACCCATTAGGGGAGAAAGCGACAGAGTTGACCCCACCAACTCGACGGCTGTTGACTCGAAGGGTAGTCAGATGGGCACCTGCTGTTCCATCCCATAAGCGGATCGTGTTGTCATTGGATCCCGATGCGAGTCTTGAACCGTCAGGGGAGAATCTAACGGTGTTGACCCTGTCCGAATGGCCTTCCAGAGTGGTAAGATGGGTACCCGTCGCTACATCCCAGAGACGAATGGTGTGATCGGTGGATGCGGATGCAAGTCTCTACCCATCAGGAGAGAATGAGACATCATTAACGTCATCAGAATGGCCTGAAAATGTGCTGATACGAGCACCGGTTTGTGCATCCCACAGAGAAACTGTGTTGTCTCGGGATGCTGATGCGAGTGTTGTTCCATTGGGAGAGAAACTGACGGCCTTGACTGGACTCGAATGGCCGGTGATAGTGACGAGCGCTGCAGGGTCCCACTCCTCTTCAATTCCACTGAGGACCTTCAGACCTTTCGCATCTCCGAAGGTCCGGTTAAGAGAAGCGTTTCGAGGAAGGAATGACAACGCTGATTGATGAATATGCATTGGCGTTAACTTCAGCACTTCACCACTCTGCAGTAGGAATCGCCTGGTGTCGGACAGCATTCTGTGAACGCCGTCTCGGTCGTTTTCTGTCCATGCTTGAGGGTTGGCGTCCTGTATTGCCGTTCTTTAGCAATTAGTGTGGTATGTTGAAGTATTCTACTCACAATTGCATCCAACGCCATATCTAACATCTCGTAGGCGCGCTTCATTTGGCCGAGGATGATCATGACCTCAAGCCATGACATGACATGGGTAAACACCCATTTCTCGAGATCAATTTGAAGCTCGCACTTGAGCTCTCCAGCCGCGCGAATATGAGAAGCCCAATGAGACGCAGCGTAAGTGAGGTCGTCTCCAAAGGGTTTATCTCGCAGACTCGCGATATCTTCCAGATCCAGGAAGCATTGGTCGGGAGAGAGGTCTGCTACATTCTGCTTCAAGTTTCGGTCCATGACACGGAAGCATGCCCTGGCGATTTCCTGATGATGTCTCTTCGTATCAATCAGGAATTTTGAAGCCAGGTCTGGCACATGTGTGACCAAGCTATCCAGAGCGAGCTTGATACGCTCTGCACTTGTGATGAAATCGGGGAGTGATTTGTGGTGTACTCGATAGATCAATTCGGGACCACTTGGGGCGACTAGAGAGTGCAGATGGTACATGGTTGCTTCAATCTGGCTAACCTCGATGCTCAGCAGTGTAGCCAGAGCTTGGGCCGGGGGGGGGGGGATATTGAAGGGTAATGATTGCACCAACTACGACTTGATACAGTTGAAACCATTCTTCGGCTTCGTCGGGGAGGTCGGGTACAGCGGCACGTATGATCTGTATGTAGAATTTGTCCATGACGTTGGTGTATTTGGAGCCAGAGAAGTCTGCTGGTGACACTCCATCGAGGAGACGAGCAAGTCGTCTTGCAGGATTCTGCGCTTTCTTGTCCAGAACGAATTTGGTAGCCGTCGATGCAATTATGAAGAGGGTTCCACAGACGCCGCATAGCATGTTCATGTCGTGAGCACTGGGACACCACAGAGGCCGAAGATGGGGCAACACCGTCTGGACGCTCTCAGCAGATAGGGAGAAATTGAGATAGAGTCGGATATCGGATTGCACGATGTAATCCTCTATTTCATGCAGCCGAAAGAGCTCATGATTGCGATCTCGGGCTAGAACGTCACGGACATGCGACTCAGGGCGAGTGGTAATAAACAGCCTCAGTTGAGGCAAATGGGGGACATGCTGGGCGAGGAGGGTCAAGAGGGATTCGGCTTCCTCCTCCTTACACTCGTCCAGTGCGTCGACGACGATGAGAATGGGAGGTTCCCTGAGGGTGACAAGGTCCTTCAGGGGAGCGTAAAGGAGAAGAGAGAGCTGTTGGAAAATCGTCTTCTGCGCCGCATCCGGATCGCTCTCCAGCGCTTCAGCAATCTTTTGAGCGAACGCTGTGTTGTAGCGAGCAAGCTGAAACGCGATGGTTGGGAAGAAGTGCTTGGCGGTTGCCCGTTCTTGTTCGTTCCTCGTGAAGAAGAAACTTGCGCCTAGGATGCCATGTCTGGCGGCTAGTTCAGCTATTGTCTGTGCAATTGTCGACTTTCCGATACCAGCCACGCCGTCGAGGATGAATATGGGAGCATGACTATCGATTCCGTTGATCCAAGCTTTGATATCGCTCAAAAGCTGCAGGCGAGTGTTTTCGAAGCACTTGGATCGTTGGTCGGCTTCGTACGAGTCCCAGGCAGCTTGGACTGGGTTAAGGATACTTTTGAGTTTCTGAAGCTACTTGAATGTCAGTGAGATATCGCAGCTTCAAAAGCTATGTTACTTACCCTTGTCGTTGTATCCTTGTTGACTTCCAGATTTCCAGCGACGTTGTATATGATGCTGTCGCCTCCTGCGTTTATCCGGTTGTTCGTGATAGACGAAACGACTTGCGGAGCTGCTACGGCAGGTGGAAGGGGTCGTACGGGACTTGTAGGTGAAATCTGTTGGCACTCTGGATCCAAAGGGGGAAGGACTTTGGATGAGGATGCTTCATCGTTGAAAACGTTTTGACCAGACTCATTCCTAGTTGTAGTAGAAGCCTGAGTGAACTGAGGACAGGAAGAAACCGCAGTGTTGGCTGATAGATAACTCTCCGAGTCCTGGAAGCGGGAAGCGGGAATAGCGATCGTTGATTGTACTACTCGTTCCTCTGCTTGATTGTCGTTCTCTGGCCAGGGTTCCGTCGACTCCAGATGTTCGATGAGCCCATGAGAGGATTCTTTGCTCTTGATAGCTGGGGTCTCTAACTGCCTTGAGTGGAGAGGCGATGGCGGGTAGTTAGCTGAAGTCGGTGCTCTAGCCGTGGAGGGTGTGATCGCATGGAGAGTGGAGGAGCCCGAACCTCGATTACCCTTGTCCTTCTTCTTCAAACGGAAAAGGTTTTGTAGGGAGGAAACCCATGTAGGCATGGGAGCCTTGTAGGTGAGAACCTGCAACAAGGAGGAACAGGCGCTCAGTCACTGAGGGTAGCCATCCATGGTGCCTGATTCAGATGGAAATCGATCAAAGGACAATCGATGACAGTCTTGCCCAGGAGGTCTGAGCGCTTATATGAGCGCTAACTTGTAGCTGGAGGAATTGTGCTGTCTGGTGCGATTAGGCTATCAATCTGAAGGAATAAAGTCACACAGAAAAATCACTATTTTGCACCAGAATGTACCAAGAACTTGACAAGTGTTTGGGAAGGGAACATGGAAGCAAAACGGCTTGCAAAAAGGGCTTGGAAGAACCCAATAACCCCAATTGACCTCGGCTCGAGCCGATTGCTGACGATATGGGAGAAACAAAACTTTAATTCCATGCCATATAATACATGGTATAGAGTGCTGTAAGAAGGACGCTTTCCAAGGACTTGGATAGAGGAGGCGGAGGGCCCGCCACGCGTTACTGGGCGGGGCTTCGGAATCAGATCGAGCCGCTTGTCCCTTTGAAACACACAACAACAAACTTCCGGGGCACATTCCCCGAATGCCGGTGACCAATCAGAAAATTCGAACATTCGGCCGAAATTTCATGGTTTTCTCCAACATCTTTGTCTGTACCCACAACCTTGCCCATTTTCAAGACCGCGCCTCGACCTCTACAAACTTTAGCCTCATGAACCATCAATACTTCTCGGTGATTCAATACTGCAGGAAGACCAGAACTTCCAGTAGTGTTGGTCCAATGGTGCAGGTCACTGCCAAATATACCCACTACTCTTCGCCCTTGTCATCGCCATCTGCGATGGTCGAGTCTTGTCAATCCACATTCGCAGGATAGGAGACCATATGAGATACTGGAGCAGCAGCCGGTGCTCTACTCAGCGCCACGGCGAGAATCTATCCACATAATGGGGCTCCCAAGTTCGTATCTCAATCTTTCTCCCTCCTCCAAACAAGAAATTCAAAATTTCTCGCTCTCTTAGCATTTCTCTCATCTGCACACGCCGGAATACTCATGGAATTACTAGGCCAACTTTGTTTACAGTCCAGTGGGCTATCGGCATGTCAACCCTACGGTCGCACATTCGTCGAGCGTACTACATTTTCCGCTGCCGATTCCGCAGAAGCTGTTGGAGGCGTAGCATAAGAGGCGTCGAATAGTGATAGAGCACGTCTGGTACAGGCCGGTATTTCTACCCTCTAGTGTTTCCCGAACTGACATTTCTACTTGTAGGCAGAGCGTTGTGCTCCACCAAACCCTCATCGACAAACTCGAGAGGCACTACTCGCCGATCTCCACCTTGGCCTGAAGAATCCGCCCCTGCACGATCGACGGTAGCGGATTTGTTGTTGCAACGACTGAATTAGTACTCGTTAGCCGCTTATCTGACGAGCGAACAGCAAACAGGACGGATCGGTCATCTGGAATGCACGGAGCCACCCCATGCGCAGTGTAACACATCCACCCCGCCCACAGCCCTCGCCCTGTGGCTCATTCAGCAAAGCAGACAATTTTCTCGTTAACTATTCAGCTAGATTCATGCCTACCTTCCCCTCCAGCAAGCCGCAGAGGTTGCTCCCACAAGCCAGCATCCGGCCTAACTGGCCGCACAACCCTACAGCGAGCATCCCGCTGCCCTTCAGCACCTACCCCCATACATCCCGCTATCCCACTCACAGGTCGTGTTGTCCACCTGGAAGACGAATCAAACGCTATTGCTCCATTCATCGTGGGGCAGAAGGTCGTTCGGAAGCTCAGGAACCTCACTCTACCCTCCACTTCTGCCAGGTCCAGGAACCTGGACCTTGCTGCCAGCAGCACCCGGGGCGTCTTCACCATGAATGTCTCATCACTCCGTCATGTTGATGAACCTGCTTAATCTCGAATCTTCGGCGTTCCTATTTTCCGTCACTATTGGTTATTCGAGGAAAACCAAGCTCACCACCGTGGCCATCGCCAACTTCACCTCAACTTCATCCTACCATTGCTAGGACTGGTTCTCTATCCGCAATTTTCGCATTCTCATCGAAGACGGTAGTGGCACCTCCAGACCTTTAGGTCCAAATCCTGGAAACTTGTGACACGCTTTGACGGCCATCATAGTGTGCTTGTGAACCTTCGCAACAAACATCCCCGACGATTGAGATATTGAGATATTGGAAAGGAACGCGAGAATTTGGAGAAGGGTTGACGGGATGTTAATGTGGTGCCTTGGGCCAACGCACCGGACGAAGAATGATATTATATCGTTTTCCAGCCTTTGTCAATCCGTGCCGTCTTTCTACCTTACCTTACAATACAGTACTTCTGTTTCTATATATAATGGATGAATTGCGTCAAATTAGCTGAGATTACGGTGTACCATTCTATTCCCGTCTCTGATAAGAAACCCGCCCCTGTCCACCCAACGGTTTGTCGACGAGAGACGTAGGAGTGGAGCCGTCCGTCCGTGTGGATCAATTTATCAAGGCGCGCATGGATAACGGTGCAATTCAAATATAACGAAACAGATGAAAGTACATAACACAGTGATATAAGGTACATATCCGTGTAGCACATATACTTCGAAATTAACTGTCTCTATTACGCCTCACATCGCGCTTACTGCCCACTAATCATACCGGAGGTGCCATACTTGATCCTTACGAGTCTTGACCTCCAGGTTATCAGGTTCGATGTGACACTTGATACCGTTATCAAGGCCGTCAGCCGCCATAACCAGAGTGGTATAGGGGACGCATAACCTAAAAAGTGCGAGTGGTCCAACCGTCAGAATACTTGAATCGAGGCAAACGATACGTGGCACTTACTTGAATGCGCCACTGCAAATGCCAGGGTAAATAAGAATGAGTCATCTTCAACAGGAGCAACAGACAGGATTCAGATATCACATACCCGCTCTCATAAGAAAGATAGCCGAAGATATCCAAGTTTCCGATGAGTTCCCAGTTGAAGGGTTGATTGTCGAGAATGATGCGTGCATTTGCAGCTGGAGTCGCCGGGCTCGTTATAGACAAGTACTTGCCCGTGGCGACGTGCATAAGAGTCCAGAACGGCTCTTGGCCCTTACTGACATAGACAGGCGCAAAGCGAAACTGAAGGCAAGTAATAAAGGTACAGTTCGCATGTGAGATGTTCAAATTTATCGAGAAGAAGCATCATTTCACATACCATCTGTATCGAACGTGGCGGATAACCGTCCAAAGTCGAGTAGTAAATGTTGACTGCACACGAAGCATTAGTAAGAAGAAATACTAGAAGTTGGAGTCTGCGAGATAGGACATACCAGTACTACCATCCCCCGTCAATACCCATTTATTTGCGTTGCTTTCTTGCAAGCGAAAATCTTTCTTGGTGCTGTTCAAAAGAAACTGGCTAACTTTGCTCACGGTGAAGATAGAAGAGGATTTGAGAGTGAAGTGGAAGTTGTTGATATTTCGAGGGCTGAACACCCCGATATTTATACCCGTCTAGTTTGACTTCGTGGCCTTGATTCATTAGGGGTATGCCTACTTAACGTTCCTAAATGTAGAATAGTCAATGGGCACTTGTACTTCCTAGGGCTCTAACTCTCGTGTTTGACAATTAGGCTCAGATCGAGAGCCCATAACGAGAATACCCGACTTCGTTGAATCCACAGTTCGGGACGACATAGAAAATGGCCAGCTAGACTTGATCGATTGCATTTCCCAATCTATTGCCCGAGGTGGCCAGTGGCAGGGCTGACGGAATGCAATCTCATGGGCAGAATAGAAGGTCACTGCGGGCCGCAGAGTCCAAGTTGAGTGTCCCTACATCAATGTGCATATTCCTCAAATATTGTTCCGCATTTTCGTTACGGTAGAATCTCTTGCGGTTGAGCGTCTGGATGTGACAACAGCCGCACCTCGGACTCGCTGCCGGCGGTGAGTGAGCAACGGCAATATTGCACTCGGGCACTATTTAGTGGGTAACAAGAACGTTCATCTGGATGTGGGAACCATAGACTACCCCAAGCCTTAAGATCAGACGTTCCAAGACATCACTTGTCCAAAAGAAAGGAGAGGGCGCCACGGATTGAAGTACAGTGGCATTCCTCAAGCTCCGTTCAAAGGCTTGGTTAGCTTTCCGGTATCACACCAGAGATTCGTTGAGCGGTTACTGACGAAAATGACGGCGGGAGTGCAAAACACTATAACGGAAGAGAGCAGCGCAGAAGTTCGTTGTTGCTTTACCGTCCGAGCAGCAATATGCCAGAGCAATTTAACCAGAAACGTATGCACTAGGCTAGATGAGATCCGACAGCGGTCAGATGGACTCCGAGTTGGTAACAAGGCAGACAGAAGGGGCCCCATCCATAGGGCCCCGGAAGGCCGAAAGAAACGAACGCAGAAAATGAACGCACACCCAATGGTCGCCATCCATATGATGGCATCATCCAGTTGATTCCCACATTCTGTTAAAACCAACGTGTTTCCTTCAATACGGTCTTGACGCGGAACGCACAATGTCATCCTCCGAGCACAGAGTATCCGGCATGCGAAGAGAACAGGAGGCTATCCGTCGAAGCATTGATAGAAGGCACCGAAAGGGACGATTTCGTAGCTAAAACTGACTTTTCTCCGACAGGATCACAAGATATCGCTGTCCTCCTGACTGCAGCCGTCCATGGTGCGACGGAAAGGGCTTCGTTGATGGTTCCGCGGCCTGTAACACAGTGGTCCTTCCCCTAGATCTAACCATACGCCTATTTCTTAGCTCAGTCTTCCAGACTAAATAGCAGCGTGTTCTCTCTCGATCCTGGTCCTATGCACACGTCGCACAGAGCTACTGTCCCACTCATCGTCTAGTCTTTGCAAAGTGTCAATGCTTCAACAGACAATCTCTGGTGCTTTGTCGCCTTCACGTTTAACATTCCTATTGACGTGTTCCGTTCCATATCCTTGCCTTACCCTATCTCTCATACATGCTTCACGAAACCCAGCAATTTCTTCATCTCTCGTGCCATATCCCTATATCACCCTCGTTGCTTTCCTGTTTTTGATACATTGCCCCATCATCGGCATTAATTATCTTACCTATCCAAGCGCGGCAAACAGTGCATAGGAATCAGAAAACAAGTCTCTTTAGCATTTCCCAGCCATGTTTCGGTAGAATCAACCCTCCGGCTTCTACCCCATCCACCCACATATCCTTAACTTGGGATATCATTGATATATTCCATGACGACCATTTGCATAAGGCTCATACCGGTAAGATGCCCAGCTCTATGAAGCTCGCCGAGATAGTGCAGCTTTGGGGCTACGCCTTTGATAGCGAAGTATTCGTGCACGTCCCCTCCATACCGTGCCACAAATTTGACGACCACCTTCCATTGCTGGCGTCGGATACTGTTTCTGTCGAGAATTGTGTCAAAGAAACCTGTTATACCTGTTTCTAGCCGGTTTCTATAGTAAAAAGGCCATCACCTTTTTGCAACGAACCAGACTTGTTAATCTGCGGTGTATTGGGCCTCTGAATGTGTAGGACCAAGTACTTGGTGGCGCTACTAGTATCAAGAGAATTGACCAGATGGGTGTTCGGGTCAAAAAATAAGAAGGTGGGAGCATGCCGGCTACCGGCTATTGTTCAAACTTCACCATCGGCAGGAAGGACGGCTCTAGTCCTGGCAGCCGTATTGTAAACAAGACGAATGTCATTTGTAAGAGAAAGTAAGCATGATATATTCGATAACAGTGAGGCCAAACTAGCATGATCCGTAGTTACTCTTGTTTCAATTAGCGCTTCTGGGAAGACAGTGTTCGGCCAGATCACATCCTGCCAGTCGGGCTCCAGCCAGGGTTGTTGGACAAGACTTTGCCAACACCTCCTTCATATGTACCATCGATGTTAAGCTGGAGACCGGGCTTGATTGTGACATTCGGTTCCATAGACCACAACGCAACAGCAACGGTACTAAAGAATCGGATCACATTAATACAAGAACATGGGTAGGAGAATGAGAATATGCGTACTTGACACCTTTGTAGTCAAGGATACCTTGATGAACGGGGAATTTCGACTGAGGTCTGCGTAGTGTGTCAGGAGAGGTCCACGAAGTCTTTAGGATTCAACCAACCCGAGATTTCCAACACGTTTGCCCATCATCCATCCGTTGACGAACAAGATTGCTCTGTAGGGTTGTCCGAGAGGCTCAGTAAACGTGAATGACATCGGAACGTCGAAGGCTTGAGGGATAGACAACTTGAATGTAGTCACGAAGAACCCGACGCCTGCATCCGAATTTGGCATACCCTGGTTGAGCTCTCGTGTAACCCAACGAGACGTATCAAAACCAGGAAGGTGCCATCCCTTACGTTCGCCAAAGAGACCGCCTTCGTTGAGAACGCCTAGATGACGGCCTCAGTATAATCTTACGTACAAGCAAGATTGACAAGGTCGATGACTGACCTCTAGCCTTGTCAAGGTAACTATGGCAGAGGGTTAGTCCAGGCAGCGTAGTAACACAAGGGGACTTACTTCTTATAGCCTCCGACCTTGCCTTGGACTTTCCAGGTTGTGAAGTTTCCGGAATCCAGCTTAAAGCCCCTAACGCCACGGGGGCTCTTACAGTTCTCGGGAGTTCCTAGAGACACGATGTGAGTTGAACAGCAAGGGACTACAGTGTTACGTACCCCAGCCCGTTTCGTTCAAACCCATATTATCCTGTCTGGTTTTTAGCACAGATCGCGAACCATGGTGAGATTCGCGCACCTGAACTACGGTGATCACATTGTCTTTTCCGGGTTTTACTGAGCCTTCTGGGAAGACGAACTTGTCATCGGTCTCTTCGAGGACTAGTTTGTTATTGGTGGAGCTTGAGCATATAAGCGACGTATCACGTTGGACTACGCAAGAGATTTACTTTCCATACGACGTATTCAAGAAGACATCGTTCAGCCAAACCGTCGCAGCGAATGCTACAAGAACGCGTTAGCAAGCTCGCAATTCGGTTTGAAACCACCATACCTTCTCCACCATTTATAGAAAGATTGACACTTTTCTCTGCACCTGTCGCATTGAAATGGCCTCTCCACAGTACGATATTCTCGCAGCTGAAGGGGTGTCTTAGTAAGTCTGAAGGCATATTACTATTTTGGTCTTACAATCCGTAATCGCAGCCGTAGAGGGCTCTTCCGTCTCCATAATATGGTTTGAATGGGCTATTCGTCTCAGTTTTGTTGGCAACCGTCCAAGAGTCGTCATCAAAACCAGCCTCGATCTCTGGCAGGCTGTTCTGGTACTTCCAGCCAGTCAACTTGGGCACAGTAACACGAGAGGTAGTAGCAGTGTCAACTTGCAGTTCTCCAATGAAGATTCCCTGAGTCGTTGTAGCTGAAGTGGTTGAGTGACTGACAGAGACAGGCTTCCCGTTCCACGTGATGGAACGGACGCTACGAGGTGCGATGACAGTCAGTTTGGTGTTGGCCTTCAGATCACCCGCCAACGCCAATGTGGATCCAGAAAGTTCGGCTCCTCTAACAAGGTATGGTCCACCAACCAAAATCGATTGGTTGGTTCCGATACCCCAATAGTTCTTCAAAGGATCGGATGCTTTGCCTGCGATTGTCGGCGACCAGAATGTTCCAGCGGTAGTCGTATCCGAAAACAAAATGAGTTGCTTTTCCGAGTCCCAAATTGTCGTCAAGCCTCCTGCACCCTTGTGAATACTGAGCATGGACATGTTCGACGGAGTACCAGCGACGCCGCGGGAAATGGTGATAAAGGAGTTGGTACGAGAACTGCTGGTACCAGTGAGGGGAAGAACGACTTCGTGCTCCTGGTCCTGATCGCCGTACAAGAAGAGAACGTCTCTTCCATCAATGGTGCCAGCGAAGAGGACTTGTGAGGTCGAGTACAGAAGTCGAGATGAGCCGAAGGCGTAGTCGGTAAGGATGAGTTTTGACTGCCTTCCATTAAGGGTAATGGCCGGAGCTTTGAGAGGGAGCTGCAGGGCGCCGACGGAAGACTGTACGCTAATCTTGAAATCCGTAGGAGTGCTGTGATCAAATAAGAAACTGCGTCACCATAACGTGCGGCTGAACTCACATTATAGCAGAGTCGTTTTGACGAACAATATAAAACCCAGCTCCAGTATCGGGATTCCTGAGATATGTAGCGAAGGTGGGTCGTGAACTCGATAATGAAGCGTCCAGTCCGGTCAATGTATCGGCAATCCAATCGGTCTTGTAAAACTCAGGAGAGCTTCTCAAGAATAGGCCTTGGCGCTTGATCTCGACGTATTTGCTGGTGAGTTCTCGAGATTCCTTAATCTGCGAACTCAGAGGTCAGCCCGCCTACGAGAAGTTGAGGGTCTAGTCGACATACTGCTGAGCCATAGTCGTATGAAGTATACACCCCAGGGAATGGCAGCGCTCCCCAAGAAGTACCCCTGCCAGCTGTTGTCAACCAAACACACCGAGAACAGGCATGTAGACACCTACCCGTAGAACATGTAGTAGCTTATCATCTTCGCATTGCTCGCCCACAGCATATGATAGAAGACTTGCTCATACTCAGGCCCGGTAAGTTGCCTACATCCTTCGTAACCTATCGGGGAAAACGAAACTGTTATTGCTACGTAATGGAGTCGAAGTATAGACCATACCAGGCGATGTTGGACCCCACGCATCAGCTGAACCACCTTGAAATTCTAAGAAAGAAGATAAGAAATTGTCGCATATCGGGGAAAGCAACTTACCTGGGATATACCAAGGCTGAGACGGATTCACGTCCGAGTGGTAGGAATGATAGTCGGTTGGAACCGGCTGCCAAACATCGGGAGCAGAACAATTGTAGCGTTGAGGGTATGCATCCATACCGTACAAGTCAACAGCACCCTTGAAATGAGGCGTTAGAACGAGTATCTACATTTGAAGAGCCGATAGTTGCTTACAGTTCCGTTGATGAAGTTACGACGAGGACCAGCGTCATTATACGTCAGAGGTACGGAGACGGTCGAATTGTGGTAGTAGGCCTCCAGATCGGCGAAGTATTCACCTTGCGGCGCTGGATCTTGACCAAACTCGTTATCTAGTGGGTTAAATGAACACCTGCGGGTCGAAAATGAGAGATAATTCACATACCAACTTGCCAAGCTAGACGAGAGTCAACAAGTGTTCATCTACAAGAATGAAAGGGCGTACCAATGATGGGACCATCATGACCGATCTGGTTCGGGGTACCAGCCTTCACCATAGCTTCGACATACGGGGTCCAGGCCTCCTTCCAGTCCGTATCGTTCGTTCGTAAATGACCTTTGACCTCAGCGGTGGTCCAGTGAGCCATTCCACCGGCCGTAGTCTCAGCATTGATATACTATCGGAAGTTCAATTTAGAAATGAGACCAGATGCGAGTTGTTGGCACGTACAGGTCCTATAAAGCGGTCAGATATAAGGTTCGTTGGAACTAAAATAAGTCCATACCTGGTCGGAAAACAACCCAGATACCAGCTTCCTTCGCTGCGTCAAAGAGAGGTTGCAAAGCCCGGAACCCTTCTAGCTCAATGACACCTCTAGATGGATTCACAAGGCCCATGTGAATGTAGACGCTGACGGAATTCATCCCGGCTGCCTTGATCTTCTGGAGGATGTCCGGCCATAACGAAGGAACCGGAAGTCTGAAAGTATGAAATTCTCCGCCACTATGAGGCTTGTCAGAAGCGGTGTTAGATGACTTTGGATGAGATATGCTCACTGGAGAAATACCCTCTGATCTCGAAGGAATAGAGAGTAATTGTCAAAGCGAACTTGGGAATGATCCCAACCTAGGGTATCTTTTGGAATAAGGGATTGACGGCCATATAGCCCGGTTCTTCTGGCTTGCACATCGATCGAAGAATACGATCCAAAAACAGAAAGAGTAGCGAGTGCAACAATGTAGGTCGCGAGACGAGTGAACGCAGATCTGGATGCTCCACTATTTTGGCGCATCTCCGCGTAGTTTTTACGTTGCAGTGCTAGCTTCTGAATGTGGTTCTGCTCCACAGGGAGTAACCGATACTCGACCGTAGAAGCTTTATATGTTCGCAAATCTCGTAGTCGCATGACCAGAAGAAGCCAGGCAGATCAGGATTTACATCGAGGTGGGCCGTACCATGGGCCGTTCTAAGAAGCGGAGGCGTGAATGGCTCGTACGCGGACCGCCCCTCCGCCCCTCCCCCGCAAAGTTGGCATTGAAGGGAAAGGAGGTTGTTGTTTCTTGCGTGGCCAATGATTAGCTCAGTGAATGACAGCGGAGATTTAGAAGATCTTTCCAAGGTTGTATAATGCGTTGGAACTGTATTCCGGTTTACATGGACACTGAACGACTGGAAGGACTAAGGGTAGACGTCCGGTAGACGTTGACGTTGAACGATGAGTGGCAGATGGTCAAAGTTCTAATTCAAGAGGCCTGTCACACATGACGACATCACGATCTGTAGTGTCACAGAAGGTCGGCGATATCCGAGGTTAGCCCGACCCAACCTTCGAGAAGCCATCCGGGTTAGTTCTCCCGAAGGTATCATAAGAGCTCTACTCTGCTCGACCAACTAATCAAGAACCCGAAATCGCCGGCAGAAGCAGGAAGCTATTGAGAGGCAAATACAAGGGCAAATTCTCTGTTACGGTAGAAGCGACACTTTCGAATTCTCCATAGGCTGTCCAATAACCTCGAACGCCCCATCGTGAAAACCCTGCCTCTCCAAAGCCTCAAAGCATGAGCAACGAGCCTAGGAAGTTTTAACATCTACAATCATTGCGTGACCATGTCTCTGTTAGGCTTGTCAATGAAGAAATGTACGTGTTCCTCAAAGCCATGAGGTAATGATAATCCTGTTCTCTGAATAAATCGTAGTCCATGCCCTAGTTCTAGCAAACCAGCCTGCAAAAGCCTGCAAATCGTTGCCTGCAGGAGGTGACTGATTTCCCGTTCGGATCAATGTGATCACCAGTTTCGGGCTAAAATGGCAACGGCCTCCGAAAGCACCGCCACAATCGGATCTGTATTTTGCTCTTGACGTGATGTGCAGTATGCCGCCATGAGTTTGCTGGGGATTGTTCACAGCGAAAGCTCTGCCTACGATTATGATCGCTGGTTCCATCAGGATAATTGGGCGTTCGTATTTGTTCCCCGTCCAAGATCACTCCAATTTCCCCACACCGACCTCCTAGTTTTGACCCACATATGATCGAAAGGAGCATCGAAAGCGCCGAATTGCTCAGCACGTTGCCGACCGGTGCCTCGTTCTCGACGACCAGGACGGTGATAAGATGCTCTTCACAAGCTCTCGGCCTCATTCAGGGCAGTGTCCGGCGGCGCTTGACGCTGTGAGCAGTTGTCATGTTTTATGATAATAATGCCTGTCGTGTATATAAGGGTTGACAGCGTGTAGGTACAACGCCCACTATCGCCCTATGCTTTCTTCAGTCGCCTTACTATCTCTCCTAGCCTCGGGAACGGCTGCTCAGACGCCAGACCAGCTACCTCTGGTTCAGCCATATGACCACTTACACCGATCTCATGAATGGAATAGACTCAAGTCGGAAGTCGGAGATCGTCTCTTTGAAGGCAGTCCCTTGGCGGAGCCATGCTTCACAGAGGGTTTTGACTCAAGCTCGTGCAAAAAGATACGTCAGGGATACACCAGCGAAGGTCCGTCCAACGACTTCGAGTTTGAACTCACATCTCACCTCTACCCAGAGTCTATAACTGCGGTCTTCGGTGGTTATGTGCAGGCGCAATGGGGCGCCTGCCAAGCTACTGGGCAGCAATGCTTGCTGAGCAGCGGGAATCCTAATGATATCACCCCAACTCAACCTCCACAGCAATGCGAAACCGGCAGTGTGTCTGAATACTACGTACGTTCTTCAAGGACCTGTTCTTCGCGAAACGCCTACAGAGCTGATGGTATGATGTAGATTGATGTCCAAGATGCCAATGATGTCGCTGCGGCTTTCAAGTTCTCCAGGAATACCAAAACACCTTTGGTGGTAAAGAATACTGGCGTGAGTACCCGATGCCAAGATAGATACCGGGTGTACTGATACGGTCCGAATGGCTCAGCACGATTACAAAGGCCGGAGTAGTGCTCCAGGCTCTTTGGCGCTCTGGGTGAGTTCTTTGCCCCGACTTTGAACACTGAAACTGAACCGTCGGTCTAGACTCACAACCTGAAGAACGTACGGATGCTTGGCATATCAATTGGTGTCAATTCGCTGACGAAGCTTTGTAGATTTCCTTGGACACCGAATTCGTACCTGAAGGATGCACAGAAGCGAGTCCGGGAGTCACAATGGGTGTAAGCCGGTCTTTCACCCGAAACCCTGATAACCGCTCATATCCGTTCCAGGCTGGTATACAATGGGGCGAGGCATATGGATTTGCAGAAGCTCATAACATCACGCTCGTGGGGGGTAAGCCAATCCTATCGATTATTTCGGGAGTAGACCTTTGAACGTCCTCAACAGGTAGCGACAAGACAGTCGGAGCCGCTGGCGGATGGTTGCAGGTACGCAGAGATAACGTTTTCGTGGTGATACAGTCTAGCTAACAAGAATGGCCTCAGGGCGGTGGACACGGCGCTCTTTCCAACACTTTGGGACTTGGTGCCGATAGAGTGGTAAGCGCTCGTTCCATCATCATCATCTGGCTATCTGACCGCTCACGTTTAAAAAGCTACAATACAAGGTCGTAACGCCCGACGGTGTCCTACGGATCGCTAACGAGTGTCAAAACGAGGATCTCTTCTGGGCTCTCCGTGGAGGTACGGCCAAATCCTCTTTCCGGAGCATTCGCTGACTTTTGCCAAGGTGGTGGTGGAACCTTCGGTGTCGTTCTTGAGGCTACTGTCCTAGCATCACCTCAAGTAACTCTTCAAACCATCATTCTCGGATTCCCAGCGTCTGCAGAAAAGAACAAGGAGATGTGGGAGATCCTGACCGATAACGGTCTCAGGTGGGCTGAAGAAGGCTGGGGCGGCTTCTCCACCGGTGGTGTCGCCATCCTCATCAATCCCAAAATCTCCAAAGAGGACGCTGAAAAGTCTCTTGCACCTCTTATCGAGTTTGGGAAACGTCTTCAGGATTCGGGTGTACCCAACGCATCGTTGGCAGTCACTGAGTTCCCCAGCTGGCACGCCTTTTTCGACGCCTTCAGCCGTAGCCATGTCGCAGTACGTTTTCCTACCTCCCTGGAATATCTTCCTACTGACGTAACCTCGCTCTTACTAGATTACCGGTAAAAGCCTTGCACTGGCCTCCCGGTTGATCAACAAAGGTGCCTTCGAGACCCCGGAGAAGCGGTCGGCTCTCGTGGACGGCCTCCTCAAATCAGATGCAGCAACACCCGGCCTCATCATTCTCATCAGCGCTCCATCGACCTTCCCAGCGCGCAAAGGTGCTACGAGCGTCACTGAAGCCTGGAGAGACAGTGTCTACCACATCACCGTTGTCTCGTCCTGGGAATGGAACGCAACCTTGACGGAGAAGAAGAGCCATTATGATGCTGTGAGCGCGTCTGTTGATCACCTGAGGAAGATTACTCCAGATGCCGCATATGTCGTATGTTGTTTTATTCATGATCCGTCCATGTCGCGATGTCGCTGAGCTTTTGTTCTCTACAGAATGAGGCTGATGTGTATGAACCTAACTTCCAAGGTACGTCTCGCCTTTTGTTTCCTCTTGTTCTTTCTCTCACGAATGAACAGAGACCTTCTGGGGAACCAACTACCCCGAGCTCTTGCGTATCAAAAAGAAATAGTACGCCACCCCCGTCATTTCTTGTGTTTGCGTTCGACGTCTGACATTCTTTTCTCTCCTCCAGTGACCCTGAACACCTCCTTGACTGCTGGCACTGTGGTAAGCGAATTCAATTTCGAGAAACCATTTTGACAGTTTTCTGACGTGAATACACAGTTGGCTGGAATCCTGATTCGCCCAGGTTCTCTTGCTACCTCTGATAACCTCACGCTGCCAGGTTTTTGTGGAGTATCATACAATAGACAGTCGCTATCATTGACAGCTTCTCGTACTCATTTCCACATACATATTGTACACTTTCAGACACAATTGTTCTAATGCTAATGCAATTCTTTTCCTTCCCACTGAATGTAATTTACTTGTTCGGTTCATTTTGTGCGGATTCATCTGGCCGAATTGCCCGAATCATTGCTTCGAGGCAGGACATTTGGTTCCTCACGCCACGGCCAACGGACCTGACGGATATAAAACACGTTCATTGCACTGCACTCTATCGGTTCTGTCAGAATTGACATTTTTGACAGGTTACTTTGGGACCTTTTTGAGTCTTGACAGCTCGAAAGTGGATGACGCGATCGTAACCTACTTTTGCGTATGGTGCTAGTTGGGTTCGCGGAAATCCTTGCGTGGATTATACCTACGGAGACCATCCACACATATTCAGGAAATAGTCCATGAGTCGTGACTGGTAGACCCCAAAGCTACCTCTCGAGCGCAGCTTGGGGCAGGGCAGGCCTCAAAATTGAAAGGCGTCGCCTTCAATTATCCTCAGGGACATCCTGATCCGTCTGAGTCTTAACTCCCCGAGGAAATGAAAGTTAGGGTCACCGGCAGCGACACGGAAAAGGACATGCCGTATGTCTAGCGCTGAAAGGTCCCTTAGCGTAGGGACTATTGAGTCAGAAGTCACTTCAGTGAAGTCTCTCAAAAAATTCTCCAAGACGGTCAGAATTCGCCAGAACATTGGATGCAGAGATAGGCCGAGATTTCGACGTAGATCCATACCGAGCTCGGATCGAAGTGAGATCATCACCCAACTCCAAGGTGCAGAGCACAAGTGGGAAAAGCTTCTTGCCGTCGGAAGCATGAGGCAATCAACACGTCTCCAGGATCGCTGATGATATCCCTCACGACAACTGACAATTGAGCACAACGATGTATTGAGAGATTTTGTGTCAATCACCAGTCAATCATAAAGAAAACCCGGACCATACGAGTGGCAGTGAGCGCTGTACTCCTGGTCGATGCAGAGCAGAGGTACAAACTGTGAAAATCCTTCGTATTCATTAGAAAGTGATCATAATCACAGACCACGGTTGTCGGACGCACTGTGGGGGGCTGTTTCTGAGCAACCCTTGGCACCAGGCAGATGGGAGATTGCACGCGATGTCAGATGGGCATACGTACTTTTCCCAGCACTGTTGGCGCGAAGTTGGAGAAGGACTCGATGAATGGGCTCTTTTCTCCGATAGTTCATACTAGAGGGAAATGAACAGCTGAAATGCTCATTATTCGCAAATCCGGTCATCAGCTTGTTCGGCTTCCAAGATACGTAAAACAAGACGATCGTCGTCACCACAGGGAGACTTATAATTGAAGAAATACAATACTGCGTCCTCGAGTAGGGTTGTGTCGTGAACGAGTATTCAATTGGATGCATGCCTGAGTGGAGTGAGAGTTTGGTCGACACGTGGGGTAAACCTCCCTGATGGCTACCGTTTTAGTACGCGAGAGGAGGCTAAACCGTTTTTGGCAATGGACTATGATGTGGTTTCAATGGAAAACTCGGCAAAAAAACATAATTCAACGACAACATCGCTCCTTTATCACGAACAACTCGTGGTACTGCTTCCGTTTCTTCTTTCCCAACGACCCCTCTGTTTATGCCGTCGAACGGTCTCTGCTAACTGCTTTGCTTTCATTCGACGCCTCCAGAGGCTCGCCCACACTCTTTTACAACATAGACACTCTCTTAACACAAGAAATTGACAACAAACCGGCAAAACCAAGAATCTCATAACTCCGATAGACATCATGCATCTCGCACGGGGCTCAATAGAGCACTCTCGTGTCTCTCGCAAAATTTTGGAAGACGTTGAAGGCCGCGCTCTCATCAACCTCCCGAAAGCTCTTCCTTCGATCCCACTCATTGGCGGCCTTCTCGACCCCATTCTTACCCCACTCATTGCTGGGCCCAAGTCTACTGCGCCTGCACCGCAGCCGACCACCACACCACCTTCCGGCGGTGACTCTGGAAATGGCGATGGGAACGGAGATGGCAATGGAAACGGTGACGGAAATGGCAATGGCAATGGTAACGGAGGGAATAACAACGGCGGAGGAAACAGCAATACTGGGGGAGGCGGCTCATCCAACGGTGGAGGTGCCACTCCAACCAGCCCTGGTACTGCTGGCCCTACATCATCCCCTGCTCCGGGCACCGATGACAATGGCCAACCCACCCCCTCAGGTGGCGACGACGACAACTCTACCGGTACCCACACCAACACCCACGAGACCAACCTCAGCGGTGGAAGTGTCTCCAACGCAGGCTCTGATCCCAACAATGGAGACTCAGACTCAGACTCTGATTCTTCCGACACCACTCACACAGGAGGTTCATCCTCAGTGACGAAGACCGGAGGCGTTATCCACTCCTCTGGTCCCACCCCAACTGGTGTCACCCCCGACGGTACTAACGGTATCAGCACCCCAGGCGGCGGAGACGTCAACTCCGCCTCAGGAGGAGGCCTCTCCAAGGGCGCGATCGCCGGCATCCTCGTCGTCGTGATCCTCATCCTGCTCGCCCTCCTGTTCCTCGTCCTCCGCAGACGATCCAACTCCCTCCGCAAGGACCGCCGCAACAGGTGGTGGAACAGGGTCGGCTTCGGTGGCGCAGGCAACCGCGAGTCATACCACTCTGAGAAGTCCGGCGGTCGAGGCTCTCCTACCCCTGGCGTCCGCGCTAGCTTCAGGAGCAGCTTTGCTACCACCGTTGACCAGTCCCAAACTCCCAGGGACACCAGCGAATGGACCATGATCCCACCTCTCCCGCCTGTAGCTGAGATCGATCCCTTCCGCCGGTCGCCCTCAACTACACCTGTTCTGGTCTCATTCGACAACACCCACCTGAATCTGGATAACGAGGCTCGCCGTCTATCCGTCAACAGCATCGGAACCAACGATTCTGGCGCTCAATACCTCTTCGCTCCCCCCAGCCCCCACGTCGCCGACTCTGGCACACCCATGTCAGTCCGCCCATTCTCACCCTCGGAATCATTCGCCTTCCCCGCCCCTCCCAAGGAACGTAACAGCGCCACGCCAAGCCGTTCCTCCTCGGTGACCTACAAGACAGCACCACAGATCACCCCCGTTCCTCCTACACCCGCAGTCCCTACCCCTAACCCCTTCGCGGACCCAGTCGCTGTCGGTGTGCGCGTCTCCTCCGCCTCCGCCTCATCCGCCGTGGGTGTGGGTGAGCAAACGGAATTCAACGAGATCGAGGTCATCTGCCGTCCGTTCCAGCCGTCGCGCCCTGACGAGCTTCGCGTCTCTGTCCATGACAACGTGAAGATTCTCCAGGTTTACAACGATGGCTGGGCTGTTGTCGAAAGGCTTGCGGGGGCTGGTGAGGGACCGAGAGAGAGTCTGAACGAGGACGAGTTGAGGACGGGGTTGATCCCTGTGGATTGTTTCCGCCCTGTTGGGCAGGATTTGTCCAGCTTCTTCAACGAGAAGCGGGTCAGCAGTTTGCTTTACGCCGACAGCGCTCAGAACCCATTCGAGCCTTAATCGATATTGAGGTTCGGAGCAGCTTTGGCTGTGGAAACGTAGTACCTCGGACTCGACACTTACAACAACTTCAAACCCCTGTATCAACTTACCCTTCGTACACCTTGACCTCGACCTTACACTTTACTACACGTCCCCTTTGGACCCTATTATTATTCTGTTCTCATTCTCACGTTTTTAACGAGCTTGCATTCGTACACTATTTATGCACGCTTAGAGATGCTACGGACCGTGCTTTCATGTTGTACCATTCTTGTACTCATACCAGTATTGCCTTCAACATCTCTTTTTCCTTACCCCACTTATGCTTCGCTCAGAACACACTTGACGTATACCCTTCATATACTTACACATTCAAAGTCAGGTTGTATGTATATACCTTGGAACAAGGTTATGCAGTTGTATATCCCGTTTAATTATCGGTCAATCAGGTGTCGTTTGGAGTCAAATACCCCGAAAGGTTCATGCGTGGTAATAGCGAGATGATTGAAAGGCAGATTCAATTGTCCACTTGGGAGTAGTAAGCATCAAAAGACGAAAGGAGAGTATCAATCCATCCTGAGTAAAGTAAAAGAGTAGGGTATCTTTCACGATAGATACGAATAAAGAAATTAAATTTGCGAACAACCAGAAATATTTGAGGGAGCGACGAAAGTCTTATTCGAGAGTAGCATTAAACGCCTCCTCCAGATTTCTCAACCGGAATCCTCTTCCTCTCAGTCTTCTGAGCACCTTTCGCGATAAAAGCGGGTGCAAACGCGACTTCTTTCAAACTTCCACAAATCTTAACAAAAAAACATCAGGCGTCAGCTTCCCCGACGAGCAGAGAAAAGCGGTCAAAGAAACCTACCTCAATGAACGTATCATAATCCACACCCTTGCCACTAACGCCAGCCTCTTCAAGGACATACTTCCACTCCTTCTCACTAGCCTCCTCATACTGCGCTCCCCAAGCCCCAGCATCCCTCACCACCTCCCTCAACTTCCCAACCTCAACAACCTCCTCCGTCTCCCCATCCACCCCCGTAGCCATCGCCGTATGCGCATACTTCTCAAACGCAGCCGTCAACGCCGCCAACTCCCCCCTCTCAAACCTCGCTCTCGAAGCTCCAGCCACACCAGCCGGCACCACCTTTTCCTTCTCCTGTCCTACGTTCCTCTTCCAGAATGGACTAAACAGTGAACGCGGTCCCCACCCCCTAACCCAAGCCCAACTCCTCTCCCTCCACCCCCTCGGGATGACTTTCGGCATCTGCTCCTCCCCCACCTCCCCCAATCCCATACTCCCAAACCACCTAACCGCCTCCCTAACCTGCCTCTCCTTCTCCCTCCACCCCCACCCCATCTCCTCCGCCATAACATCCACCACCCGCGGCAACACATCCACCGCCTGCTGCACATTCAGAAAGCTCAACCTCGTACGCCGCGCTAAGACGTCGATGGCGGTTTGGGCGTATTCGTATCTACAGGCGTACCGGATTTCGGCTTCGATGAAGGGGTAGGAGGGGGCGAGGCGGATGCCGTGGAGGGGCCAGGAGAGGCCTGTGGGTTGGGCGAGGGAGAGGACGGTCCAGGCGCGGTCGCCGTAGTTCTCGGAGAGGTGTTTTGCTACTTCTGTTTCGATGCCGTACTATCCCATCTTTTATTAGCCTCATGCCATTTGAGAGTAAGAAGAGAAAGGAGAGAGGACTTACACGCTGAATCAACCCAATAAACATATTCCTACTCCACCCCTCACTCCCCACCAGTCTCAAATCCTCCGTAACACACCTCCCACCCTCCCCATTCTTACACCTCCCCCTCAACCCAAACACCTCAACAGCCCTATCAACCCCCTCCTCCGCCATCTCCCTATACGTCGTCCACTTCCCCCCCGCAATCGTCAACAACCCACTCTCACTCACATGCACCACATGACTCCTCACCAACCCCTCCGTCCCTTCCGAATTCGGGTTCCTCACCAACGGTCTCAACCCAGACCAAGCAGATAGCACATCCCCCCTCCTCACCTTGATGTCGGGGGAGAGATACCTCCTAACCTCCTCCAAAACCCACCGAATCTCCTCCTCCTGCGCCCTCGGCTCCCTCTCCACCTCCGCCTTCGAATCCGTCGTACCCGCAATAGTGTTCCCCTGCCACGGGAGGAAGAATATAACTCTCCCATCGGACGTGGCGGGGTCGAGGAGTCCCATTTTTCGCGGGGAGTAGTAGTTGGGGAGGGTTATGTGGATACCGGAGGAGGCTTGGACTATGGGTTTGTGTGTGGGGTTGTCGAGGGTGAGGAGGGTGTCGGAGAAGGGGCCGGTTGCGTTGATGACGCCCTGTATAGGTGGTTTTTCGTTAGTGGTGAGTGAAAGTGGGGAGATGGGATACGTACCCTAGCCCGAACGTCCCATTCACGACCGGTTAAGGTATCTTTGACTCGTGCGCCTTTCACCTTGCCGCCAGAGTCCTTGTGGAGGTCGGTAACTTCGACGTAGTTTGCTGCGACGGCACCGTGTTTGACGGCTGTTAGGATGAGGGCGATGTTCATCCGGGAGTCGTTGTGTTGGCCTACATGAAGGAAAAAGGTATGGTCAGTTGGAGGAAACAAATATGTATATGCATGGAAGTAGGCATACCATCGTAATAAACCAAGGCTCCAACCAAGCCGTCCTGCTTGATCATAGGGAAGGTTTCAATCGCCTTTCCTTTACTCATCAGGTAGGAGGTCTCCATGTTCTCCTTTCCGGCGAGAAGGTCGTACATCTTGCATCCGGCGTAGTAGTAGGGTATTTGCCAGTATCTGGGAAAGCGGAATATCGTTAGTTCATGCATTGAAAGGAAGGGGGAAAATCAAAAAGACGTACTTGTAGATTGGCAACATGATAGGTAGCATGCTGCTCAAATAGGGAGCAGTATGCAAGAAGATCTTCCTCTCGTGCAGGGCCTCCTTCACCAGCTTATACTGGTCGTAATCGAGTTCGAAGACAGCTTTTTGCAAATAGCGCACTCCTCCATGTACGAGTTTCGTCGATTTCGAGGAAGTTCCTAAGCCGAAAAGCGCAATGAGTTGTATGTTCGTATCCAAACTAGCAAGAAATCCACGAACCAGCACTAAAATCATCCCTCTCAACAAGCGCAACCTTCAACCCCCTACTCGCAGCATCAACCGCAACACCCGCTCCCGTCGCCCCACCTCCCACAATCAACAGGTCGAAAATATCTTCATCATCCTCCTCCTCAGGAGCACCAGTAATCCTCTTCACCTTCCCACTCCTCTCCAAGCTCGCCAACATCTCCTTCCTACTGGGCGGCGTCCATGGCGGTGGCGCACGCCTAGTTTCGCGCGTAGATTCGGGGTAGGCAGGGCCTGAGTTGAGGTACCAGTACCCGCCGCCTGTTGCGAGTGCTGTTGAACCTGTGACGTAGGCTAGTGTGCGTCGGGAGAATATCCGACGGAGGATGGTCATTGTGATTGTGATTGGTTGATTATGGGTGTCGGTGTGTGGGTTCTAGCACCGCGGGATGCGATATATATGAATCGAATTCGAGAGGATGAAACGCCAAAAGTTTTGTGTGGCCTTGAATGACTCGAGCACTGACTCGCTTTAGGGTCGAGGGTCGAGAAAAAAGAAAGAAGCTTGGTGTTGTAGCTTGTGATAATCCAAGTGGGGTGGGAGTCGAGTACAGACTTCTGACGTCCGCGGCCGTTTCGAGTGGGCTGTCACCGTCGCCAACAGCCTATACAATCTTCCAGAACAAGAAAACCCACTTGATTTTCCTGCTACCTCGTATCGATATCGATGTCCTCGTCGGGGAATGACTCGAGACCAATGCCCAAACGCACGTTCGGGTTCGTACGCGAAAGAGAAAAGTGCCGTCATTGGAAATGATCAAACGTTCGGTTCATATAAAGCAGCTTATTGCGGATATCGGATGGGTCATCCGTCGGTCCGCATGCACCGGGACGGGAGGCGGGAGAGGCGGGCCGTTGTGTCCACTCTACCCTTGCTCTGGACCCTCAAGCTCTCCGAGTCTAGCCAAGAGTTCTCGGGTATGAAGACGTTCGATTATATGAGCATATATGTACCACAGATAGCATATATAACAACAGCGTCTGAACCAGAAAACGAGAACACTACTTGCAGTCAAACTTGTATTCAGTGCTCGAGTTCTGGATCTTCATCTTCCCAGTGACGCCAACATTGCTCGAACGCTCTTTCGCGTCGGGCATAATATCCTCTAGCCTCGCGCACCCTATTAACCGAATATGCCATTAGTATACCAGTGCAGATATGGTACGGTGAAAGAACCGAATCACGTACATTTATAATGCTTATCATTAGGATCACCTCCCTTCGCCGCGGTCTACACAATCCAACCATTCGTTAGTAAATCAAATCCAAAATCACACCACAAGTAAACGGAATAAATATATCCTCACCGAATCATCAAAGTTATACCAAACGAACCCTTGCGCAACGAGCGAAACCTGCGCAGACGCTCCAACCGAACAAATCTTAGTCGTCGTCTTCCCATTACACGTCTTCCCAGCTGGTACGGGATACTCGAATGTGCGTTCTGTGAGTGTACTTTGCTCCGAGTGGAATCTGCAAAAATCGTAATCAGTCACTGAGCCCCGATGTTCAAGAATATGCTTACGAATTGGTGTTACTATTCGAAAACGTAGTCTCCGTCGTAGTCGAAGCCGAGAACCCAAGTCCCGGGATCTCAGGAATCCCAAGATCGATCCCGAAGCTGGTACCTTCCGACAGGGAGGATGCCGCTGCAGATTAAGAACGTGTCACTTTGAGGTATATAGTAGGCAGAAGAAGAGGAAAAACGTACTGGTAACGGTCCAATCTGCGGAATTCGACTCCCCGACTTTGAACTTGTAGGTGTATTTACCAGCGGCCTTGGTCCCAGAAATCTCGCCATGGACTTGGTCGGTGAGGGTTTGGCAGCTGGGTTTATCTGTTTGTTTCCGGATTAGACTCGTGGAGAAGGTGGAAGGTGTGGAGGTGGAGGTGGACGTACCTTTTACTTCGACAGGAACTGTACCTTCCTGGGCACACACCATAGCGCCTCGATCTGGGTACTAAACCAAGTCATCCAATCAGTCAAGAAGACACGACTAAGCTCGCGGAAGCCAAACTTACATCCTTCGGATTCGTCACAACATTCGCAGATCCATCTCCGTAGAGATTCCTAAAGTATTTATCGATCTTATCGTATCCCGGAACTATAGTATATCCGAGTCGCTCTCAATCAGCCCTCTCTTCTTCACAATACACATACACAACCCAAAAATCACTCACGATCCTTCAACTGCTCCTGCGCCAACGGCGTACAACTCGTCCCTCCTCTCCCCTCCAACTCCATATCCATAACACTCCTCATCTCATTCTCCGAAAACCTTTTATACAGCGACCCATCACGTCGGTACGCTAAGAACCGGCCATTGGCTTCGTCGTGGGCGATACGGGAGACTTCGCGAGGGAGGCGTTGGAGTTCAGGTCTGGCCGGCAGACTTGAGACTTCCCTCCCTGCGAGTAGGATGGTCGCTAGGAGTAGGATGAGGGAGGAGAGGCGGGGTTGATGGGAGGTCACGGTGGGAGACATAGTTTATGCGATGGGGAAAGTGAGGAAAGTGTTGAAAAGTTAGAGGTCAAAGTCCTGCTTCGGGTTGGGTTGGCGTGGAGTGGGGGAGAGATCCGGCTCTTGTCGAGTTGGGAAGTTGGGAAGGCATGCTTTATAGGTTCTGAGACGTGGTATCTTAGGAGAACTTCGTCGAACTGTCAGGAGGATATTAGGTTTGGTGAGGTGATCTCACACACCGGCGGAAGTAAGTCGTTGTTCCCGTACATCGTACATCATGGGCGGTCGAAGATCAATTCAGTCAGCCAGGAGATGCATAGCTTCCCATAGGCGGATCAGTATCCCAAGTAACGGAAGCAAATACTGACAGATATCTGGATGTCCGGCTTGCAGGAAAACAAGGAAGCCGAGAGGCGGCAATCTTATAGTAGTTATACGGGTTACACCTGGATCGGTGACAACTAGCAGACACTACGAGAGGACTCAGGCCAAAGCAAGCCGAGAAGCAGCGGCCCGGGATGTAAAGATGTCACTGCACGACGAACATCAGGGGGTTCGTATCAATGTTTTGGTCCAAAGTTGCTATAGTACGGTCTGCATCGCCCATAATCTTATATTGGCCGAAGTCAATGGGGAATAAGATGGGGGCACTGCGACAGGTGCGGTCAAACCTTGATCAAGTTACTGTAATGGGAGGGATGTTCCGGTTCTGATAGATCATTCTATTTCTAGCCGGCCTGACAACCTTACATCGCAAGATAGCTGACTCGGATAAGGGGACCTCATTCGCGCCAGTCGTTGTAACACTACAAAGAAGCTATCGAATACTCACGGTCCTCTCTGTGGTAATAGTGACCATAGGATACTCATTGCTTCTCTCCCTTCTCCCCTCCCTGGTGTTGGCGTGACTAAACAGATAGCGAGGAGCATAGCCATGATCATGATCTCCTTCATCCGAAGGGACAGCACCAAAGCTTTCAAATTTCTCCCCAAGGTTGCCTATCGTCATGTCCATGAAGGTTGGAACCGTTCTCGATCGGCCATGACTAAGATCCGTCGGGTCAGGCGATTCAGAAGGCAGCCTCAGGTTGAGCACTAGTCGTGACACCATCGTAGATGTGATGAGCTGACTGAAAGATGCGTCGATGGCTTTGAGATCGTCGACTGCGATCTTAAAGAGGGATACATCGGTAAATGTGCTTAAATCCGGACCAGAGCGAATGACGCACGAAATAGATCAAAGTGTTGATGAAATTCGCCATGAAGATCACCAGAAAGTACATTGTTCCATCCCGTACGAAAACACGGATGGTTCTGCAGAGCTCTTTAACACAAAGTTACACGTATGAGAGACAAACGCACGGTGCGATCCCAGACTGGAAAAAGAACTCTCTTGATTGGTATAGCGTGAGTAGGAAGATGACAGAGTTGGTCACCAATGGTGCGACCCATAACGCAGCTATCACAAGCACGTATAAGCAGATGCATTATCATGACGATACGGTCATGACTTACGGAATAAACCACCTTTCCCCGTGTCGATGCATCCTGTGAGCGGGGGTGGCAAATTCAAGGCTGACGACAGGGCAGTAATTAGAATTCAGGAGGGTAAATAGATGGTACACCGGAGCTCACCAAATCCTTGCGACATCCCAATCGAGGCAATTATGATCCCGGAAATCCAGACAATAAGCAAGAAGCACAAGATCATGCTATCTCTCTTGTAGAGTGCGTAAACACGGAGAATCATGATTACCAGGTGAGTGGCTGTTAGTTCGTATTCCCTTGGCTCACATAAGTGCGCTCACATTCACAGACTGAGCATAATACAGGGTTTTAGTATCATCATCCTCGATATCAAACCTGCGGTAAGGCCCACCTGGAACAAGCCCAAGAGTCGCAGATCCTTCGAAGGTAACAAAACGGGCGCAACTACGCAATCTTAAGGGAGATGATCAAGATAACACCTAGCAAGATTCCTTACACCTGAGTGGTTGAGCCGTCAGTTGAGCTCTTCTTGAAGTAAAATCTGTCACATACATCGTTCGTGAAATGTAGCAAGAATACCTAAGCTCACCAACGAGAATTACAATGAACTCCAGAGGCGAAACATAGCGATTCACGAGAAATAGGATTGTTGCCCCAGTTATCCTACGTTTCCATATCCTATCAACCTGAATTGATAGGCCGATTAGAGAAGGCCCAAAGTTACATGAAGACATTGCCTCGTCTCCGAGAGTAATGACTAGTAGAGCAGTGAGTATCTATAGGGCAGATTGATAAGACAAAAAAACTGACCACGATCTTAAACCAACATGACATATGCTGCTAGCTGGAAATATTTCGCGGCCAACCTATATGACATCTTGCTTTCAGTCAATATCCTGGAGAATCAAGGCATAATCTACGAACAAATGCTCAGCACCAGCTGCAAGTTCGCCCGCAGAAGAGGAGATACCTATCCCGAAGAGCTTCAAGTTGGGCCAGCAGATGCGGGTTTGTGAACTTTAACAGATGGTATGCCAACATCCAAGGCTTGGGCGATCGAGTTTTATATTTGGTACGTGTGGGCGGTTCTCTTGACATAAGTACCACCTGCGAGCAGGCGTCGGCTCCAGCTCGAAGCTTCTGAATGCCATGATGCTCGCTCCCTCTGAGCGGTGGAATCATCAGCTGCGTTTCGTTCGTTGCAGAATATTGTCGTGGCGAATATTGGTTGAGGTGTATGTAGCCGCGACCTGTACTAATGCTTGCTCAGCATTACGTCAAACGAGAAGTTCGGGCCTTTCTGGGGCATTGGCTGCATTGGATAACTGGAAAGCGCAAATGCTCGATATTTCGGCCGAAATGTTGTTTTCTGATTGGTCATCGGCACCCGGACCGGGTTCTTTCCCATTGTTTGTTCCAGGGGTCAGATTTTGCCACAGTCTCGGCTCCGAATCCGACTCTTGAGCTTGAGCCACCACCATCATCGGGTCTTATTGCTGAAGAAATTCTCGTCTAAAAAAAGCCTATTGTGCGAATATCCTGTCAAGTAATTGTGGACTGTAAATAAGCCAATCTGCTTTACCATTTACCTTCCGGTATGGAATATACTATGGTTCTTTTCGCAAAAGACAACGGATTAAGCCTCCCAATGAGTCAACCAGCCACCTGCTTCATAACCTAATGCTGCGCTCCTGCACTCGAGTCAGCTACGCCCCGCACGCAGTTCGATCGCTGAGGCGCATTTGTGGCACACATATCCACAGCAATTGAGGATAGCCTCGACGTTTGTCATTCCGTCTCCCAGTTGCATTTCAAAGGATGGAAATCGAACATGGTAGGTACTATCCAAAACTTTTAAGATCCTTTGATTGTGCTAATTCTATTCCTAGGGGAAATCGATCACCACAAATAGCGGGCTGACTGGAACTCTTGGCTTGCTCATGTTGAGACACATTGACCAGTCGGGCATTCCAAATCTGAGATGCGAGGCGCCCAGCCAGGGGCTCCATCCTCGTGGACAATGTGCTGTGGACAATGATACCTAGCCTCGTGTCAACAGGAATCTATATGCAGGCTGTCTAACTACTTGCTATGGCGCTTATTCGTTCTGCCTCAAACATCCACCACTCCGTCACCAATATCCGCACGTCTCGTTGTCAACCCAAGAATGCACCCTCTATCGACATCGTTGGGCATCATGCCCAAGGCTACCTCACACTCAGGGAGGCGTAATGAGGCTCAGCCTTGCCGATCCTGTACTGCATGTGCCAACAGACCATCTATCCAACGATCCCGGATTGCGGCTAGCCGTACTTCATCGCGTCTACCACGCACCAATCTGCGTATGGGTCTCGTTCCAGCCTCTAGCACTGCTTCTGCTTCTTCAGACCTCGACCCAACAACTCTACAACATGCTGGCATTCAACCGACAGATGCTGCCGTTCCCCCGAGGGTGCCTCTCCGAAAGCACCCATTGTCACAGCTATTCAAAGGTCCGCCCCCCATGATCACTAATGCATCGTCTCAAATAGAGGACATGCATGTTCCCCCTACGAATCCTCGTCGAGATAACCAGGACCGACAAGACGCTGTATTGCGCAGTCGCCCGACCCAGGTAGACGAATCCTGCAAATCCTCACATCGATCGGTTTCTCGAGCAGCACCAGCTTCTAGCCAAGCCAGTTCCACAATTACGAACAACAAGTTGAATTCTGGAGGCGACATGAATATTTATACAGCAGGCGGCGATATCACCGTTTATAAGGATACTTCGGGTCTAGTAAGTATTTCGTCGTGTGCCCTGATGATTGAGTCCTCGATCTAACTGAGGTTGAGTAGCTTCTGAAACTCAACAACATCCTCAAACCAGTTGATGCTGCCTGGAACTCC
The DNA here is from genome assembly GCA_944990035.1 of Clitopilus passeckerianus. Taxonomy (NCBI): domain Eukaryota; kingdom Fungi; phylum Basidiomycota; class Agaricomycetes; order Agaricales; family Entolomataceae; genus Clitopilus; species Clitopilus passeckerianus. The sequence continues at coordinate 234,634 of CALYLX010000059.1, forward strand.
TATCAAGCTAATCAACGATCCAAATGCTTCCCGAATACTCGTACCCAACTCCTTAAAGACATCCAGAAATGGACAGATGGGGACGGCAACCCAGCACCCATATACGTCCTGGATGGTGTCGCTGGTATCGGAAAGTCGACAGTCGCACAAACTATAGCCGAGCAAGCGGCTGCTTTAGGGATCCTTGGCGCCAGCTTCTTCTTCACCATGAACGAAGAAGAACGGATGACTGCGAAATACTTCTTCCCTACCATTGCGTTCCACTTAGCTCGCCACAACACCGCCTTTGCTCAACAGCTTAATTGTGCTCTCGAGCAGGATCCAGATGCTGCCCAGAAAACTATCCACCAGCAAGTATCCCTCCTCCTTGTCAATCCACTTCGAGATTCCTCCATACCAACGGAATCCCCGATCCTAATGGTCATTGATGCTCTTGACGAGTGCAGAGCAGACGAGGCTCATACCCTCCTGACACTCCTCGCTCACTACATTCCCCAAATCCCCCAACTCCGGCTCTTCATCACCGCTCGACCTGAGGAACATCTCCGACGAATCTTGACCAAAGACAAGAACCACGAGCTATTTCATTTGCATGGGATTGATGACGAGATTGTTCAATCTGACATTCGCCTTTACCTTGAACATTCCCTGTCGGTCGAACGTGTTCAAGAGCTCTTCCCAGATCGCGAACCCCCGTGGCAGCCCAATGCCTCGGAGATGTTGATGCTATGCGGCATCTGTGGCACGCTGTTCATCATCGCCTCGACAGCCACAAAGTTCATCCTCGATACGAAGGCGGCTAACCCAGGGAGCCGTCTCTCTCGCCTCCTTGAAGGCGTCTCCCTTGCGGACTACTCTGGGTCGAAGCGAACGGACGTCATGGATAAGTTCTACATCCGCATCATTCACAACGCTGCACCTGACGACATGGACGAAGTTGACGGCTGGTTTGACCAGTATCGAACAATTGTCGGGGCTATTATTGTGCTGCAGAACCCTCTACCTTGCGGGGGTTTGGCGCAGCTACTCAACTTACAACGGGCGGAGGTTATAAATGGCTTGCTCCACCTACATTCCCTCGTTGCACCGAGCGGCCCACATATGGTATTTCGTGCACATCACAAATCGTTTCCCGACTTCATCACAAATCCAGACCGTATCGAACGCGCTCTGGCCACAATCTCGGCGACTACAACACACCTCAGTCCAAAATTCTTGATTAATCCAAGGATACATCATCACCAACTCGCCGCAGCATGCTTTCGCATAATGGAAAAGAGCTTGAAATTCAACATCGGGAATATTTCACCGGAAGCATGGTTCTTGGATAAGGCGGACATTGTCAGCCTTCAAGATGGATCCTTCGGAGAAGAGCTCACTTACGCCGTTTCTCATTGGGCTTTGCACATCCACGCAGCTGGAGGGCTCGACGGCGCACTGTGGGAGGATTTCAGGAGATGGGCGTCTACCCATATCATGGCGTGGCTCGAGGTCATGAGCATCCTTGGTCAAATTAGGCGCGCGCACGATATGCTGGATATGGCACTGGACTCAATTGTGAGTACATCCTTCTTCTGCTCTCTGCCTGCCCGAGTAATAACCAATGTGAATACAAGGCACAACCTAACAGCCGGACCGAGAGAAACAGTGTTCATACACTGTTGTCTGATACTCGTCGGTTGCTCCTGCAGAACGTTGAAGTCGTAACCTCGACCCCAATGCATATTTATTCGTCAGCGTTACCACTCGTACCTCGAAACTCTGTTCTGTATAGCATCTATGGAGAAGCAAGTTGTCTGAGTATTGTTAGTGGAATTGAGGGGGAATGGGATCCCGCCGCACTGGTCACGATGACGGGTCATGCAGGCGGTGTAAATGCAGTCGCTTTTTCTCCCAACGGGAAAATGCTTGCATCAGGATCTGCAGACACGACGATACGCTTGTGGGATGGAAATACAGGTGGACATATCATTACTCTTGAAGGCCATTCCGGTCCGGTTTCATCCGTTACATTCTCCCCCGCTGGAGCGAAATTTGCATCCGCATCTCTTGATCACACAATTCGCCTGTGGGATATTACAACGGGCGCCCATATAATCACTCTTGGCGGCCATTCGGAGGGCGTCTATTCTATAGCATTCTCTCCCGACGGTTCAAGGCTTGCGTCGGGAGCCAATGACAACACAGTGCGGCTATGGGATGGAACAACGGGTGCCCATCTCATTACTCTTGAAGGTCATTTGGGTTTAATAAACTCTATCACGTTCTCCCCCGATGGGTCAACACTTGCGTCTGCATCGGACGACCACACGATCTGGCTATGGGATGCAACAACTACAACTCATACATTCACCCTCAACGGCCATTTTCAACCGGTTGAAACGGTCACATTCTCTCCTGACGGGTCGAGACTTGCATCGGCATCGAACGACCACACCATCCGTCTGTGGGATGCAGCAACGGGTGCCCATATAATTACTCTTGAAGGCCATTCGAAAGGCGTCTATTCTGTAGCATTCTCTCCCAACGGGTTGAGACTTGCCTCAGCCTCATTCGATAAGACGGTCCGTTTGTGGGATGGCACGACAGGTGTTCCTATCACTGCATTCAACGGACATTCTAACACCGTCTTTGCTGTTGCATTCTCCCCAGATGGGTCAAGACTGGCATCGGGGTCCTTTGACCGGACAATCCGTCTTTGGGATGTAAGGACGGACACGAAAGGCCATTTTGGGGAGCCCCAGTTGTCTTCAAATGCTTTTTTGAACGATAGAATCTATTCACAGAATCCAAAGCCGGACAACCCTGGGCTTGATTCCATGCATACTAGCAGCCATTTGAAGTGGGTGACAGACATAGCACACTCACCCGATGGCTCACGGTTTGTGTCAGGGTCTCAAGATACCACCCTCCAAATGTGGGATGGAAGAACAGGAGCCCATATCATTACCCTCAGTGGTCATTCTGGAGGCATCAAGGTCGTCACATTCTCTCCTGATGGCTCAAGACTCGCCTCAGGATCCCGGGATCAGACCATCCGGCTGTGGGACGGAAAGACGGGGGACCATATCTGTACTCTTGAGGGCCACTCCCGATGGGTCATGGCCATTTCATTCTCTCCCGATGGCTCAAAGCTCGCCTCAGCATCCGACGATATGACCATCAAGCTGTGGGACGGAATGACGGGGACTCATATTTTCACCCTAAATGGTCATTCAGACTATGTCCATGCCATTGCGTTCTCTCCTGATGGTTCAAGACTTGTGTCGGCCTCGGATGACATGACATTCCGGGTATGGGATGGAGAGTCGGGCTGTCATATCACGACCATTGGCGTAAATTCCGCAATGAAAGCCATTGCATTCTCCCCCGCCGGCTCAACGGTTGTGTGCATCGAACCAGAGGACTTGGATGCTGATAATAGCACCCTCTACCTGCGGGCAATCAACAATGTCGTTCGCCCAATCTCGCTTGGGAAATATTTCAGATGGATTAAATCTTTCACATTCCTCCCAAGCGCCCCACCCTCCATTGCCCCCAATGACGTTGTCGACCCTCTTTTTACCCAACCAATCACCTCTGATTATCCCTTGCGTATCATCGCACTTGGTAGACGGCAGAACCCTGCCCTGTCGGGCCTTGTATATCTCAGCATACCAGCAGATGGGGAGCCCGTTATGGTCCCATTCTGCTGGTTCCCTCACCACTTCAATGTCATCGCCCTTTCAGTAGATGCTTCAGGTTCATCCATCGCAGTCGGGTGCGGGGATGGCCGTGTCCTTCTTATTGATATATCAGGGGTTTACTTTCCTTGAACTAGCTGTCAGGCCTCGCTTGATATAGATACATTTCGTGAATATGAATGTCGTACCAATTATCGCATACACTCCGCCTAGTACTACACCTCCGTAATTGCATACACCCCGTCAAACGAGTTCTTTTCCTATTTTTCTGTCTATCTTTGGCATCTTTTTCTCGAGATTCCTGACCGAGTGCAGAGAAACGGATAGCGTAACCCTAAGGTAAGGAGAATATCATCTTCATGATATGGTAAGAATTTGGTAATGATCGACTACTCGGAGAATCTTGGTAGCCTAAAGTCCTTTCATATAAACCCAGCGGTAGAAATTCTGTTGCCCAGGAAAGCCCTTCCAAAGACACCATCGCGTTTTCTGCCCCCCAGTTCTCCTCTATAACGTTTGCAGGCCTGGTAGTATCCGGTAAACGATGCACATCGCTACGCGAGAGTGAAGTATATGAAGATACAAAAACTCGGGTCTGTATCCTTGTCGACGCTGGGATTGCTGGCCACCACCGGAATCACGAGGTCATACCATGCCGCAGTAATGGTGGGCTAGCATCTGGAGCCAGACAGCGAGGAGGTGGTTGAGGTGGTGATAGAGTCTGATGACGTACGGAACGTCAAGGAAGTTCGGTGGAAAGGGACTCGATGGTGTAGGCATGAAATGTGGGATGTATGAGCCAGAAGATGGCCTCCTTTGCAACGAGTACCTCATTGAATTGAGAAGAAAATGCTGGAGCAAATAGCCGAACGAATTGTGAACGGTACAAAAAAAGGTGACATGGCGACTGCAGGGCGTAAGGCATGAATATTAAAGCCCCAATGGCATCGTGGAACGCGACGATCGACAAGATAGTAAAGCAAAGGAAGTAATGCATCAACCAACGTGTTCAACAACAGTAGCGAAGACATGTACATAATTGTCCGTTGACAAGGGTTACGTAGGCTGCAGAGAAGCGTCCATGATAGGTAAAAAGCCACAACTATAAGTATTCAAAAAGGATACGGGCGCGGAAGCGACCCGTAACTTGCAATATCCAATACTTGGGCGATCACGATAACTGGTTCAAATCGACTGTCGTGACGGTAACGGCAAAGATGTAGCACCTTGCCCACACGCCATGGCCTCTCAGATCTCAGGCCTCAGGCATGAATGTTGGATGAGGGTGCTGGTGCCGTCGGTTTCCGCCACTGCAAGAACAAATTCTTGAGATCCAGATATGGGGGAAATGGCGTGGATGGGGGCATTTCACGATGGTCTGCGAAGCAGTGGCGATATTCCCGGTTTCGTGGTTGACACGATCTCGATGTTCCCTCGCCATCGTCTTGGCCCTCTTCAACTCATTCCTAGTCGCCTCCATCCTGCCTCCAAGAACCAGCCCCTCCAAAGTTGCGAAGACATCCTCAGAGGAGAAGGTTGTCCACCGCGGCATGATTTCCGGTAATCTTCCATTTTGGTCTTTCAAACGACAGCGACAGCGACCATACGTCATCGTAAATGTTCCACCAAAGAACCGGTATCTGCAGGTAGGTGTGCTCAGGTAGCTGGTCGAGAAGCTGCTACTCGTGATCCCGGTTTTGGAGGAAGGTGGTGTTTGGGTGCATGCAACCGTTTGGCGATTGAAGTCATTTCATACCGGCATCGTTCGTGAAAAAGGAGTGTTGGTGGGGGGAGCGGTGCAAAGAAAGCTGTCTGCAACGTCGGTTGCGTTGGCTGGCGCACGTCCAATGACGACTGAGCGTAGCAGGTGTGGGCTGGAGTGGAGCCAATCCAACTGTGTCGCTGAATCTTGCAGATCTGGCAGCTTTTTCGTCGACCAGGACGTGATTGGGAGCATCCTGGACATTCAGCAGGAGTGACGGCGACAATTGTTCGTGAAGATGTAGAGAGCGATGTTCCATCCCAAAATCGGCGGACTCGGTTGGATGGAAAAACTTGGTCGTCGACATCCGAGATCCAAACTGCGCTTCCGATGCTAAGGAGGACAGCTTGGTCGTTGGTGCAGGTAACGTTTGTGCAGTTCTCGATTTCTGGACTAGCGCGATGGAGAATGGTCGAGCGATGTATGTTGCAGCAACACTATCTGCCTTGCGGTGGGTGATACGGTCCCCTTGCTTCACTGGGTGTAAAACTTGCTAAGGTGGCGAGATAAATATGGGTGCTGGCGGGTATGACGAGGTTGGTGGGGTGACCAGCGTCCGGCGCTAGATAGCGAGGAGGTGCTCGACATGGTGGTGGGGTGTGATGGCGCGTAAGAATTTCGATGAGAGCGGGGAGATGATTTGGAGTGTATACGCCAGACGATGGCCCCCTTCGGTTTGATGATGCCAACTTCCGTGGTGGCGTGGTCTGGGCCTTATTGAAGGATTGCTCTTGTAGACGTTATATGGAGCATTAGAGATTCGGTATCTTGCGGAGCTCAAGGATGAACCTGCAAGAGAAGAGGCATCAGCATCTTATCCCGCAGATGGCTTGGTGAAAGACAGCTTACCTATGGGCGTGCCTCGTCAGAACGAAGCATGAGGAAAACTCTGAAGGCCAAGGTGGGCCAATGAAACGGTTTCGTTCCCTTAGAGAGCAAAGTTGAGATAGCAGGCTTTGTAGTCCCGGCCAATGTCTGCTTGAGAGATGAATGCTGCTTCAGGACAACTGCATGCCCACCGACGATCCCGGTCCAGCAACATCAGCAAGCCATTTCCGGGACTGGAAGCTATGCCAGTGGGTGCAGGGCTAGGATAGCCGAGGACGAAGCCCTGCCTATAGATGGACAATCTGGGGTCAACGTCGTCCCCTGAGCCGGAGAAACCGCTGGTGAATCTCCTAGAGTTAATGGCCTATCGCGGATGCTCGGGTCTGCTTGTTCATGGAGCCAAACCAAGCCGTGGAGGTTTGGCCAAGGAGGTTACATGATCGTTCGAGGTTGAAGGCGTAACCTGGCGGGGATGGGGGAAAGGTGGGGATTCTATAGCTGGGGCAGGCCATTTGCTCATCCGACAAGTAGGTCGAATGCACACCTTCCCTGTCGGCCAGAGAACTAACGTCGCTGGACTGCATGGTGGGTTGGTTGACAGTGGAAAGGTAGAGGTCCAGCAGTGACGGATGGGCAAGTGCTACATGGGCGACTTGGGGTGGAATGGAGGTTGACCGACATGTGTTCGTCGCTGAGTCGTGGGTAGAGGGGAAGCAGAAACACCTGGGCTGTCTCAACAAGCAAGCGGTGGAGCCTCGGGACCAGGTCGGCGAAGCACCAGAAGAGGTCGATTGATTGACGAGAGCGCCTACAAGTGAAAATGTCAGCTTGGAGAACAGTGAGAAGGTAGAAATACAGACCTGCACCCAGAAATTTCGTCACCATCTGATGAAAACAGCAGGTTAAAGGAGTGGGTGAGCCATGCGTGGTGAGGCCAAATCTTCTTCAGTGAATCGTGGTGAGGGGGTGAAAGGGGCCGCAGTCGCATATACGAGGTTCCGCGTATGGGTACTGAGAGTTTGACGAATCCAAAAAAGGTGCTGCAAGCAAAAGATCAGTTTGGCGGGAACGAGAGCGGGTAGAAATACCGACCTGCACCAGTTATATTGCATCAACATTCGACACCTTTCAAGCCACTCCTCTGACAACGTCACCAGAATCGACAGTAGGGCTGCATGTTGGAGCAGTGCAAAGGCGACGCGTTGGGAGGCCCATCGCCCGTCAACGCGTCAAGGTTTCAACCCGGAGCTAACGAAAGGGCGTCATAAGGTTGGGGAACCACCTGGAGGCTGTTGGTTGAAGGCGATGACGACATGCCGCAGAGGAATATATTCGGGGTCTATGCTCCTATGAACAAAGTCAGCAATGCTTTCTCAGCTCAGAGAAAACCGAAGGTGGAAAAGAAACAGTCCAGCAAGACAAGATGGATTTGAGGAAAAGGAGGAGAACGGTTGGGATACATACCTAATATCCAAAACAAAGATAGCACACCATCACAACGGCGCTCTTGGTGCACACGTTGTAAACCGATGCCCTGCGGATTGACCAATATCGGTCTGTGGGGTCGTCATGACTGGGGAGAGCGGCTGGTATCTTGTCAAGGCGACCTTAATTACCCGGCCAGCATGGGTTTTGGCTTCATCCTTCCAGTGGAATTTGACAATGGGAAGTATTGGTGCTTTGAGGTGCCGGACAGTGGTATCGCAGAGCTTGAATTTGAAAGCTTGAAGATTGATTGGTGCGAAGCAAGAAATTGTTGAAATCGGACCAAATTTGGACCAAATATTTGAATTTTCTGATTGGTCACCGGCTACCGGGAAACACGTCCCGAGTATTTGGTTCCGTGTATTTCAGAAGGTTCAGACTTCCCGATTTCGACTTGACGTCACCTTGGTGGACGTTGACGAGGCGATCAGGTGGATGTGCTCAAGGCGCCAGAACTGTAAGATCTTCCTACAAATATTTCGGTCAGTCGGACCACGCACGAATACTTCTTCACGAGTTTCGGAGATGCATTGGAATTTATCATGCAAAATCGTCGATCTCATTCCTCCTACACTATTACCTAGCACGATACTTACACCGAAAAATATAGGTGCTGTTCACATCGATTCTGACTCCCTCCCTCTATTGGGCCTTAAGCACGAATCTAGCAGTCAACAGTAATCCCACATCTGTTTACCATCAGCACGGAGCGACCCATTCTTCTCTCCATCCCGTTCAACGCCATCAAAATACTCCGCTGCACCCGAAAGGTGTAGAACCCGAGCGCATGCAGCATGTACCTTGAGGAATTCTGGGTTGGGCGGGTCGATAGTAATACCTGACTCGACGACAGTACGAAACTCAACATCACACGAGGCACTGCCATTAGTGAAACTGTAAGGGTCACACGTTCCTAGAACCTTATACTTGCCTGGATTGCCAGATACTGCTAATTGTTAGTTAAAGGGTTCAACGAAATTGCGAGGCAACCTCACTTGATCACCGTCAAAGTAGAATCGGAATCGACGAAAATCAGAACCCTCCACGGCAGTCATCAGAATGGCATTTACTGGGGTGTTAATGTCCGACCCGACAAGTTGTTTAAAGTCAATACGAGTCCAGTTTCGTAACATGTCCCATGTGTGGGTAGGCTCGTGCGGTATGGTCACGTAAGATATTGAAAGACATAGAAAACGGGAACGTACAAGTCCTTCCTCCTCAAAATCGTTGAGCTTGAATGGGATGGTGTGGGCGGCTTCGAGGCACTGAATCAGGCCAGTGGGTCTTGTTCCCTCTGCCATCATGGCATCGGCCTTTGACTTTTCAAGGGTACCTGTTATGGCACAACGATAGTCTTCGCGAATCAGAACCTATTCAACTGTCAATAGTGGGCAAGACGACAAGTCAGAGCCTCTTACGCGTCGTCGAAGGGCGGTTCGGTCAGACCGACCGGCAGCTTCAAGATATTGGGCTGTCTCATTAAAAGTAGGGGTTTGACTGCTACTGGGCTCAATCTTGTCCGCCTTAAAGATAGCTAGCACTGTTCACCTAAAGTCAAGAAACCTAAAATTAGGCGGATAGGATTGAACAACTGACTTTTTAAAAATAGGTGTTCGCGCCAGGCATTCGCCACTTCAAGCACTCTGTTTTGGCCCTCAATCCCAGCAATGGATAGAGCCGTAGCAACATATCTCCTCCAGAGATCTTGAGGGGCGTGATTTAACATGGCATATAAGAGCCTGTATGAGGAATACTTCGGTGCTGCAATTTCGGCGTCCAGCCAGTTGCGGTGGCGTTCAAGGACATTTTCCTTGACATCGCGAACGAGTTGTTCTGTTTCATCACGCCCATTAAAAATCTCTGAAAAGTCTGCTGATGTACCCGACAAGATGCTAGAAAGAGATTCTGAGTGTTGGTGTGCCATGGTGAGGTTGAGATTGGGATCTCTCTCGCCGCAATCTAGTTGCATTACGTCACCGTTGATGCCGCCTTCCCTTGGTATGACCAGCGCTTGAGCCAGTTATGCCCCGTGCTGTGCTCGACACTGTTGTCGGCTTCTCATAAGTACTTCGTGGTGATAATAATTATCGTGACCCTTGCGGCCAGAAGGTTCTAGCAGAGCAACAGATAACGTAAGGTGAAGGTATAAAGGAGACCCTGTTCTTGAAATTGGAGGATATGGTAAGAATTTTGCAATTATCGACTAATGTGAATAATGGTAGCCTAAAGTCCTTTCTAATAAACCCGGTGGCAAAGAATCTATTGCCCTGGAAAACCCCCTGCAAAGAAACCAGCGCGTTTTCTCCCCTGGTTCTCCTCCAGAACGTTTGCAGGCCTGGTATCCAGCAAACGATGCTCATCGCTACGCGAGAGTGAATTGTATGAGGATACGAAAACTCGCATCTGTATCCTTGTTGAGGCTGGGATTGCTAGCCACCACCGGAATCGCGAGGCAAAGACGATCATTGAGAACCACTGGTAAGTTCCAAGACCTCTCCCATACCATGCTACAATACTGGTAGGCTAGCATCTGGAGCTTGATAGAGAGGTGGTCGACATGGTGATGGGTTGCGATGGCTCGTGGGACGACCCAAAAAGTTGAAAAACATAGCGCGGAATTTCGACGAAAGGGCGAGATTATTGGGGTATGAAACGGGGAGTGTATGGCGGCCCTGTTGCCTCCTCCGGTTCGATGACCAACTCCTGCTGATCTGGTGGAGTTGAAGGATGGATATTGTAGGCGTCGTATTGCAACACTGGACATTTGGTACCTTGCGTAAGCTCAAGGATGAACCTGTAAGAGAAGAGGGATCAGCTTCTTATCCAGCAGAAGGTGAGGTTAAAGATAGCTTACCTGCGAGCGAGCTTCGTCACAACGAAGCATGAAAAATCTCTAAGTCGCGTAATCACCCAAGAGCAGAGATGAAGGAGCAGACTTCGTCCCGACCAATGCTCTGCTCGACCGTTTCGGACGACGGCATGTCTACCGATGATCTCACTTTGCCAACATCAGCAAGCTGTTTCGGGACCGGAAGCTATGCCAGTGGGTGCTGGGCTGGTATAGCCGGGAACCACGTTCTGCCCAACGATGGACAATCTGGGTATTGGCGCCGTCCTTGGTGAGCTCGGAGAAGCGTTGATGATGCCGTGAACGCCATGGCATTAGTGGCCCATCGCAGATGCTCAGCGCCGCTTGTTCATGGAACCGAACCGAGTCGCTTCGTAGAATGAAGATGGGCCGCGGAGGTTTGACAGATAGAGGATACATGAATGTTCGAGGTTGAAGAGCACGAACTCGGCGGGGATGGGGGAGAAGGTTGGGGTTCTGTTCCCGTAATAGACCGTCTGCTCATCGGACGAGCAGGCCGAATGAATATCTTCCCTGGCGATTGTGGAAGTTGGGTTAAAGGGCTGTGCGGTGGGTTGTCTTACAATCGAAAGAACAGGCAGAAGAACCCCAATATCCAGTCATGACAAATGGTTGGATGCTACACAGGATGTTTGGAGTAGAACGGAGATCGATTAACATCTGTTCATCGCTGCGTTGTGGGTTGGTGCAGCAGCAACACCTGGGCTATCATCAACTGGCGGGAGGGGAGCATTAGGATCCGGTTGGTGAAGCACCTGTCGTTGCTTTATAAGAGTGGAGACTAGTGAAAACTTCAGCTTTGAAGACAGCGGGAAGGTGGAAGTACCGACCTACATCCAGATATTTCGTCAACATCCAATGAATGCAGCATGTTGAAGGAACGCGACGGCCACCCATGGTAAGGCTAAATGTTGTTTGATGGATTATGGCGAGGTGGCTGCCGCATATACGACGTACCCCAGGTGGGTTATTGGGAGGGTTTGACGAATTCAACGAAGTTGCTGCAAGCAAAAGATCAGGTTGGGGGAGACGAGAGAGCTGAGAAATACGGACCTGCACCAATTTTACGGTATCAACATTCGACACCTGCCAAGCAACTCCTCCGACACCGTCACCAGGACCAACAGCAGGGAATGCTGCATGTTGAGGGGTGGGAGGGCGAAACGTCGAGAGGCTCATGGACTGGACTCTGATGTGGATTTGGGTACAAACTTCGCGGGTAAGGGCTTCTGTGTGCAGATGGCAGATATATATTGTCTTCCGTAGATCTGGATCCAGCAAAAAGGTCAGAACACCGCTTGAAGGCCGTGGGTCGAGGGTCACGAGGAGCTGCCACAGAGGAGAATATTTGATGTCTATGCTCCTATGACTCAAGTCAGCAACGTTCGTTTGGCGTTCTAGAGTAATCAGAAACCAAAAACGAAACGGCCGAGCACGAAGAAATGCATTTTTGGGGGAAGGGGGAGGATGGTTAAATACATACCTTGAGTGGACCACAGTGATATGAGCACCACCACAATTCTCTTGGTATAGACAAGAGCATCGGTCACTGTTACTGCACGTCTTGGGCCCCCGATATCCGGCGGTTTGAGAAGTATCATTCATTGCAAATGATCATAGCTGGGGAGAACGTCAGGTCGACGGTCCAAGTCGATGCGACCCTAATCACTCGGCCAGCATAACTTCCCATTTCAGTCTTGCGGCAGCATTTAGACGCTGGGAAGTATAGGTGGTTTGAGGCGCCGGGGTCGCAGAACTTGAACTTGAAGCTTGGGCATGGTGTGGAGGTTGGACCATTGGGACGAAGCAAGAAATGTTAAACTTGGATGGAATGGAATATTTGAATTTTCCGATTGGTCACCGGCAGCCGGGAATCATCTCCCCAGTAAGTATTTGGCTCTGTGTATTTCAGAGGGTTCAGACTTCCCGATTCCGAGCAAACATCGTCATGTTGTGCTGAAGAAAAAACCCGTTCATGTCAACATGATTGTATACATTTCGCTTGGGGTTTAACTGCTCTATCTTCTGTATCCTTTTGCCTATGATTGGGAATATAGTCGTGTTTCTCCTACCGCCTACATGAAAGCAATCAAGAACGGTATTGTATCGTCAGACGGCTACAAAGACTTCGAAACGCCAAATACTAGAACATGACAACAAACGAAGGACTCAATCCTCTCAAAATTGATTTCTGACGCGCGTGCACGAAGTTCGATCAGTACATGTCCAGCGCATGTTGTTGTGATTGTGGTTGGACAACCTCAACGTCTCCTTCGTCGGAAAGCCCGGTTGCGAGTCAATGGATGGAAATCAGGCTCAGTCAGTACTACCACGGTTCAAAGGCTTGAAGACCCCTTGACTGACCTAAACCCTATTTCTAGAGCGGATCGTCATAATCAAAGAAGCGGCTGGCTGGTCTCTTGGCTTGGATATCGACAGACGTTGATCAGGTGGGGCATTCTGACATGCGAGCGCCCAGCTAAGCGCTCTATCCTCGTGGGCGGTATCCTGTGATCAAGTGATACCTCCCATCGATTTCGGTCAGGAATCTGCCTGAAGGCTGTATTCCTGCTTGCTCAGATCACCCCACGTTCTTCGTCCTCAATCCGAGAGGACACCCTATATCGACGTTGTCGGCAAGCATGCCCAAGGATGCCTCGCGCGCAGAAGAGAAGCGTAAAGAGGCTAGAACTCTCCAACTGTCGACAACGCGTCCAAGTACACCCCTACTTTACGGGTGGCCTCCAGCTAGTCGTCGCGCTTCTCCCAGGCCATCCACCATCCACCAAGTACAACCAACACCACCTTCTCAATTTGCTTCAGGCAGTACGACATATCATCAGGCGACTTATCAGCAGTCTCCTGATGTTCACCTCCGACATTCGACGATGCCTCTCATGGCGCCTGTTCCGCAATCTGGTCAATACCTGTCCTTACCACAACCCGTGGCGGATTATCCGGTCCCAGACGTTCAGGAGCCATTTTGGCCTCCAGAGGCACATTCCTCCCAACCCGCCATGTATTATACCCAGTCTAATCAGCAGACTCCCGATATTCACCTAGTAAACTTGGCAATGCCTCTCATGGCGCCTGTTCCACAACACAGTCGATTCCTGCCCTCAGGCCTACCGCAGCCGGTGGTGGATGATACATTCCCCACCTTACAAGAGCCATACCAATCTCACGATACACAGTTCTATCAAGCCGACGTGTATTATACCGAACCGCGCTCCCACATCCAAGATACAAGTTATACGAGCAGAAACAGTGGGACTATACCTAACGTTGGCTATCCGAACGTAGGCACATACCAGTCAGCCCTTCCTCCACAAATGCCTCGACCCCACGTCAGCTCCGCTTTCAACAACAACGAGCTACACGCCCAGGGAGATATGAACTTTTACACAGTGGGAGGAAATCTGAATCTGAATAGCGAGTCTGAGCCATCTGGTTTGGTAAGTAACTAGTAACAGCGGGGCATCGTGATCGTGCTGACGTGAACTAGCTTCTGAAGCTCAAGAATATCCTCAACCCCGTCAATGCGTCCCACGACTCTTACGCAGCAGACCAACGATCAAGGTGCTTCAAGGACACTCGGAAGCAACTGCTAGACGACATAGGGACGTGGGTCAGCGGCAAAGGTAGCAAATCACCGATATACGTCTTGGACGGCGTAGCTGGTATCGGGAAATCGACCGTTGCCCAGACCGTGGCTGAACTTGCTGCTCGTTTCGGCATCCTAGGCGCCAGCTTCTTCTTCACCACAAACGAAGATCATAGGGCAACCGCACAATATTTCTGCCCCACCATTGCTTTCCAGCTCGCGCGACACAATGAATCATTTGCGCGACAACTCGACAAGGCCCTAGAGCAGGATCCGGATGCCGCCCAGAAGACCATCCTCCAGCAACTAACCCTCCTCATCGTTGGCCCACTCCGAAATTCAACCATTGCGGCTAAACCGCCAATTCTCATCGTGATTGATGCTCTCGACGAGTGCAGGGAGGAGGAGGCTCGAGTTCTTCTGACACTCCTAGCACAAAACATTCGTCTCTTCCCTCAGCTGAGGTTCTTCATCACTGCTCGTCCAGAGTGGCACATCCGAGATGTCCTAGATCACTCCAGCAATCACAATATCTTTCATTTACACGATATCAATGATTCTATTGTTCAATCCGACATTCGATCGTTTCTCACCTTTTCCTTATCGGCTCAGAACGTCCAAAGGCTCTTCCCATATTATCAACCTCCGTGGCAGCCTAGTCCCAAGAATATGGACATGTTGTGTGGAATCTGCGGCACATTGTTCATTATTGCTTCGACAGCCACAAAGTTCATCCTTGACACAAGGGCGGCTGACCCAGAGGGGCGTCTCTCTCGCCTCCTTGAAGGTGTATCAACTACAGACTTCACTGGCTCAAGTCGAGCAGACGTCATGGATAAGTTCTACATCCGTATCATCCACAACGCTGCCCCTACCAGTGACGATATGGACGAAATAAATGGCTGGTTCGAGCGCTATCGAATAATTATTGGAGCAATTATTGGCCTTCAGAACCCTCTCCCATGCGAAGCTTTGGCGCAGCTACTCAACTTAGGACGGACGGAGATCATTAATACCTTACTCCACCTGCATTCGCTGGTGGCGCCGAGCGGCCCAGACATGATATTCCGCATACACCACAAGTCATTTCCCGACTTCATCACGAATGCAGACCGTATTGAACGCACTCTAAGCAATCTGCCCACGAGCACGTCAAACACGTCTCTGAAATTCTTGATTGATACAAGAATGCATCACCACCAACTCGCAGCCGCGTGCTTCCGCGTAATGGGCGAGCATATGAAATTTAACATCGGGAATATTTCTCCAGAAGAATGGTTCATGGATAAGGCAGACATCGTCACCCTGAGAGATCAGCCCTTCACAGAAGAGCTCACTTATGCCGCCTCTCATTGGGCTTCACATCTTCACGCAGCTAGAGAGCTTGGAGGCGGGCTTCAAGACGAATTCAGGAGATGGACATTCGCCCATATCATGGCATGGCTCGAGATCATGAGCATTCTTGGTCAAATCAGGCGTGCACACGACATGTTGGATACAGCACTGGATGCAATTGTGAGTAGATACTTCTTTGGCCCCCTGGCCTATCTAATTACTGATTAATGAAAATATAGACTGCACACCTACTAGTACACAACTGGACAGAGGGGGAAAGGACCCATACATTGTTATCTGATACCCGTCGGTTCCTCGTGCAGAACATTGAAGTCATGACCTTAATGCCAATGCATATTTATTGGTCAGGACTCCCATTCATACCTCGAAACACCCTGCTGTACAGGACCTACGGAGAAGCAAAAAGCCTGAGCGTTGTCAGCGGAATTGGCCGGGAATGGGATCCCGCCGCACTGGTCACCATGACAGGTCATTCAGGTCCTGTCTATGCAGTCGCTTTCTCTCCCAATGGGAAAACACTCGCATCAGCATCCAATGACGGCACAATCCGCCTGTGGGATGGAAATACGGGTGCTCACCTTATTACTCTTGAAGGCCATCCCAGTTGGGTCCGGTCAGTGGTGTTCTCTCCCGATGGAGTCAGACTTGCATCGGCATCCATGGATGATACAATTCGTCTGTGGGATGTAACAACGGCTGCCCATCTCATCACCCTGGAAGGCCATCCCGGTGCGGTCAACTCTGTTGCATTCTCTCCTGACGGCTCGAGGCTCGCATCCGGGTCCATTGACACGTCGATCCATCTGTGGGATGGAGAAACAGGCGCCCATCTCATCACTATTAAAGGGCATTCCAGATCAATAAACTCAGTCACATTCTCCCCTGATGGGTTGAGACTTGCATCTGCATCCGACGATCACACAGTCCGCCTGTGGGATGGACAGACAGGTGCTCATATCATCACATTTGAAGGCCATTCCAATGATGTTAGATCTGTTGCATTCTCCCCCGATGGGTCGAGACTTGCATCGGCGTCTCATGATCACACCATCCGTCTGTGGGAAGCAACAACGGGTGCCCATATAATCTCTCTTGAAGGCCATTCCGATAGGGTGTTTTCTGTAGTATTCTCTCCTAATGGATTGAGGCTTGCATCAGGGTCTGTAGACGGTACAGTCCGTTTGTGGGATGCAACGGCAGGTGCTCCTATCATCACTTTCGACGGCCACTCCAGCTCTGTCTTTGGTGTCGCCTTCTCCCCCGATGGATCAAGACTTGCATCAGCATCCAGCGATGCCACAGTCCGCCTCTGGGATGTAAAGGCGGGCTCTCTCAAAGGCCATTCTGCAGATGACGGGCTTTCTTCAGATGCGGTAAGCATTGTATATTCCCCTTTAAATCGTGCCATTTGTTCACAGAATGAAAAGCCAGCCGCCATTCATACCCATTCCAATGGAATCCTGGCTATGGCACATTCACCCGATGGCACAAGGTTTGTGTCAGGATCTAAAGATAGGACCCTCCGACTATGGGTCGGAAAGACAGGGGCCTATATCACCACTCTTCATGGGCATTCTGACTGGGTCAGAGCTGCTGCATTCTCTCCTGATGGCGCAAGGCTTGCTTCAGGGTCTGACGATAAAACTATTCGGCTGTGGGACGGAAAGACAGGTGACCATATCTGTACGCTTGATGGCCACTCACATTGGGTCATGGCCGTTGCATTCTCTCCCGATGGCTCAAAGCTCGCCTCAGGATCCAACGATAGGATCATCCGGTTGTGGGATGGAAAGACAGGGGCCCATATCACAACCCCCAATGGTCATTCAGCCCGGGTCTGTGCCATTGCGTTCTCTCCCGATGGCTTAACACTTGTGTCGGCATCGGATGACCAGACATTCCGGGTATGGGATGGGCGGTCTGGATCTCCTATCAGCACTATCAACCCAGATAAGGCGATGGGTGCTATCGCATTCTCCCCCAGTGGCTCAGCATTTGCATCGATGGAAAGAAGTTATGAAATCTCTGGTGACGTCATTGCCAATGATGCTACCCTGTATCTGTGGACGATCAACAATGTTCGTCCAATCTCTTTCAGGAAACATTTCACATGGATGGCATCTTTCACATTTTTCCCAAGCGCACAACGCTCAACATTCTCGCCTCCCATTGAGACCACCAATGATGTCATTGACCCTCTTTTCACCCGTCCAGCCACATCTGATTATCCCTTACGCATCATTGCACTTGGCAGGCGACAGAACCCCTCCTTATCAGGCCTTGTATACCTCGAGGTACCAGCGGACGGAGAGCCTGTTATGATTCCGTTCTGCTGGTTCCCTCCCCACTTCGATGTCACTGCATTCTCTGTAGACTCTACCGGCTCCTCTATCGCAGTCGGCTGCCAGGACGGCCGTGTCCTTCTTCTTGATATATCAAAAGTTTCCCTTCTTTGAAATGACTGTCATCCGTATTTGAATGCCTCATTTGATAAACTTCTGTACATATACTTTCGCCGCCGAGTATGGCTAGTACGATATCGATTCATTATGCACACTTCGCCTCGTGTCACTTTACTGCAATTGCACGTACCGCGACGAAGATTTCTACCATCCTTCCCGTATATCTTCGTATCTCCAAGCTGTCCTTATGTTCCTCTAACTTTGCCCGTAGGCAGCTTATCCTCATCAGCTTCATCCAGAGCACAGCGTATGCACCAACGTCGAGTCAACCCCATACGTATGTTATCCATGCCAACAAGGTTCAAGTCCATGAGTATGTACAGTTGCTTATGCGCTCGACACTCCATGAGCCAGACTCTGGTTCATCAACACACGCAGAGCCGGTAAGAAATTAAGAAAGCAATTGATAAGCACAATGAGGAGTACGGAAAGAATGACAGCAAGGACGGGGATAGCAGATGTACGGGCGTAAGAATGCAGAAGATAAAAAACCAAACAGCCTCGCCGAAGCCTGAAGTTCAACGAGACAAGGGCGGAAATCAAGGCAAAACGCGTCCACGAGAATGTAAGATGTAGTAATGATGTAATTGTCCTACGGAAAGTATGTAGGTACCAAGGGGAAGATGTCTGTTATAAAAGACAAGGGCACAAGCCCCAGCTTGTTCCAGAAGTCCAAACGCAGCCTCCCAATTTTATCATATATTCGCCATTCCATCTCCCGAACCTTCGCTTGCCTGAGAACGCCAGCAAATTGCGAAGGGTGAATTTAGTGCGTACGAGATTCGCCGAGTGTCCAGCATAAATTGACGCTGTGGGATGACAAGGTGTCGAGAAAACCGGCCGGCTCTGGTACAGCAGATGCTTGATGAGACAGGATACTGGGTAGACAATATCACCACCTCCAGTCTTGATGCCAGAGCGGCTGAAATGCAGCTCCTTGCTCGAACGCCGTGACTTCTGGACCCTACGGCAATGAAAGTGGTGGGGAGCACATGCTGCAGGTACAAAGTCTCCAACCAAGAACGTGTTGAAGATGGAGTGGTGGTGGTGGTGGTGGTGGTGGTGAGGTTGAGTGTACTCGAGCGTATATGCCTCGTCTGGTACGGCAGTCGATGTTTGCGCAATGTCGGTGGCGGTGGGGTCTTGTCCGTTGGTGATTCGACAATCATGCCTTCATGATCATGCCAAGGGTACCGGTAACGCCGCCAGGCCGTCATCTCCCTCGTTTCCCAGCGCGGCCCAACCAAACGATGCTTTCACCGCTCTGAAATCGTCCAGAGTATACTCAGCTGAAGCAGCCTATCGTCTGGGCTGGGGAGATGGCGCAGGTGGAGGTTGTGGTATACAGGCCAGGATGGCGTCGGAAGCGTAGGGGCATGAATAAGAGGGGTGGGCGAAAAATTTAAATCCTTTGAATGAGGCTCGACCTTCACGAAAAGGCTTCCAGCCAGCGCAGCCGCCATCGTCAGTAGTCTGTCACCACCGACAGGGTCGACGACTTCGAGCTCGAGGTGGGCCCAAACGCGCAAGCTGAAATTCGAGCTTCAGCACCTTTTTGCGGACCTCTCTATCTGGCGACTCGGTATTTCAAGGAGCCTTCATCGAGGTATAGGCTGGCGGCACTCGTGAGGCCCAATTCCTCGTCCTGGTTCAAGTTGTGACCCATTCCATCTCAACGGTGGTGCCCTCAAGATGGCAGGAGACCGACAAAAGGGAGATCCGAGGTGCACATCAGACGTCCGACGTTGTTAGGGGACGAAGGCTTCCGAGATGTCCAACACTACGTAGTGGTTCCGCTAGATCGAGTTCTGATATTCTGGGCTGGCGAGGTGGAGGATGTTCAAGCACCATGTGCTGTTAGATCGTATTTTGCTTTATGACAAGCAGCACGGCTATCTGCGCGCTTGTCTCCGGTGGCCAATGATGCCTCCCCTGGTGTTGAGTAGGCGGGGTAGACGGTGCAGGCGCTGGGGGAAAGAGGTGGGGAAACCGGGATCTGGAGCTAGATAGTGAATGGTTGGTCGGGTAACGAGAGTGCACGATGTTGCAAAGCTGCGATGATAGCGTCTTCTGCAGCATTCTTTTGTTTCAGCCTTCAGCCCCAACCGTGAGGTCTCCGACTTCGAGTGAGTCCACCAGCATCGGCGCGTTCGTTAAACCAAGGGTAAAGCCTAAATCTGAACGGCACCGCTTGCAGATATTGCGCGGCAGAGACCATTCTATAGGTAGACGAGCTTGACGATGACCTGCGGGAATAAGTGGTTAGCTGATGCTGGCAGAAGGGAAGAAAAAGGGGAACAGCAAGAGAAATGCTAGCTTACTGGAACAAAAAGGTATTTCCCAATTCACCTTCCTGAGGGAAGTGGCGGCGACAAGTTCCAGGCCTTCCTTTCCTCTCGTTGATGGAAGAGAAAGGGTGAACAGCTGGTGGGGGGTATCGTCAGAGGCCAGCAATTAGCGAGGCAGTATCGTATCGGGTACCAGACAACGGATGTAGGTCGTCTACAGTTGCCGGAGAGATACATTCTATGCGGGGTCTCCTCGTTCTTGACAAAGGGGTGGTAGATTGCTGCTTTTGGTGATGCTGAACCTGTGCAGGATGCTGAGTTTTCGCGTTGTCATTGGTAAAATCTTCTGGATAGTTGACGATCAGCATCGCATTCACGTCAGTCAGAAGGTGGGAAGTGGGGTATAAGAGGACGAAGGTGTAAGAATCCACGAGTAAAGGACAACAAACGAAAAGGGGGAAACAGGGAAGAAAGAGAAGAACAACAATATTTACCTACGCCTAAAGGGACCCAACACCGACCAATAGTTTACTATTCCCCAGGGCCCTCTTCAAGGCTATACCACTGGGTGACGTAGCTGCTACTTCTTGATGTCGACATGCTCAATGTCCGAATATTCTCGAGCAGGTGGATCGAAGCTTGCTATAGACTGGTGCAGTAGAGAACTGCATCCCGAAGAGCTTGATGACCTTGAATTACACGTAGTGTGTCGTCATTGAAGAGAATTGCGGAAGATCAAGCTAACGATAGCATGAGGTGTCGATATGGATGACGTTGGAACTGAGCTCGAGGTAGAAGCAGGCAACAGTTGGCTCAGAAAGAAAACAAGCCGCGGCGAGGCTCGAAAGTCGGCACTTTGCCTGATCATTTCCGAACTCCGAGCCGATTCGTCCATTGCCTGCAACTGATGTTCATGCTCGTTCAACCAGCATCACGGTAATAAAATATTCGTGCAGCAACCCCTAGTAGGGAAAGTATATCCTAAAGGCATAAAAAGAATATGTAGTACGAGTAACAAAGATAACGAAGACTTGAAACCAGCCATGATTGCCTGGCCAAATTGCCCATCTATCCCGAGAACACTCGACTCGATTCCTGGTCTTTCGAGGATACTCTATAAACTGTACGCGAGATCATCGTAGAATGAAGAGAGGGAACGACGAGATGGGAGGTTGATGTACGTGAAAAGAACAATGATCGGCAGCGGAAACAAAAGTGACATGGAGAAGAGTCCGAAAAAGTAGAGGAAAGTATGTACGAGCAGTAACTGCCGCACTACACTTGGGCAGATCACGAGAGGTGCTTCCACCCGAAGTAGCCTTCGGCATCGTATCTTGAACATCTCGCCATATTGGATACGGCTTGAACGCTTGAACACGGGACGTTCAATCGTGAAAGAGGTGTCTAACGACATGCGATATTCCTTCCTTCCTTCCTGCACAATGCGAGGTCCTCATGCAAGTAACGTGAGTTTGGCCGCGGATGGGTGCATGTATGCCTGTCAAACAAGCCGAGCGAGCGAACTTGCCTCCTCGGTGGCAGAGGTCGCGTTACTCACAAAGGAGGGGTGCGGGCGATGCGTTGACGGGTATGCTGAGCTCGAGTAGCAGCGAACTCTGGGAGGGTATCAAGGTCGAGTTCTTGCCCACCATTTCGACGTTGATGCTCCTATCTTTCTAGACGTCGTCGTTGTCGCCTTCATCCTCTCCACCCCATTCCACTCAACTTCGCACTGCCAGCAAAATCGAGACTGCGACAAGGTTCCATCAACCCGGGTGGAAGGAGTGCAGGGCGGCTGCAGCACCTGGAGCCGCAGTACGTGTTTTCCCCTCTGGGCTACCAAAGGCCGGTGTTGAGTGCAGCCAATAGCGTAGATAGCCAGTCCAAGTCCAAGCGATGCAAGTGGATGGGAAAGGGGCATGGGGAGAGGTAGCGAGCAGTATAGGCGTGAGTAGCTCTCAGCGAGCTGCAAGGACGATCTACCAGGTGCGTGGCAATCCACATTCCAGCAGCCTTGGCTGGGACGCAGGTTACACGGGGAGGGTATCAGATCCTTTCTTGACCGACAGGTAATCTCGAGGACATCTTGATATCGAGATATTCATTGGCGATAGCCGCGAAGTCACATTCCTCGCCTTGGGTCGAGTTGTGATATTCCATTTCAACGACAGCGGCGAACTTGAGGTTGGAAGAGTTGGTATCCGAGATCTGAAAGCGCTTCCAACGATGTTCCAAGGCGTCGTAAGACGATGTAGCTGCCGTTAGCTTGGGTGTCTGGAAATCTAGGTCAGATGGAATGGGGATTGGGCAGGCTCCATATATAGCAGGCCAGCATTCCTCCCAGGAAGGGAAGGACAGAACAACCGCTTCTGTGTCGTATCCTTGGTGCTCAATGATTCGTCATTCGGTGCAAAGAATGGGATTGAATGGAGGCCGGATGTTGAACGGGAGGGATGGTGTGGGGTACAAAGGGGCTGGCGGTCTGAGCAGAAGAGGCCAGTCGTGCGGGATGCTGTCGTATACGATAGTTGGGACGGACATCTGCACCATGCAAGCATTTCAACTAAGCGTGTGAGGAGGTCTATCCAGAGCCGAGGCGCGGATGTACAAGATATTTGCCACGTTCAGCTTGACGTGCAGACTTCCACTACGCGGGGTGGAATTCGAAGGGCGCCGTTTGCAAGCGTTATGCAGGAACAGTTGTCGTTCGCTTGGTCGGGGAGCTCGCCAATGAGCTGCAGGGAGAAGTGGTTAGCTAAGGCAGAAGACGGAAAGGGAGGGATGGGAAAAGGTGCGAGAAACGAGGAAGAAGAGAGGAGGGTTAACTTACCAGACGTTGCAAGGATATTCCACCGATGATAGAACTCGTCTACTCTCGCCTCCTTTACAGTCCTGGAAGCAACTTGCGCCGGTGACACGTACCCGCTTGTCGATCAGGTGGAAGTCGGTAAATGTCGACTAAGCAGCTTGAAGTCACTTGGGGCCGGAGGTACAAGGTGGCCCGTCTTTCGTTTGTTCGATAGGTGGAGCTCCCCAGGACCGGGAGGTTCTTGCTCTTGACTACGCCCAGAGATGATCGTGCCGGTGGAGGTGTCGAACTTGGCCGCAGAGGGCGTTGCAGATGGTCAGAATATGCTGTGAAGTGAATTAGATTAGTGTCGCGTTCAAGTCGGTCGGGAGATGAAAAGTGGGGCGAAAGAAGACGAAGAACCAAGAGCCAGGAATGTATTTGGACAGCAGACAATAGAGGGAAGGAGAAGGGGAAGAAGGGGAAGAAAACCGGGATTTACATACCTGCGCCTGAGGCGTCCCAACATCAACCAGTGTTCACGATCCCCAAAGGCCGTCTTCACAGGGGCGGCACGGGATGTGGTAGCTCCTAATTCTTGAAATCAATGGTTCCTGAGCTGGTTGTAGGTCGTCATCGTATGCGTAGAATGTTGAAGAGATTGGTGCTGCCAAAATAGTTGACGGCACAGTTAAGGTGCTAGTTTCGACTTGGATATCTTGGGTCCCCGTGTGATGTCGTCATTGAAGAGTATCGTGTCCCGCAGGGCGATGGAGTGAGTTGAGTAAAAGGTACCGTCAGAGATGGATGAGAAAAGCACAGAGAGGTCGGTGACAAGGTTGGTGACACTTCGTTGATCATTCCGAATCCCGAGCCGATAAGCCGATGCCCTGTTCATGCTTGCTCAACCGGCCACAACACAAAGATTCGTGCGACATCTTATGATAGGGAGATTATGTACTGCAATGCATAGAAAATTTTCATAGGACAAGTATTCAAGACGCCGTCTTGAGAGGCTGGCCAATTCCCTCCCTAACACTCCTTCGGCCGTCCATCTCATGAGCGTAACTATCTCCCTACATCCAGCTGAAACCACCTGTGTTCGAACTCCACCCAAATTTATCTCCACAAACCGCGGCTTGAGCTTACCGTCCAAACGCGTGCGAGCCTGAATGTTTGCCTGCCACCCTTCCCTCATTCGGCAAGCCAGGCATACGGGGGAGTCTGGATTGAGCTTGACACTTGGTGCTTGAAATGCCAGCCCATCGACACCTGATACCGAAAGTGAAGGCGTAGGCCAGGGGGTGCATTGGGGCTAGCGAGGGTGAGAGATGGCTGTCGTCGCTCAAGGGTTTACTGGCCGTGGAGCAAGAAAATCAACCTCAAGAATGAGGAGAATGAGACCGCCTCCGATGGGGGCGGTGCGGGGATGCGGGAGTTATTGCTGGCCAGCAGGTCGATGTTCTGCTCTACGACGGGCAATCCCGTATGTGCTCAGATCGGTGTTGTAGCTCAAGGTAATGTTCTAGTGAATGACGGCAGAACATGCAACAGAGAAGATAGTGCATGCACTGGGCGTGCAGAAGGACGCAATGATAGACCCGAGGATCTTAAGTGGGCTTGAAAGATGAAGAGGGTGGTGGTGGTGAGGCGGTGGTTGGATATGGTGGGACGGGGGTACACCGGAAAGATGACGACATTTTCGAGTTTCTAGCGTTTCACTGGCGTCCTTGCATTTGGCATCCGGAGAGTTGGTGCAGGGGGCATGATCGCGTATCGCACCGTAAGAACAACGTTGGGTGGCGTGGAGGCCAGAGGTAATCGAGTACCTCGATCACCGAAAGATCGAATGAGCTTAAGATACCTGTAAACGAGAAAGATCAGATTCTCGTCCAGATGAAAGGAAAGTGGACAGGGGAAAAAAGAGCGACAACGGCCGTGAAAATGAAGAATCCACAGGCCTCGTCAAACACGATGCAGAAGGTAGAGATGGTGAATGTGGAGAGGAAGTCGACATACCTGCATTGAAACCAACTTTCCTCAAGTTCGAAGCTGCTGTCGCTACCTTGTTTGCAGCCAATAGCCACGCCTCGTTGACCTCTTTTTTTTTTTGTCTTCAGGAG
The DNA here is from genome assembly GCA_944990035.1 of Clitopilus passeckerianus. Taxonomy (NCBI): domain Eukaryota; kingdom Fungi; phylum Basidiomycota; class Agaricomycetes; order Agaricales; family Entolomataceae; genus Clitopilus; species Clitopilus passeckerianus. The sequence continues at coordinate 259,882 of CALYLX010000059.1, forward strand.
TGGCGTACGTCGGAAGCGAGATCCTGCTACATGTACCCCGTCTCGCAGAATCTCTGGGAATGCATATGTCTTCCAGTGACGCGGGAGCAGCTCCAATAACTGCCGAGTTTACATCTCGGACCGAAGCTGGCAAATGGTGGCAGGCAGCGAGCATCCCTGTGTCGTGAGCTTGGATATTAGAATGAATCCTGTAAATGGATGGTCAGCTATGAGTCTTTTCTGGTTCAAGAGTTGTATATGGGGCGGGAGAGAGAAATGACGGAGGTCATGGTACCAGAAGCTCAAAAAGACAGAGTGAGGAGAATGAAGTATTCACCTCGACGAACATCGTATTCATCCACAACGTTTCAGCGACGACACCTCCGATGGTTGAATTATGCGTGTTTCACCCCATTTGCCCTCTTGCTGGTCGATTTGCTGAAGAACGAGATGTCTTTTGACCACCAGTAGATATTGCGAGGCAGACGCGAGAATTACTAGAATTCGGCGAGAAGTTGGGAGATAGAAATCGCTCCTATCCCTTCCCTTTGCTGCATGGCATTTTCTAGGCCCAACGCGGCCGAACCTTGGAGTGTCGGACCCGGCTTGAGCCTGAGGAAACCCAGGAAAGGCGAAGGTGAACGTCCGAGTCCAAGGCTGCAACGATCCGTCTTGTGCTTCGGCATTCCGGCAAAGCTCTTGCCGGTTGTTTGGTATTGTATCTTTCAGAGGTCTCAAGACTATGACCATTTGGCCTGAAACGTAAGTTGCTGTTATCCTGTCAGTGAATTGCTTATGAATTCTGCCAATATTGTTACTATGAACCCTGCTGTAGTTGCTGTGATATGAACTATCTGCATGGAATTGAACTGCTTTTCTCCTTATTTGCCTGTCATATTACTGTAGCTTAGGCTTCAGCGCTTCAGCTTCAACTTCAAATCAAGTGACCCTTCCATCAAGGGAACTGTCGGTGGTGGCCATGACCAGTGATTGAGCGCCTTTCCGTACCATCTCATCCACCACCTTTCTTCAACGCATTCCTCCTCCTCCCCACGCATTTCTAACGTCATTCAGTGGCAGAACTCTCACACCTCGACAACATTCCGAACATGCCCAAGTTTTTCTCTCGTTTCAAGAGGAAGAAGGACAAGAGTAGCCCCAATAGCGGCTCTTCCACACCTATCACACCCACACCATCCTCGGCCAGAGCGCAGACTCCTGCTAACCGCTCTATATCGCCCCTCCCACCCACTGGCACGAATCCAGGGACCCAGTCGATCACGAAAGGCAGTTCAGCTTCTGGGATTTCCGAACCTCTGGAGGTGTCGGAATTCCCACCATCGGCGAAGACCATCGAAGTGGAGGAACCAGTAGCACTATCGACCGTGGTTACCCAAGAGCCCTTGCAGCGGCCCGTTGACAATCACTTGCTAGCTGACGCGGTCAGCCCCCCTGAAGCTCGATTCACGGCGTCTTCTGATAAGGCTACGAATGAGCGCGATCATCCGCGATTCAACAACGAAGTAGCCGCGTCTGGAAGTCATACGTCTTTGGAACCAGCAGACCAACCAGCCCCTTCCAGACCTTCCCAAGAACCCTTACCGCCTCCGACAGCTGCTCCACAAGTCAGCTCTTTCATGTTGAATAACCAGATAAACGCGGGCGGAGATAGCAATATATATAACTTTGTTGGAAATCTGGAGGTCAATAAGGACACGACGACACGGGTAAGTAGCTCAATCCTCATACATGCGATACATTACTAACGTCAGATTAGCTTCAGAAACTGAAGAGCATGCTCAACCCAGTCAATGCAGCATGGGACTCTTATGAAGCTGACCAACGATCTAAGTGCTTTCAAAACACCCGCGTGCAACTACTGAGCGATATTAAAGCTTGAGTCAACGGAAGCGGGAATCAGGCTCCGATATTCGTCCTCGACGGCGTGGCTGGTATTGGAAAGTCGACAGTTGCACAGACGCTAGCTGAGCTGGCTGCTGGACTCGACATACTAGGCGCAAGTTTCTTCTTTACGAGGAACGAAGAAGAACGGGCAACTGCTCGGCACTTCTTCCCGACCATCGCATTTCAACTCGCTCGTTACTATCCGGGGTTTGCTCAAAGGATTGCCGAAGCACTGGAGAACGATCCAGATGCCGCACAGAAGACCATCTTACAACAACTTTCGCTCCTCATAATCGCTCCCCTCAAGGATCTAGTCGCACAAAGAGAACCTCCCATCCTCATTATCATTGACGCGCTAGATGAATGCATAGAAGACGAAGCGGAAACCCTCCTGACTCTCCTTGCCCGTCACGTTCCCTACATGCCCCGGTTAAGAGTCTTCGTTACCACTCGTCCCGAGTGGCACGTCCGGGACGTTCTAGCTCGAGATAGCAACCATAAACTCTTCCGGCTGCATGAAATACAGGATTTTGTTGTACAATCTGATATCCGACTATATCTCAATTTCTCACTATCCGCTGAGCGCGTCCAGATGGTTTTCCCCCATCGTCGGCCTCCGTGGTGTCCCAGTGGTCACGACATGAACATGTTATGCGGTATCTGTGGTACACTCTTCATAATTGCATCGACCGCGACGAAATTCATCCTGGACAAAAAAGCACAGAATCCAGGGAAACGACTTGCTTGCCTGCTTGAGGGAGTCTCTTCGACGGACTTCTCTGGCTCGAAATACACGGATGTCATGGACAAATTCTACATCCAAATCATCTACTCCGCAGTACCCGATCTCCCACACGAAGCTGAGGAATGGTTTAAGCTGTATCAACTTATAGTTGGCGCAACCATTGTTCTTCCAAATCCTCTCCCAGCTCAAGCGCTGGCATCACTACTGGGCATAGACGTTAGCGAGATTGAATCTACCTTGCTCCATCTACATTCTCTAGTCGCTCCAAGCGGTTCAGAGTCAATCTATCGGATACACCATAAATCATTTCCCGATTTCATCACGAATCCAGACCGCATCAAACGCGCTTTTGCCAAATGCTCAACGATCTCGCCAAACCTGGCTCCGAAATTCCTGATCGACCCAAGAATGCATCATCATCGACTGGCAGTAGTGTGCTTCCATACCATGGATAAGCACTTGAAATTCAATGTTGCCAATTTTCCTCCGGAAGGATGGTTCGTGGACAAGGCTGACATCGAGAGTCTACGACCTAGACTCTTCAGAGAAGAGCTTGTCTACGCAGCTTCCCATTGGGCTTCCCATCTTCACGCAGCTGGAGAGCTCGACGTTGGACTTCAACGGGATATTGAGAAATGGACATATACCCATATCATGGCATGGCTCGAGGTCATGAGTATTCTCGGTCAAATTTCGCGTGCGCACAACATGTTGGATATGGCACTGAATGCAATTGTGAGCGGACCTTTCAGCAGCTCTCTGTTCTTCCAAGTGGCTAATTAGCGGGATTACAGAATATACACCCTCACGATTGGCCGGAGAGAAGTACAACCCTTGCACTGTTGTCCGACACCCGCCGGTTCCTCATGCAGAACGTTGAAGTCGTGACCTTAACGCCGATGATATTTATCAATCAGCGCTCCCATTCACACCTCGAAACACCCTGCTGTATAAAACCTACGGAGAAGGAGAAGGGCTGAGCACTGCCAGCGGAATTGAGAGGGAATGGGATGCCGCACTGGTCACCATGACAGGCCATTCAGGATCAGTCTATGCAGTCGCTTTCTCTCCCAACGGGAAAACACTTGCATCAGCATCCGATGACCGCACAGTCCGTCTGTGGGATGGAAATACGGGTGGTCATCTCATCACTCTTGAAGGCCATTTCAATGCCGTTTTCTCTGTCATGTTCTCTCCCGATGGTGCGAGACTTGCATCAGCATCCGGGGATTGCACAATTCGTCTGTGGGATGTAACAACGGGTGCTCATCTAAGCACTCTGGAAGGCCATTCCGGTGCGGTCAACTCTGTTGCATTCTCTCCTGACGGTTCAAGGCTCGCATCCGGGTCCAATGACATGTCAATCCGTCTATGGGATGGAGAAACAGGCGCCCATCTCATCACTGTTGGAGGCCATTCCAGTTGGGTTTACTCTGTCACATTCTCCCCTGATGGGTTGAGACTTGCATCTGCATCCAAAGATCACACAGTCTGCCTGTGGGATGGACAGACGGGTGCTCATATCACCACATTTGACGGCCATTCTGGTGAAGTTAACTCTGTTGCATTCTCCCCCAACGGGTTGAGAGTTGCATCGGCATCTGTCGATCACACCATCCGTCTGTGGGAAGCAGCAACGGGTGATCATATAATCTTCCTTGAAGGCCATTCCCATCTCGTGTATTCTGTAGCATTCTCTCCCAATGGATTGAGGCTTGCCTCAGGGTCCGGAGACCGCAGAGTCCGTTTGTGGGATGCAACAACAGGTGCTCCTGTCATCACTTTCAATGGCCATTCCGGCATTGTCATAGGTGTCGCATTCTCCCCCGATGTATCAAGACTTGCATCAGCATCCAGCGATGCCACAGTCCGCCTCTGGGATGTAAAGGCGGGCTCCCTCAAAGGCCATTCTGGAGATGACGGGCTGTCCTCAGATGCTGTAAGCATTGTATATTCCCCTTCAAATTATGCCATTTGTTCACAGAATGCAAAGCCAGATACTATTCATACCCATTCCGGCAGAGTCTTGGCTATGGCGCACTCACCTGATGGCACAAGGTTTGTGTCAGGATCTGGAGATGGCACCCTCCGCCTGTGGGATGGAAAGACAGGGGCCTATATCACCACTCTTCATGGGCATTCTTACTGGGTCAGAGCCGTCGCATTCTCACCTGATGGCGCAAGGCTTGCTTCAGGGTCAGACTATACGACAATCCGGCTGTGGGACGGAAAGACAGGTGACCATATATGTACGCTTGATGGCCACTCAGATTGGGTCATGGCCGTTGCATTCTCTCCCGATGGCTCAAAGCTCGCCTCAGGATCCAAAGATGAGATCATCCGGATATGGGATGGAAAGACGGGCGTTCATATCACAACCCTCCACGGCCATTCAGATTATGTCCGTGCCATTGCGTTCTCTCCCGATGGCTCAAGGCTGGTATCGGCATCGGACGACCGGACATTCCGGGTATGGGATGGACGGTCTGGATCTCATATCAGCTCTATCGACTCAGACAGTGAAATGGGTGCCATCGCATTCTCCCCCAGTGGCTCAGCATTTACATCGATGGAAAGAAGTTATAATATCTTTGGTGACGTCATTGCCAATGATGCTACCCTGCATCTGTGGACGATCAACAATGTTCGTCCAATCTCTTTCAGGAAACATTTCACATGGATGGCATCTTTCACATTTCTCCCAAGCGCCTCACACCCCACCTTCTCGCCTCCCATTGCTACCACTGAAGATGTCATCGACCCCCTTTTCACCCATCCAACCATGTCTGATTATCCCTTACGCATCATCGCACTTGGTAGGCGACAAAACCCTTCTCTATCTGGCCTCGTATACCTCAGCGTACCAGCGGATGGAGAGCCTGTTATGGTCCCGTTCTGCTGGTTCCCTCCCCACTTCAATGTCACTGCATTCTCTGTAGACCCCACCGGCTCATCTATTGCAGTCGACTGCGAGGACGGCCGGGTCCTTCTCCTTGATATATCAAAGGTTTCTCTTCCTTGAAGCAAGAAGCAATTTCATCCCTATCGGAATGCCTCATTTGATATACTTCTGTACGAAAAATATGCTTTCATCGCTGGGTATGACTACAATATCGATTCATTATGCACACTTCGCCTTGTATACTTCACTACATTGCACGTACTACGACGAACATGTTCTACTATTCTTCCTGTGTATCCTGTGTATCTCAGAGTCACCGTTAAGCTTACTCTTATCAACTTTGCGCGTAGGCGGTTCATCATCAGAGTCGGCTCTGATCAGCGCCGTGAGGTGTTCTTTGACTTCATCCAGAACGCCGCTCCGAGTCGTGGCGCGATGTCAAACCCATACTTGCATTTACCCATGCCAACAGGTTCGGGTGCATAAGTATGCACACTCGTCTATGCGCTTCACACTCAATGATGCATGAACCTGACTCTGATCCATCGCGCAGACCTGACGTGAAATCAGAAAAGGAGTTGATACAAACGATGAGCAGTACGGAAAGAATGACAGCAAGGGCGGGATAGCAGATGTACGGGCGTAAGAATGCAGAAGATAAAGAACCAAACAGCCTCGCCGAAGCCTGAAGTTTGACGAGACAAGGGTAGAAATCAAGAGAAAACGCGTCCACGAGAATGTAAGATGTAGCAATGATAAAGTAATTGCCCTACGGAAGTTGGAGAAAGTATGTAGGTAGCAGTGGCGAAATGTCCATTATAAGAGCCGATAACGCAAGTCCCAAACTCGTTCCAGGGTGTCCAAGCGGCCTCTAGGTTCGCCATCCCCCATCTTCGCTTGCCCACGCACGCCAGCAAACGGTGAATATTGCCATACAAATGGTAGATTTCGTGCGTACGAAATTCGCCGGGTGTTCAGCACAAGCCGGCGTTGTGGGATGACATGGTCTAGAGGAGAGCCATGGGTTGTGATACGGCGGAGTTTGGTAAAGCAGGATATTGGCAGACGGCAATACTGCCTCAAGTCGAAATGTCAGAGCGGTTGTTGGTAGATATCCGACTCGTTGCCTAAACGCCGCGACGTTTTGAAACGCTCTGGTGGCGAAAGTATTGGTGGGAACCAGATGCTGCGAGCACGAGGTCTCCAGCCAAAAGCACGTCGAACACGAAGTGGTGATGAGGGTGGTGGGATCGAATGTCCTTGAGCGTATATGCTGCGTCTAGCGCAACAGTAGGTGTTTGCGCAATGTCGGTGCCGGTGGCGGGTTTTTGCCCATCCAAGACTCGATCATGAATGTTCTCATGACCATTCCAGGGGCAAGGTCCCAGGCCGTCGTCTTCATCCCCCCCTCTTCTCAATGACCAACACAACCTCTTTTCCCACCACGACCCAGCCAAAGAATGCCTCCACGACTCTGGCATCCTACAAAAAAGCATATCCTTCAGCTGACGCAGCCTATACTCCGTGGTGATGAGAAGGGGCAGTCGGAGGTTGTGGGTGAAAGGATCAGGATAAGGTCGGACGTAGCCGTGGTAGGAATGAAGAGCGGTCGGTGAATCCATCGAATCCCTCGAATGAGGCTCGACCTTCATTAAAAGCCTTCCAGCCTGAAGACCAGGCGAATGCGACAGCGCAGCCGCTATCGTCAGTGGTCTGCCACAAACCGGCAGGGTCGACGACCTCGAGCTTGAGGTGGGTCCAAATGTGTATACTGAAGTTCGAACCTCAGCACCTGTTTTGTTGGCTTTTCCATCTGGCGACTCGTAACGTCAAGGAGCATTCATCGAAGTTTACGTCTGCGGCAGTCGTAAGGCCGAGTTCTTCGTCCTGGTTCAAATTGTGACCCATTCCATCTCAACGGTGGTGCGCTCGAGACGGTAGGAGGCCGACGAAAGGGAGATCCGAGGTGTGCAAGTCAAATTTCCGACGCTGTTTGGAGACAAAGGCTTCCGAGATGTCCAAGACAACGTCGTAGGTGCCGCTAGATTGAGTTCTGAATTTCTGGGCTGGCGAGGTGGAGGATGTTCGAGCACCATGTGCCTTCAGATCGTATTCTGCTTTGTGGCAAGCAGCACGACTATCTGTGCGCTCCTTCTCTGGTGGCCAATGGTGCATCCCCTGGTGTTGAGTCGGCGGGGTAGAGGGTGCAAATGCTGGGGGAAAAAGGTGGGTAGACGTGGGGAAACCGGCATCTGGAACCAGATAGCGAATGGGTGGTCGGGTAATGAAAGTGCACGATGTCGCAGAGCTGCGATGGTAGCGCCGTTTGCAGTACCCTGGAGTTTCAGCTTCAACTGTGAGGGGTCTTAGACTGGGAGTGGGCCCGCCGGCGTTCGTTAACCAGAGGGTGAAGCTTGAAGCCTAAATCCGAAGGGCACGGCTTGCAGATGTTGCATGGCAGGGAACATTGCCTAGGCGGTCGAGCTTGACGGTGGCCTGCAGAAATGTGTGGTTAGCTTATGGTTGGCAGAAGGGAAGAAAAGAAGAACACCGAGAGAAGTGTGAAAGAGTAGAAGAGGGCTAGCTTACCGGAACAAAAGCTTTCCAAATCCGCCTTCCTTAGAAAAGTGGTGGCCACAAGTTCCCGGCCTTCCTTTCCTCCTGTTGATGGAAGAGAAAAGAGTGAACAGCCGGCGGGTGGTATCGTTAGAGGCCAGCAATTAGCGAGGCAAGACCAGGTACCAGATAGGACGTAGTTCGTCTACAGCTGCCGGATGGATACATTATATGCGGCGTGTTATCGTTCTTGACAACGGTGGGGGAGATTTGCTGCTTCTGGTGATATAGAACTTGTGCAGGACGCTGAGTTTTATGTTGATATGGGCAGAATTCTCTGGACAGAGTTGACCATCAGCGTCCCATTCACGTCGGTCGGAAGGTGGAAAAGGGATGTAAGAGGACAAGGATGTAAGAAGCCGTGGATAAAGAACGAGAAATGAAAAGGGAGAAAGGGGAAGAAAGGAGAGAAAACGATGTTTACCTACGCCTGAACCGACCCAACGCCGACCTGTAGAGCACCATTCCCCAAGGCCATCTTCAACGCTACATCACTGGGTGACGTAGCTGCTACTCCTTGAAGTCGAGATATCCTCAAGATCCGAAGATTCTCGAGGATGTTGTGGGTCGGAACGTAGAGTGTCGCGTTTGGAAGAGGTCGGTGCTCTTGAGTCTTACGCATGATGCATGACGCGTCGTCATTGAAGAGGATCACAGATGATCAAGCTAGGCGTGGCATTAGGCATCGACATGGATGACTCTGGAACGAGGTGGAAGCTTGAAGTTGGAGGAGTTGGCACAGAAAGAAAACAGGCCGCGTCCAGACTCGAAAGCAAGGACCGCCTGATAAATTCCGAATCCCGAGCCAAGGTGGCTATCAACTTGCAACTGACATTCAAACCAGCGTCAAGGCGGCCAAATATTTGTGGAACGTCGTCATAATAGGGGAAATCATACACACAAAGGCATAGGAAGAGTACATAGTACAAGTAACAAAGATAACGAAGAATGGAGAACCAATCATGAGCCCCTGACCAAATCCCCAACTATCCCAAGGATACTCGACGCGATTCCTGTCCTTTGAGAATAGAAACTATGCGGGAGATCGTCGTAAAATGGAGAGAAGAATCAGCGAGGTAGAAAGCTAATGTATGTGTAACCAGCAATACTCGACAACTGAACAAAGAACACGATGATGTGTGGTTCCAAAAAGGCAGAGGAAAGAATGCATCAGTAGTAGCTGTGGTCCACTACTCCTCAGAAACCGCGTCTCGACCATCTCGTCGGATTGGGATACCACTAGAGGACGGGATTTAAACCATTCCAAAGGAGGCGTCCAACGACGAAACGTTCCTTCCCTCCTGACTGGCGACTTCAACGGACATGAAGAAAGGGAAGGGAATGGCGAAGGCGAAGGCGAATGCACTTCCGTTGCTGTTACGGACGAAGGTGTCGACATCCAAGAAGTCGTAGGTACTACTGGCTTGGATTTTAGATTTATGGACGTGACAGGATGGGAGACGGGCGAGCGTCATCTACGGCGAATTTGCATTCTATCTGGGATAGGGAGAACGGAAGAACTGTTTCTGTGTTGTTCCCTTGGTAATTCGTCGTGTGGTGCCAAAGCGGGCGGGGCCTGTAGTTCAATCGTGAGAGGTGGTCAAATAGTTGGGTGGGATACTGTTGTATAGCCTGGCTGGTGCCGACGTCAGCAGCGTGCGAGCGGCGTTTGAACGAGGGCAGTGGTAGGGAGCTTCGAGTCTGGGGAACGAACGATTTGGGGATTGGCGCCGTCCTTAGTGAGCTCGAGAACGCGCTGGTGATGCTCTGGGCCTCTGGCGTTAGTGGCCCATCGCGGATGCTCAGGTCTGCTTGTTCATGGAGCCAAACCATGGCGCGGAGGTTTGGCCAAGGGGGTTACATCGCCGTTCGAGGGTGAAGGCGCAACCTGGCGGAGGTGGGGAAAAGGTGGGGATTCCATTCCTGGGGCAGGCCATTTGAAGCAGGTTGAATGCGTATCTTCCCTGTCAGCCGGAGAACTAACGTCGCTGGACTGTGTGGTGGGTTGGTTGATAGTGGAAAGGTAGTAGTCCGGATGCCAAGGGAGCGGTTTGGCGTGGAGCGTAGGACGCTTGATATCCTTTCTTTGCTCAGTCGTGGGTTAACGGGGGAGCAGGAACACCTAGGCCATCTCAACGAGCGAGCGGTGGAGCCTCGGGACCAGGTCGGCGAAGCACCAGAAGGTGTCCACCTATAGGACGAGAGCGCCTACAAGTGAAGATGTCAGCTTGGAAAACAGTGGGAAGATGGAAATACAGACCTGCACCCCTATAATCCGTCACCATTCGGAGAAAGCAGCATGTTGAAGGAGTGGAACGGCCAAGCCTGGTGAGGCTGAATCCTCTTCAGTGGATCGTGGGTAGGGGATGAAAGGGGCAACCATCGCATATACGAGTTTCCACGGGTGAGGTATTGAGTTTGACGAACCCAAAAAAGGTGCTGCAAGCAAAAGATCAGTTTGGAGGAAACGACGGAAGATAGGAATACCGACCTGCACCAAGCTTCTTGCGTCAACATTCGACACCTGTGAAGCCACTCCTGGGACAACTCCACCAGAATCGACAGAAGGAGATGCTGCATGTTGGAGCAGTGCAACGGCGAAGCGTTGGGAGGTTCGTGATCTGGACCGTGAAGTGGAGTTGGGTATGAACCTCGCGGGTATGGGCTTCTGTATGGGATGAGATGTGTATATCGTCTTCAGTAGATCCGGATTCAGCGAAAGGGCATCAGGAGGGTGGAGTGGCGCTTGAAGGCCGTCGGTCGAGAGTCATGACGAGCGGTAGCAAAAGGATATTTTCGGGGTCTATGTTCCGATGAATCAAGTCAGCCATTTCCTTTCAGCATACTAGAGAAACAAAACCGAACGAGAAACGGTCGAGAAGAAGAAATGGAAGCTTTGGAGAAAGAGAGAGAACGGTTAAATATATACCTTGGCTCGACCGCGTTTTGGCGCCAGTCCAATGGCTCTCCTGGTGCACACACCAGCACAGATCGCTGTTACTGCACGCCTTGGGCCCCCGATATCCGGCGGTTTGACAAGTATCATTCGTTGCAAATGATCATGCATGATGGCTGGGGAGAACGGAAGGTCGACGGTCCATGTCAATGCGACCTTAATCACTTGGCTAGCATAACTTCACATTTCTGAAAGGTCGGGACGTTCTGGTAGTTTGAGGCGCCGGGTCGCAGAGCTTGAAGCTTGAACTTGAAGCTTGGGCGTGGTAGGTCGTGGTTTGAATATTTGAATTTTCTGATTGGTCACCGGCAGCCGGGAAGCATGTTCCGGATATTTGGCACTGTGTGCCTCGGAGGGTTCAGACTTCCCAATTTCGAGCAAATTGAAACCACAAACAATTGAATGTCATGTTGTGCTGAAGAAAAACCTGTTCTTGTCAACATTCTATACATTTATCTTGGGGTTTGACTGCTCTATCTTCTGTATCCTTTTGCCTATGATTGGGAATATGGTCACGTTTTTTACTACCCACATGAAAGCTATCAAGAAAGCTATTGTATCGCCAGACGTCTACAAAGACTTCTAAAACGTCAAGTGCTTGGGCCAGACAACAAACGAAGATTTCAATCCTTCCAAAACTGATTTATGCCATATTCGAGCCAGGAACGTCCACGCATGAAAATCAATCAGTACACGTCCAGCGCAGGTTGATGTGATGATTCAAACAGCCTCAAAGTCTCATTCCGTCTGAAAGCCCTGCTGGAGGTCGATGGACGGAAATCGGCCTCAGTAAGTACTACCAGTGATCCGGAAATTGTAGATCTCTTGACTGACCTAATTCTATTCCACAGGTGAATCGTCAAGTTCAAGTAAGGGGCGGGCTGGGTCTCTTGGCTTGGATTTCGACAGGCTGATCAGGTGGTGCATTCTGACACGCTAGCGCCCAACTAAGCGCTCTGTCCTCGTGGCCAGTATCCTGTGATCGGGTGATACCTCCCATCGATTTCGGTCAAGGAATCTACCTGAAGGCTCTATTCCAACTCAACTTGCTCAGATCACCACACGTTCCTCGTCCCCAACCCAAGAGGACGCTCTATATCGACGTTGTCGGCAAGCATGCCCAAGGATGCCTCGCGCACAGAAGAGAAGCGTAAAGAGGCTAGAACTCTCCAACTGTTGGCATCGCGTCCAAGTACACCCTTACTTCACGAGCGCTCTCCAGCTAGTCGTCGCTCTTCTCCCAGGCCACCCCTCAACTACCAAGTACAACCTACACCACCCTCTCAATTTGCTTCAGGCAGTATGACATATCATCAGGCGACTTATCAGCAGTCCCCCGATGTTCACATACTACATTCGGTGATGCCGCCGAGTCTCATGGCGCCTCTTCCGCAACATGGTCAATTTCTGGCCTTACCACAGTCTGTGGCATATTATCCAATCCCAGACATTCAGGAGCCATTTTACCCTCCGAAGGCACAGTTCTCCCAACCCGTCATGCATTATACCGAGTCTAATCAGCAGACTCCCGATATTCACCTCATAAATTCGGCGACGACTCTCATGGCGCCTGTCCCACAATATGGTCAATCCCTGCCCTTACCGCAGCCCGTGGCAGACTATCCAATCCCCTACATTCAGGAACCATATGAACCTCAGAACACACAGCTCTCCCCACCCACCATGTATTATACCGAACCGCACCCCCGCAAGCAAGATACAGGTCGTACAACTAGCGGCGCTACGACTATACCTGATGTCACTTATCCGAATGCAGGCCCATATCAACCAGTCCTCCCTGCAGAAATTCCGCCAAACTATGTCAACTCCGATTTCAATAATAACGAACTACACGCTCAAGGAAACATAAACATCACCGTGGGCGGGAGTGTCAATATGCACCACGAATCATCCGGTTTGGTAAGTAACTGCCGCAGCAACAGTGCATCGTGGTTGTGCTGACACGATCTAGCTCCAGAAACTGAAAAGCATCCTCAACCCAGTGAATGCTGCATGGGACTCGTACGACGCCGACCAACGATCCAAGTGTTTCGAAAACACTCGCGTACAGCTATTGAGGGATATCAAGGCTTGGGGCAATGGAAGCGGTACTCAGGCTCCGATATTCGTCCTCGATGGGGTGGCGGGTATTGGGAAGTCAACAATTGCGCAGACACTAGCTGAGATAGCTGCCGGACTTGGTATGCTAGGCGCGAGTTTCTTCTTCACGAGAAATGAAGAAGAACGGGGAACCGCCAGGCACTTCTTCCCCACCATTGCCTTTCAGCTAGCTCATAACGATCCGGTGTTTGCTCGAAAGGTTGCCGAGGCACTGGAGGACCATCCTGATGCCGCACAGAAGACAATGCTGCAACAGCTTTCCCTCCTCATAGTTGCTCCGCTCAAGGATCTGCTCACGAAGAAGGCAGCTCCTATCCTCATCATCATCGACGCGCTTGACGAATGTAAGGAAGACGAAGCAAGAACTCTCTTGACCCTCCTCGCCCATCACGTTCCCCGTATGCCCCAGCTAAGAGTCTTCATTACCACTCGTCCCGAATCGCACGTTCGTGACATTCTAGCTCATGATCGCAACCATGAGCTATTTCGCTTGCATGAAATCGAGGATTTCATCGTGCAATCGGATATTCGGCTGTATCTTGACTTCTCTCTATCCGCCGAGCAAGTCCAGAGAGTTTTCCCCCATCATCGACCTCCGTGGCAGCCCAGTGCCAAGGATATGGAAATGCTAACCGGCGTCTGTGGAACCCTCTTCATCATCGCATCGACTTCTACCAAATTCATTCTTGACAAGAAAGCACTAAGTCCAGGGAAGCGGCTCGCACGTCTCCTGGATGGAGTCTCCCCAACAGACTTCTCTGGCTCCAAACAGACCAATGTCATGGACAAGTTCTATATCCAGATTATCCGCTCAGCCGCCCCTGATGATCCTGTTGAAATTGATGAATGGTTTGACTGGTATCAACTGATAATCGGCACAATCATCGCTCTTCAAAATCCTCTTCCAGCTCAAGCTTTGGCAACTCTAATCGGCGTCGACATCGCCGAGGTTGACGCGGCTATGTTTCACCTGCACTCTCTAGTCGCTCCGGTTGGTCAAAATTCCGTATACAAAGTCCACCACAAATCATTCCCCGATTTCATTACAAGCCCGGAACGTATAAAGCGGGCTCTGGATAAGTTGGTGACGGATGTGTCGTATCATGTTCCGAAGTTCCTCATCGACACACGAATGCATCATCACCGACTCGCAGTGGCGTGCTTCCGTGTAATGGACAAGCAATTGAAATTCAACGTTGGGAATATCTCTCCCGAAGCGTGCTTCTTGGATAAAGCAGACATCATCAGCCTGCAGGATAGGCCTTTTGGAGAAGAGCTCACTTACGCGGCTTCTCATTGGGCTTCGCATATTCATGCGGCGGGAGAGCTCGATAATGGACTTCAACAGGCTATCGGGAAATGGGCATGTACACATATCATGGCATGGCTCGAGGTAATGAGCATCCTTGACCAAATCAGACGTGCGCACGATATGTTGGATATGGCACTGGATGCAATTGTGAGTATATATCTCGGCAGCTCGCCAGCCTTACCAATTGCTAACTGATGTGAATATAGATCGCACAACCTGACGGCTGGATGGAGAGAAACAGAGTTCACGCGCTGTTGTCCGACAGCCGTCGGTTCCTCCTGCAGAGCGGTGAGGTTGTGGCTTTGACGCCGATGCATATTTACCGGTCGGCGCTACCGTTCATACCTCGGGATGCCCTTCTGTATAAGACTTACGGAGGAGCAAAAAGTCTGAGCGTTGTCAGTGGAATTGAAGGGGAATGGGATCCCGCTGCACTGGTCACCTTGACAGGCCATTCAGGCGAAGTCAACGTGGTTGCTTTCTCTCCTAACGGAAAAATACTTGCATCGGCATCCGATGACAACACGGTCCGTCTGTGGGATGGAAATATGGGTGGTCATCTCATCACTCTTGAAGGTCATTCGGGCGGAGTTAATGATGTTACATTCTCTCCCAATGGTGCAAGCCTTGCATCGTCCTCCGACGATCACACAATTCGTCTATGGGACGTAACAACAGGTTCCCATCTCATCACTCTGAACGGCCATTCCGGCTCGGTCATATCTGTTGCATTCTCTCCTGACGGCTCAAGGCTTGCATCCGGGTCCGATGACATGTCAATCCGTCTATGGGATAGAGAAACGGACGCCCACCTCATCACTGTTTATGGCCATTCCAGTTGGGTTTACTCTGTCACATTCTCCCCTGATGGGTTGAGACTTGCATCTGCATCCAAAGATCACACAGTCTGCCTGTGGGATGGACAGACGGGTGCTCATATCACCACATTTGAAGGCCATTCCGACGAAGTTAACTCTGTTGCATTCTCCCCCGATGGGTCGAGACTTGCATCGGCGTCTGACGATCACACCATCCGCCTGTGGGAAGCAACAACGGGTGCTCATATAATCTCACTTGAAGGCCATTCCGATGCCGTATTTTCTGTAGTATTTTCTCGCAATGGATTGAGGCTTGCCTCAGGGTCTGAAGACGGCACAGTCCGTTTGTGGGATGCAACAACAGGTGCTCCTGTCATCACTTTCAACGGCCATTCCAGCATTGTCATTGGTGTCGCATTCTCCCCCGATGTATCAAGACTTGCATCAGCATCCAGCGATGCCACAGTCCGCCTCTGGGATGTAAAGGCGGGCTCCCTCAAAGGCCATTCTGGAGATGACGGGCTGTCCTCAGATGCTGTAAGCATTGTATATTCCCCTTCAAATTATGCCATTTGTTCACAGAATGCAAAGCCAGATACTATTCATACCCATTCCGGCAGAGTCTTGGCTATGGCGCACTCACCTGATGGCACAAGGTTTGTGTCAGGATCTAGAGATGGCACCCTCCGCCTGTGGGATGGAAAGACAGGGGCCTATATCACCACCCTCATCGGTCATTCCAGCAGGGTCTCAGCCCTTGCATTCTCTCCTGATGGCTCAAGGCTTGCCTCAGGATCCTGGGATCACACCATCCGGCTGTGGGACGGAAAGACAGGTGACCGTGTCTGTGCGCTTGATGGCCACTCAGGTTGGGTCATGGCCGTTGCATTCTCTCCCGATGGCTCAAAGCTCGCCTCAGGATCCAACGATAGGACCATCCGGATATGGGATGGAAAGACGGGCGTTCATATCACAACTCTCAACGGTCATTCAGACTGGGTCCGTGCCATTGCATTCTCTCCCGATGGCTCAAGGCTGGTATCGGCATCGGACGACCGGACATTCCGGGTATGGGATGGACGGTCTGGATCTCATATCAGCTCTATCGACTCAGATAGTGAAATGGATGTCATTGCATTCTCCCCCAGTGGCTCAACACTTGCATCAATGGAAAGAGATTATGATGACGATGGTGATGACATTCCCAATGCTACTCTGTATCTCCGGACGATCAACAATGTTCGCCCAATCTCTCTGGAGAAACATTTCGAATCCATGGCATCTTTCACGTTTTTCCCAAGCGCCTCGCACCCCACATTCTCTCCTCCCATTGCTGCAACTGATGATGTCATTGACCCTCTTTTCACCCATCCAGCCATGTCTGATTATCCCCTTCGCATCATTGCCCTTGGTAGGCGACAAAACCCTTCCCTATCAGGCCTCGTATACCTCAAGGTGCCAGCGGATGAACAGCCTGTTATAGTTCCGTTCTGTTGGTTCCCTCCCCACTTCAATGTCACCGCGTTTTCCGTGGACCCTACTGGCTCGTCTATCGCAGTCGGCTGCGAAGATGGCCGTGTCCTGCTCCTTGATATATCGAGAGTTCTCCCCCCTTGAAGACATCTCATCCGTACTTGAATGCTTCATTTGATATACTTCTGTACGTATACTTTCACCGCTGAGTATGACTAGTACGGTATCGATTCATTATGCACACTTCGCCTCATATACTTCACTACAATTGTACGTACTGCGACAAACATTTTCTACTAATCTTCCTGTATATCTTTTGTGTCTCCGAGCTGTCCTTATGCTTCCTCCTCTAACTCTGCCCGTAGGCGGCTCATCCTCATCAGCTCTGATGAGCATGTTCATCCAGAACACAGCCTATGCACCAACATCGAGTCGACCCCATCATGATATGTATGTTATCCATGCCAACAAGGTTCAAGTCCATGAGTATGTACAGTTGCTTATGCGCTCGACACTCCATGACCCAGACTCTGGTTCATCAACACACATAGAGCCGGTAAGAAATCAAGAAAGCAATTGATAAGCACAATGAGGAGTACGGAAAGAATGACAGCAAGGACGGGATAGCAGCTGTACGGGCGTAAGAATGCAGAAGATAAAAAACCAAACAGCCTCGCCGAAGCCTGAAGTTCAACGAGACAAGGGCGGAAATCAAGGCAAAACGCGTCCACGAGAATGTAAGATGTAGTAATGATGTAATTGTCCTACGGAAAGTATGTAGGTACCAAGGGGAAGATGTCTGTTATAAAAGACAAGGGCACAAGCCCCAGCTTGTTCCAGAAGTCCAAACGCAGCCTCCCAATTTTATCATATATTCGCCATTCCATCTCCCGAACCTTCGCTTGCCTGAGAACGCCAGCAAATTGCGAAGGGTGAATTTAGTGCGTACGAGATTCGCCGAGTGTCCAGCACAAATTGACGCTGTGGGATGACAAGGTGTCGAGAAAACCGGCCGGCTCTGGTACAGCAGATGCTTGATGAGACAGGATACTGGGTAGACAATATCACCACCTCCAGTCTTGATGCCAGAGCGGCTGAAATGCAGCTCCTTGCTCGAACGCTGTGACTTCTGGACCCTACGGCAATGAAAGTGGTGGGGAGCACATGCTGCAGGTACAAAGTCTCCAACCAAGAACGTGTTGAAGATGGAGTGGTGGTGGTGGTGGTGGTGGTGGTGAGGTTGAGTGTACTCGCTCGTATATGCCTCGTCTGGTACGGCAGTCGATGTTTGCGTAATATCGGTGGCGGTGGGTCTTGTCCGTTGGTGATTCGACAATCATGCCTTCATGATCATGCCAAGGGTACCGGTAACGCCGCCAGGCCGTCATCTCCCTCGTTTCCCAGCGCGGCCCAACCAAAAGATGCTTTCACCGCTCTAAAATCGTCCAGAGTATACTCCTCAGCTGACGAAGCCTATCCTCCGTGGTGATGCGGAGGGGGAGTTGAAGGGTGCGGGTGTACAGGCTAAAATGGCGTCGGAACGACTGTAGGGGCAGGAATCAGAGGGGTAGACGAATCCATCAAATCCCTCGAATGAGGCTCGACCTTCATGAAAAGCCTTCCAGCCTGAAGACCAGGCGAATGCGACAGCGCAGCCGCTATCGTCAGTGGTCTGCCACGAGCTGGCAGGGTCGACGACCTTGGGGCTTGAGGTGGGTCCAAATATGCACTCCGAAGTTCGATCTTCAGCACCTATTTCGCCGGCTTTTCCATCTGGCGACTCGTAACGTCAAGGAGCCTTTATCGAGGTATACGTCGGCGGCAGTCGTGAGATCGACCTTCGTCCTGGTTCGAGTCGTGACCCATCCCACCTCAATGGTGGTGCGCTCGAGACGGTAGGAGGCCGACGAAAGGGAGATCCGAGGTGTGCAAGTCAAATTTCCGACGCTGTTTGGAGACAAAGGCTTCCGAGATGTCCAAGACAACGTCGTAGGTGCCGCTAGATTGAGTTCTGAATTTCTGGGCTGGCGAGGAGGAGGATGTTTGAGCGTCATGTGCTGTCGGATCGTATTCTGCTATATGACAAGCAGCACGACGGTCTGTGCGCTCCTTCTTCGGTGGTCAACGATACCACCCCCTGGGGCCGAGGCGGTGAAGTAGATGGAGCAAACGGCAGGGGAAAGAGGCAGGAGGTGGGGAAACTGGCATCTGGAACCAGATAGTGGATGGGTGGTCGGTAATGAGAGTGCATGATGTTGCAAAGCTCCAATGGTAACGTCGTCTGCAGCATTCTGGAGTTTCAGCCCGAGCTGTGAGGGGCCTCCGACATCGAGTGAGCCCACGGGCGTCGGCGCGTTCGTTAAACCGAGGGTGAAGCCTAGATCCAAAGGATACTTCTTGCAGGTGTTCGTTGAAGCGACCATTCCATAGGCAGACGAGCTTGACGACGACCTACAGAAATGAGTGGTTAGCTGCTCCTGGTAGAAGGTAAGAAAAACAAGAACGGCAAGAGAAATGTCGAAGAGCAGAGGAGGGCTAGCTTACCTGGACAAAAGGTATTTCCCGATTTGCCTTCCTTATAAAAGTGGCGGCGACAGGTTCCAGACCTTCCTTTCCTCTCGTTGATGGAAGAGAAAAGGGTGAACAGCTGGTGGATGGTATCGTTAGAGGCCAGCAATTTGGGAGGCAGTACCGGGTGCCGGATAGCGGATGTAGTTCATCTACGGGCACAGGAGAGATACATCATACGCGGGGTCTTCTCGTTCTTGACAGCGGCACGGGAGAGTTTCTGTTTCTGGTGATGCAGAACCCGTGAATGACGCCGAATTTTCACGTTGACGTTGACAATATTCTCTGGACAGAGTCGACCATCAGCGTCGCATTCACGTTGGTCAAAAGGTGGAAAGTGGGAATGTAAGAGGACAAAGGCGTAAGAAGCCGCGAGTAAGTGACGAAAAAAGGAAGGGGAGAAAGGGGGAAGAAAGAGAAGAACAACAATATTTACCTACTACGCCCGAAGTGACCCAACATTGATCATGAATTCACTTCCCACAAAGGCCCTCTTCAACATTATATCACTGGGTGACGTAGCTGGTACTTTTTTGAAGTCAACATGCTCAAGATCCGAATATTCTCGAGCAGGTGGATCGAAGCTTGCTACAGGTTGCTGTAATAGAACGCCCTTTCTTGATTCTTGAAGAGGTAGATGAGCTTGAATTACGCGTAGTGTGTCGTCATTGAAGAGATTCGCGGAAGATCAAGCTAACCATAGCATTAGGTGTCGACATGGATGATGTTGGAATTGAACTCGAGGCGGAAGCAAGCAAGAGTTGGCTCAGAAAGAAAACAGGCCGCGACGAGGCTCGAAAGTCGGCACACTGCCTGATCATTTCCGAACTCCGAGCCGATGCGCCCATTCCCTGCAATTTGCTCCGAGGTTTATCAACTTCATGCTCGCTCAACCAGCATCACGGTAATAAAATATATTCGTGCAGCACCTCATAGTAGGGAAAGTATATCCTAAAGGCATAAAAAGATTCTATAGAACAAGGAACAAAGACAACGAAGACTTGAAAACAATCATGAGTGCCTGGCCAAATTGCCCAACTATGCCAAGTATACTCGACTCGATTCCTGGGCTTTCGAGGATATAAACTGTGCGCGAGATCATCGTAAAATGAAGAGAGGAAACAACGAGATGGGAAGGTGATGTACGTGAAACGAACAGTAAATGACGGCGGAAACAAAAGTAACATGGAGAAGAGTCCGAAAAGGCAGAGGAAAGTATGTACAAGCAGTAACTGCCGCACTCTACACTTGGGCAGATCACGAGAGGTGCTTCCACCTCAAGTAGCCTTCGACATCCGTATCTTGGCGATATCTCGCCATATTGGATACGGCTTGGACACGGGACGTTCAATCGTGAAAGACGTGTCTAACGACAAGTAATATTCCTTCTTTCCTTCCGGCGCAATGCGAGGTCCTCATGCAAGTAACGTGGGTTCAACCGCGGATGGCTGTATGTAGGCCAGTCGAACAAGCCGTGCGAGCAAACTTGCCTCCTCCGTGGTAGGAGTCGCGTCACTGCACAAAGAAGTGGTGCGGGCGATGCGTTGGCGAGTATCCCGAGTCGAGTAGCAGCGAGCTCGGGGCGAGTCTCTAGGTCGGGTTATCGCACACTGACGATTCGGCGATGATATGCCTATCTTGCTATGCGTGTTCGTTGTCGTTCTCCCTCTCCTCACCCCATTCCTCGCAGCCACCCACTCATTCTGTGCCATGGATGGGCCAGCAAGCGAATTCGAGTCTGCAAAGACGTCCTTGCAACCCAGGTGGAAGGGACGCAGTGCAGCGCAGCATCTGGTGCCAAAGCACGCATGCCACTCCCTGAGGCCTGTGTCGAGTGCAGCCTGGGATGCCAAGGACAGCCAGCCCAGGTGATACACGTGGATGGAGCAAGGAGGTGCGGATGGGGAGCGAACAGCGCAGGTATGAGTAGCTCTCAGCGAGCCACAAATGCGATGTAGGGGAGCACGATCTCGCAAACTTCGCCTGGATGCAGGTTCAGATGTGCAACCGACGACACCTTTCTTGGCCGATAGGTAATCTCGAAGATATCTTGATATCGAGGTATTCGTCCCCAGTAGTCATGAGGTCAACTTCCTCGCCTTGGGTCGAGTTGTGATATTCCATTTCAACGGCAGTGGTGAACGCGAGAGGGTCAGAAAGAGTTGGCATTTGGAATCCGAAAGCGCTTCCGATGATGTTCCAAAATGCTGCGGGTGAGGCTAGCCTGGCTTCTGCATCTCTAGACATGATGAGGCAAAGGACGGTCGAGCGTCACATGCTGCGGACCTGTATTCTGTCCTGAATGGGGAGAGCAGAACGGCCGCTTCCGTGTCGTTTCCTCGGTGCGCAATGACTCGTCATTTGGTGGAAAGGATGAGATCGAATGGAGGCCGGACGTTGAACGGGAAGAATGGTATGGGGTAGGAGGGGCCGGCAGTACGAAGATAAGAGTGCGGGACGCTGTCATATCGCCTGGCTGATGCCGACATCTGCAACATGCAGGTATCTCGACTGGGCATGCGAGGAGAGCCTGTCCATGGCGACAATGCATCAGACGTTTGCCAGCTTCGGCTTGACGTGCAGACTTCCACTTGGTGCGAGCTTGAGGCAAAATTTCCAAGAGGGCCGGTCTTTCATCCATTCAATGCATGGAGCTCTACAGAACTGCAAGGGTCTTGTCCATGACTACGTGCCAGAGAGGATCGTGTTAATGGAGGTGTCGAACTTGGCCGTAGCAAGAGTTGCGAAGGGTCATATATCAGAATGCGCTGTGAAGAGAATTAGATTAGTGTCGCGTTCAAGTCGGTCGGGAGGTGGAAAGTGGGGCGAAAGAAGACGCGGAACCAAGAAACAGAAATATATTGGGACAGCAGAGAACAGAGAGAAGGAAAAGGAGGAGAATTGGGAAGAAAACCGGAGTTTACATACCTGCGCCTAAGGTGTCCCAAGGTCAACCATCGTTCAGTTTTCCCAAAGGCCATCTTAAAGGTGGCGATGCCGGATGTGGTAGCTCCTATTTCTTGACATCGATATGTTCACGGCCCGCTGGTTCCGGAGCTGGTTGTAGGTGGTCATCGTATCCGTAGAGTGCGGTCTTGAAGTTGAAGAGATTGGTGCAGCCAAAATTGTTGACGGCCAATTTATAGTCCGAATGTTCGTCTTGAATATCTTGGAGGTCCGTATGATGTCGTCATTGAAGAGTGTCGTCTATCACAGGACGATGGAGTCGAGTTGAGGAAAAGGTACAGTCAGAGGCAGATGAGAAAGGAGTGACGGAACAGAGAGCCACTCGGCGGCAAGTTATTGATCATTCCGAATCCCGACCCGATGGGGCTATTGCCCATACCGTGCTTGCTCAACCAGGGCGACAACAAAGATATTCGTGCGATATCGGATTAAAGAGAGGAACTGTACTACGGAACTTCAAAGACTACGTAGGTCAAGTAACAAATATTCAAATACTCAAGTATTCGAGACGGCGCTTTGAGTGCCAGGCCAAATCCCTCCCTAACAATCCTTCCGCCATCCATCTCATGATTTGCTGTTATAACTCCAGCAATTCTCAGTTTTCGTCACGAGGAATCACGGCCGTTCTCTACATCCCGCTTGAATTCTTCTCCCCGAGCCGCAAGAGGATGTTGTCCAAACAATGCGCAAATCCTGTCATTGTTCCTTCCTCCAAGGTACCAACGCCGTCGACATTTGTTCGTAAAAGTTGGGACCCTAGCGAGGGCGAGAGAAGGCTGCCGTCCTTTGAAGGATGGCTGTATCCGCGGGCCATTGAGAGGGAGGATATCGTTATCAGGAACGAGAGGACCTCCAATAGGCGGATAGCTGGCCTCCGCCTTCGAGAGTTGGGGTGTCGTGACAGCAGCTTGATACCCTACCCCGTGACGAGGAGAATGGTACATTCTTAATTGTTTAAGTTGGGATAGGTTTTGCGAGGCTGAAGGAGATGAGGCCTGGACATCTGAGGCATTGTAGCTCAGGCTGATGTTCTGCGGGAAGATGGCAGAATAGGTGTATGGATATGTCGGATGACAGCTGGTTCCAGGTGGTATGGTAACAGAGGCTCCAGAGCATGCGTCGGGTGTGTAGATGAGAGTAAAGGCGAACCCTGAGGGTCTTTAGTGGGCTTGAAAACCGAAGAGGGTGGTTATGGCGAGGCGGTGGATGGGCATGGTAAGACGGGGGTACACCGGGAAGATGACGGCATTTTCGAGTTTCGAGCGCTTCACTGGCGACCGATGTCCTTGCTTCCGGAGAGTCGGTGCAGGGGCATGTTTGCGTATCGCAACGTATGAACGACGTTGGGTGGCGTGGAGGTGTAGAGGTAACCAATTGCCTCGCGTCCAATGCAAGGATCATGCGAAAGGTCGGATGACTTCAGGAAACCTGTAAACAAAGATTGTCAGATTCTCGTCCAGATGAAAGGAGAGTGGACAGGGGAAAAAAGAGCGACAACGGCCGTGAAAATGAAGAATCCGAACGCCTTCCCAAACACGATACAAAAGGTAGAGATGGTGAAGGCGGAACGGAAGTCAACATACCTGTATTGAAATTAACGTTTGAAGCTGCCGTTTCCCCCCATTTAACAGCCAACAGTCACGACTCGGTAGCAGGCGGCTTCCCCGTACCGGTGCAATTTGCTTCGAAAGCGAGACCCCACTACATGTAGTCCGTCGTGTAGAATCTCTAGGAGTGCATAAGTCACCCAAATAACTGCCGAGTTTACATATCGGGCCGAAGCTGGCGAAATGGTGGCAGGCGGCGAACATTCCTTGGGTCGTGAGTTCGGGTAGCACAATGAATCCTGCGAATAGATGGTCAGATATGAGTCTTTTCTAGCTCAAGATTTGCACACGGAGCAAGAGAGAGAAATGAGGGCGATCATGGCACCTGGAAGCTCGAAAAGACAGAAGGAGAGGAGGTAGTTACCTTGACGAACATCCTCTTCATCCACAAGATTTCAGCAACCACACCTCCAGTGGACGTATTAGGCGGATTTCATGCCATTCACCTTCTTGCTGGTCGATTTGCTGAAGAACGAGATGTCTTTGGGCCGCCAGTAGATGATGCGAGGTAGACGCGAGAATTGGTAGAATTCGGTGAGAAGCCGGGAGAAAGCGGCCGCTTCTATCTCTTTTCTGTATGACATCTTCGAGGCCCAGTGGTCAAATCTTGAAGCGTTGGAGTTGACTTGAGTCTGAGGAAACCCAGGAAAGGCGAAGGTGAACGTCCAAGTCCAAGGCTGCAACCGTGACGACGATCCGTCTTGTGTTTCGGCATTCCGGCAAAGCTCTTGCCGGTTGTTTGGCGCTATGTTTTTCAGAGGTCCATGACTACTTGAGCCTTTCGACTCGAAACGCTTAATACTCAGTGCTTTTCTCGGTTCAGTGCAGTGCATATGAACTCTGCCTTTGTTACTACGAAAACTGCTGTATTCGCTGTGATATGAACTAGCTGCATGGAATTGAATTACTTTTTCTCCTGATTTTGTCCGTCATCCCAGCCTTCATCAAGTGACTTCAATCAGGGGAACTGTCAATGGTCACTAGGCCGGTGATTGAGCAATGAGCGCTCTTGTGCAACTATCTCATCCACCGCCTTTGTTCAACGCATTCCTCCTCCTCCCCACGCATTTCTAACGACATTACGTGGCAGAACTCTCACACTTCGACAACATTCCGAACATGCTCAAGCTTTTCTCTCGTTCCAAGAGGAAGAAGGATAAGAGTAGCCGTGATAGCGGCTCTTCCACACCTCTCACAACTTCACCGTCATCGGCCAGAGCGCAGACTCCTGCTAGCCGCTCTATATCGCCTCTTCCACCCACAACTTCTGGGACCCAGTCAATCACGAAAGACCGTTCAGCTTCTGGGATTTCCGAACCTCTGGATGTGCCGGAATCCCCACCATCAGCAAAGACTATCGAACTGGAGGAACCAGTAGTACCGCCAATCGTCATCATCCAGGATACCCCGCAGCAACCCGTCAACAATCACATACTAGCTGACAAGGGTGGCGCCTCTGAAGCGCGATTCACGGCGTCTTCTGATATGGCTAGGAATGAAGACGAACAACCACGATTCAATAACCAAGTAGCCTCGCCCGAAAACCATATCTCTTTGGCGTCATCAGGTCAACACACTGCTTCCACAGGCTCCCAAGAAACCTCACCGCCTCCCACAGCTACTCCACGAGCCGTTTTGTCCATCTCCGAAAGCCGGATTACTGGGAGGGATATATACAATGTCATTGGAAATCTGGAAGTTAATAAGGACACGACAACGCGGGTAAGTAACTCATACTTTCTACGTACGGAATCCCACTGACACTACGTTAGCTGCAGAAACTGAAATCCATCCTCAATCCAGTGAATGCTGCATGGGACTCGTACGAGGCCGACCAACGTTCCAAGTGCTTTGAAAACACTCGCCAACAGCTATTGAGCAACATCGAAGCGTGGTTTAGAGGGAGCGATAGCCAAGCACCAATATTTGTTCTCGATGGTGTTGCCGGTATCGGAAAGTCGACAATCGCACAGTCTATTGCTGAGCTAGCTGCTGGACTCGGTATGCTAGGCGCGAGTTTCTTCTTCACAAGGAATGAAGAAGGACGGGCGACCGCCAAGCACTTCTTTCCGACCATTGCCTTTCAGCTAGCCTGTCACTATCCGGCCTTCACTCGAACGATTGCCGATGCACTGGAGGACAATCCAGATGCGGCACAGAAGACCATTCTTCAACAGCTTTTGCTCCTCATAGTTGCCCCTCTCAAAGAGCTACTCGCACAGATGGCCACTCCCATTCTCATCGTCATCGACGCGCTAGATGAATGTAATGAAGACGAAGCGGAAACCCTCTTAACCCTCCTCGCTCGTCACATTCCACATCTGCCCCAATTAAAAGTCTTCATTACCACCCGTCCCGAGTGGCATGTCCGCCATATTCTAGCTCGAGATGGCAACCATAAACTCTTTCGGTTGCATGAGATAGAAGATTTCATTGTGCAATCTGATATCCGGCTATATCTTGATTTCTCCCTATCCCCCGAACGGATCCAGATGCTTTTCCCCCATCGTCAGCCTCCGTGGCGCCCCAGTAATCATGACATGAACACGTTATGCGGGATCTGTGGCACACTCTTTATAATCGCATCAACCGCTACCAAATTCATCCTCGACAAGAAAGCACAGAATCCGGAGAGGCGACTTGCTTGCCTGCTCGATGGAGTCTCCCTGACAGACTTCTCTGGGTCCAAACACACCGACGTCATGGACAAGTTCTACATCCAAATCATCCGTTCCGCCGTACCTGATCTCCCTGACGAAGCTGAGGAATGGCATGACCTGTATCAACTTATACTTGGCGCAACCATTGCTCTTCAAAATCCTCTCCCCGCTCAAGCGCTGGCAACACTACTGGGCATAGACGTTAGCGAGATTGAATCTACCTTGCTCCATCTACATTCTCTAGTCGCTCCAAGCGGTTCAGAGTCAATCTATCGGATACACCATAAATCATTTCCCGATTTCATCACGAATCCAGACCGCATCAACCGCGCTTTGGCAAAATGCTCAACGATCTCGCCAAACCTGGCTCCGAAATTCCTGATCGACCCAAGAATGCATCATCATCGACTGGCAGTAGCGTGCTTCCATACCATGGATAAGCACTTGAAATTCAACGTTGCCAATCTTCCTCCGGAAGGATGGTTCGTGGACAAGGCTGACATCGAGAGTCTACGACCTAGACTCTTCAGAGAAGAGATTGTCTACGCCGCTTCTCATTGGGCTTCCCATATCAGCGCAGCTGGAGAGCTCGATGTCGGGCTTCAACAAGATATTGGGAAATGGGCATGTACCCATGTCATGGCCTGGCTCGAGGTCATGAGCATTCTCGGTCAAATTTCA
Source organism: Clitopilus passeckerianus (assembly GCA_944990035.1). Classification (NCBI taxonomy): domain Eukaryota; kingdom Fungi; phylum Basidiomycota; class Agaricomycetes; order Agaricales; family Entolomataceae; genus Clitopilus; species Clitopilus passeckerianus. The sequence continues at coordinate 287,192 of CALYLX010000059.1, forward strand.
CGTGCGCACAACATGTTGGATATGGCACTGAATGCAATTGTGAGCGGACCTTTCAGCAGCTCTCTGTTCTTCCAAGTGGCTAATTAGCGGGATTACAGAATATACACCCTCACGATTGGCCGGAGAGAAATACAACCCTTGCACTGTTGTCCGACACCCGCCGGTTCCTCATGCAGAACGTTGAAGTCGTGACCTTAACGCCGATGCATATTTATCAATCAGCGCTCTCATTCACACCTCGAAACACCCTGCTGTATAAGACCTACAGAGAAGCAGAACATCTGAGTGTTGTTAGCGGAATTGAGCAGGAATGGGATCCCGCCGCACTGGTCACCTTGACAGGCCATTCAGGCGAAGTCAACGCGGTTGCTTTCTCTCCCAATGGGAAAATACTCGCATCAGCATCCGATGACAACACGGTCCGCCTGTGGGATGGAAATACAGGTGGTCATCTCATCACTCTTGAAGGCCATTCCAATTTGGTTTTATCTGTCATGTTCTCTCCCGATGGTGCGAGACTTGCATCGGCATCCAGTGATTGCACGATCCGTCTGTGGGATGCCACAACGGGTGCCCATCTTGTCACTCTGAACGGCCATTCTGACTGGGCCAGAACTGTTGCATTCTCTCCTGACGGTTTGAGGCTCGTATCTGGGTCCAATGACATGTCAATCCGTCTATGGGATGGAGAAACGGGTGCCCATCTCATCACTATTAAAGACCATTCCGGTTCAATTTACTCAGTCACATTCTCCCCTGATGGGTCGAGACTTGCTTCAGCAGCCAGTGATCACACAGTTTGTCTGTGGGATGGACAAACTGGTGCTCATATCACCACATTTGAACATTCCAGTGAAGTCAACTCTGTTGCGTTCTCCTCTGATGGATCGAGGCTTGCATCAGCGTCTGCCGATCACAGAATCCGTCTGTGGGAAGTAACACCGGGTGCTCATATAATTGCTCTCGAAGGCCATTCCAGCATCGTGTATTCTGTGGTATTCTCCCCCGATGGGTCGAGGCTTGCCTCAGGGTCCGGAGACCGCACAGTCCGTTTGTGGGATGCAACAACAGCTGCTCCTGTCATCACTTTCAATGGCCATTCCGGCATTGTCATTGGTGTCGCATTCTCCCCCGATGGATCAAGACTTGCATCGGGATCCAGCGATTACACAGTCCGCCTCTGGGACGTAAAGTCGGGCGCTCTCAATGGCCATTGTGGAGATGACGGACTGTCTTCAGATGCTGTAAGTATTGTATATTCCCCTTCAAATAATGCCATTTGTTCATAGAATGCAAAGCCAGACATCATCATTCATACCCATTCCGGTGTAGTCACGGCTATGGCGCACTCACCCGATAGCACAAGTTTTGTGTCAGGATCTGGAGATGGCACCCTCCGCCTGTGGGATGGAAAGACAGGGGCCTATATCACCACTCTTCATGGGCATTATGACTGGGTCAGAGCCGTCGAATTCTCACCTGATGGCGCAAGGCTTGCTTCAGGATCAGAGGATACGACAATCCGGCTGTGGGACGGAAAGACAGGTGACCATATCTGTACTCTTGATGGCCACTTACATTGGGTCATCACCATTGCATTCTCTCCCGATGGCGCAAAGCTTGCCTCGGGATCCAACGATGATACCATTCGGTTGTGGGACAGAAAGACGGGGGCTCATATCACAACCCTCCACGGTCATTCAGACTGCGTCCGTGCCATTGCGTTCTCTCCCGATGGCTTAAGGCTTGTGTCGGCATCGGATGACCAGACAATCCGGGTATGGGATGGACGGTCTGGATCTCATATCAGCATTATCTACTCAGAGAGGGTGATGAGTGCCATTGCATTCTCCCCCAGTGGCTCAACATTGGCATCGGTGTCGGGAAGAGATTATGATGAATATGGTGACGTCATTGGTAATCATGCTACCCTGTATCTGCGGACAATGAGCAACGTTCGCCAAATCTCTCTCAGGAAACATTTCGAATCCATGGCATGTTTCATATTTCTCCCAAGCGCCTCACACCCCACCTTCTCGCCTCCCATTGCTACCGCTGATGATGTCATCGACCCTCTTTTCACCCATCCAGTCACATCTGATTACCCCTTACGCATCATCGCATTTGGTAGGCGACAAAACCCTTCTCTATCAGGCCTCGTATACCTCAAGGTGCCAGCGGATGGACAGCCTGTTATGATTCCGTTCTGCTGGTTCCCACCCCACTTCGATGTCACTGCATTCTCTGTAGACTCTACCGGCTCCTCTATCACAGTCGGCTGCCAGGACGGCCGTGTCCTTCTCCTTGATATATCAAAGGTTTTCCTTCCTTGAAACCCCGTTTGAGCGCCTCACATCATATCTGTATGTACAAACAATGTCCCTCCATTCGTGAATCACTATGGTATCAAATTTCTTACATACACTTCACCTCGCACTACTCTACTTCGTTACAATTGTGCATATGCCGACGAACATTTTCTCCTATTCTTCTTGTATATTCTTTGCGTCTCTGAGTTGTGCTTAGCCTTGTGGATCAAGTTCACGCGTAGCCATTTCATCCTCATTGACTCTGATGAGCAACATAAGTTGTTATTCATATCCACCCGAGAATGCAGCTCGTGGGCCGATGTCGACCTCATACTTGCATTCACCCATGCCAACAGGTTCGGGTTCATAGGTATGCACACTCGCCTATGCGCTCTCCGCCCCACGAACCAGACTCTGATCCATCACGCAGACCTGGCATAAACCAAGAAAGTAATTGATAAGGACAACGTGCAGTACAAAAAGAATACGGGAACAAGGACGAGTCACGGAGGTACAGGTGTAAGAATGCAGAAAAAGAACCTGAGCGGTATTGCAGGAGCCTGGAGGCCCGAAGTTCGACGAGACAAAAGCGAAAACGAGAGAAAACACGTCCATGGGAATGTAGGAAGTAGTAACAATGTAATTGTTTCAAGGACGTTGGAGATTGTATATAGGTAGCAAAGGGAAAGTGTTCGTTATAAAGGCCCAAAACGCAGCATTTCAAGGGTACAAGCAGCCTCCCAGGGCATTCACGTACGTTCGCCATCCCGTTTCCCGAACCCTCGCTTGCCCATAAACACCAGTAGCTAGCGAAGGTTAACTTTCTCGCGTACGAGATTAGCTCGGTGCCCAGCACAAGTCGGTATTATGGTATGGCACGGCCTCGAGAAAACCGGCCGGCTGTGATAAAGCAGATGCTTGATGAGACAAGATATTGGTGGACGACGTCACCACCTCCAGTCTTGATACCAGAGCGGCTGGAATCCAACTCCTTGCTCGAATGCCGTGACTTCTGAACCCTAGGGCAACGGGAGTAGTAGCGCGCAAGTGCTGCCGGCACAAAGTCTCAAGCCAAAAACGCGTCGAACATGGAGTAGGCGTGGGGACGAGGGTATTCGAGCATAGCGGTGAAAGTTTGCACCAGGCCAGGGGCGGTTTTCTGCCAATCGATCCCCAAAAGCCTCGCTCCTGGGTGTAACGCTCCTACGGCGTCGTCTTCATCCCCTCTCTCTTCTCATTGTCCAGGACCTCCTCTTTTCCTGCACCGGCCTAGACAAGTAGCACATCCCCAACTCTGACATCCTCCTTCGAGAGAACGCATCCCTCGACTGAAGCAGCCTATCCTCGGGGCTGACGAGATGACGAAGGTGGAGGTTGTGGGTGTAAGGACGAGGATAGAGTTAGAACGTATGCAGGGATGAGAAGGTGGTGGGCGAAACCGTGGAAATCTTCGTGAAAGAGATCTACTAGGCTGAGAGACCACGCGGTTGTGACGGTGCAGGCGCTGTTGTAAATGGCCTGTTACGAACAATCTGGGCCCAGAATTACGGGTGCCCCCTCAGTCGGCCAAACTGCTCGTGCCCATCACATTGGTCGTGAGGTAGGCGGGGTCATGGCAAGATGCCATCCAAATCTTGGCGACAATCTTGCATGGATGGCGTTCATGGCCGAAAGATGCTCTAAACAGAATCGAATATCAACGTTCTATTCAAGTCGGTTAGAAGGTCAATGATGAACGGAGGGGAAACGAAAGCACGAGGAAACGGCGAACATACGCGGAGGGAGGAGGGCAGACAGGAAAGGGAAAAAGGAACAGAAGAATAAAGAAATGTGATGAGAACGATACCTACATGTACACGAGCCTCAAAACGCCGACAGAAACAAGCTTCGAGCGTATACATGGGCTCTTCGATGAGGAGAGGGAGGGCGACATGATGAGTCATTACAGGCCAGCAGTTTGAGGGAGGTGCATCGGCGATTCGTCTACAATCGAGGCCAAGACATCTTATATGAGAGGGACTCTCGTTCTCAACCGTGGAACAGAGAGATTTCTGCAGCAAATGCCGAACGTTGCCGCTGCTAGGCACCGGGTTTTAACGTCGACAAAATTCTGTGAACAGAAATGAATATCAGCCCCACATTCACGTCAATCAAAAGGTGGATGGTGAGGCGAAGAAGGACAAAGACATGAGAGGTCGCGAGTATTTGAGAAGAGAGGAAGACAGACGGAGAAAGGGAAGCAAAATGATATTTACCGTTGCCCCAACCTGTTAGTTCATTTTTCTCCAACTTCCGAGGACCCTCTTGAACGCTGCAGCACTGGATGCAGCTGGATGACGTGGCTCCTAGACTACTCCTCCTTAGGCGACATGCTCAGCGTCAAGATCCGGAGATCTTTGCCGTTGAATGAATCGAGTGCTGCAACTTGAAGGAACAGATGTTGCTAACAGTTGACGGCACAGTTGGTGGCACTAGCTTTCGGCTTGGTTGTATGCGTGGTATGTCGTCACGGAAGAACATCGTGAAAGGCTGGAGCCTGACTCTGACATGAGCAAGCTCGGAATCGTGGTGAAAGATTTGAAGAAAAGTGGACGCGTCAAGGTGAGCAAGTGCCTAATCATTTCCGAATCCCGAGCCGACAGATCCGCTGCAAGCGACGTTCGAAGATCTTCCATTTGCTCAACCAACGTCTCGAAAGTAGACGGATATTATAGTTTGAAAGACGCAGAAAGGGTACGTAAAATAAGCAAAGAAGCCTCAAGATTAAAGCTTAGTGACCCGATCCTGAGCGTTGAGCCTCCGACGATTTCTCTTCCCGACAATCCTGAGCTTATCGATCTCATACTAAGTACTCGAAGCGATTCTGAGTCCTAGTTCTCGCCCAAACACGTTAAAGAATATCAGTGTACCAGCTCCGTTTTTGTGAGAGGCAAAGCAACGAGTTGAAGGAGATGATTTGCAACCTTGTAATAATAATCGGCATTGGAACAAACATAGGATTCGTGCACGCTCGTGGTACAAACAGTACTCCTAATACCCAGGTATAACCACATTCACCTGTCCCTGAATCTGCGTAGTCCCTTCGACCACCACAGGCTCATCCGCCGTAAGCGCCCCTCTATCCAGCGGATCCCCCGACGGTCCATGAAACTCCAGGCTAATCCCATATTCACCCGGCCCAACACTTCCACTTAAGCTATATGGTCCCGACGGAGCGTAGAATTTCACCCGGGCGGGAACGCTGATGGGTTGGGGGAGAGGAGGGAAGTAGTACCCTGTGATTGTGATGAGTTGGAGTTGGGGGAAGGGTTGGGGTGTGAAGGTGAAGTGGCCGGAGGTGGTTAGGGTGAGTGTGCCTCGGGATTTGGACATTGTGGATGGGTTTCGGGCGGGTAGGTCTGGAGAGGGGGTTAAGTACGGATTCGTGATACAGAGAATGCTGTAAACACCGACCTTGGAGTTAACGATGAAAGTTCTGGCTGATAGTGAGATGCTTGCAATTGCTGCTCGACGAGTCGTGTCTGGCGGGATTGGCTCTCAACCGCTTTATATACGACTCACGCCATACAGAGGAGCTTCATTTCAATTGACTGTCACTCGTGCCACTGGTAGATACCTATCATAAATGTTTCAGGGATCGTGGCAGCACCTGGCCGCACACGTTTCGCACGTCGGGCGCAAGAGGCCTTGAAGTGCGAACAAATGAATGCAAGCGCTATTGCCCGTACCAGTGATGTATGAATGCGTTGAAGGAGCCCCGAAGTGACGTTATACGCCACGGCTTGGCATTCTGCTGTTAGTGGATGGACAGACCAGATCTAGCTCGACAATTTGTGGCATGTGTGGTGACTAGCATCTCATTTTACCATCTGTGGCTTCATCCAGTGTATGTAATTTGCCTTACTCGGATGGTTTGGTGCGAGTTTTAGGTGTGTTTGAAAGGAGTCGCAAAGATGGAGATTTTCTCGATTGCAAACGATGTGAGCGAGAAAAGCAAGAGAAACGCGAGCTGCAAGTCCACCAAAACTCTCAGAAGAAAAGAAACGACGATTTTATTCCAGTGCACAAGCTAGGGTGTACATTCAGTAGGATTTTCACAGCCCAATAAGATGGTATCATGACTAGACTCTCTTTCATGAGACGTTCTGCAGCTAAACAAGGTGGCAGGCATTGGCAGCAAGTTGGACTTGAGCCTAATCTCCGAGCTGAATCCTTCTAGAACACACAACAACAAATAACCGGAACGTGTTCCCCGGATGCCGGTGGCCAATCAGAAAACTCGAAAATTCGACCGAAATTCCATATTATCTGCAGACGCGACGACTTCCACTCTCCGGTGCCACTTTTCTTCACCTTTTTCACCACGATTTCGGCCATGTCAGTTTCACGATGCTCCTCCATGACAAGACGCCATGCGTACATCCCAGCCGAAGGCTAGTACCAAAAACTGTGCCGAAAACTGTCGCCAACATCGGTTCCTTCAACGTCAAGTTGCAGAATTTGTTTCACAGCCTGCTCGGATCTTGAGCATCCCGACTTCAAGAAGTTGAAGCTACGTCATCCTGTGCTCCAGTTTTTAAGACGGCCCTTTGGGAGAGGTTGGCGTTGAGAATCGGATGCCTCAGGCCTAGGTAAATATCGGTTTTCTCTCCTTTCTTCTCCTTTTTCCTTCTGTGTACCCTCCCCCACTCGTCATTACTCTTATTGCCACACCATCCACCTTTTGACTGACGTGAATGCGACGCTGATCCTTCATTCGGTTTGCAGATTATCGTAGCCATCAAGGTTCGGCCTCGAGCAAGTTCAATGCCCCAACGACACCTGTCGTCACGAATCTCAATCAAGACTTCGCTGATAGGACGTCTCTACCTCGACTCTAGGCGATCTATGTTGCCGCTTTGAAGAAGGCCTTCGGGAACAGTGCAGTGCTAGCTGGTGTGGGGACGACTCATGCACAGGTAAATATCCCTGTTCTTCCCCTTCCCCTTCTCCCATCGTCTTCTGTGTGCCTCCGCACATTCATATGTTCCCGCGTTAGTTCTCCTTTGCTCAACATTTCACCTTGTAACCGGTTTGATTATGATGCTGATATTTGATTCAGCTCACAGATTACCGTCAAGGGCGAAATTCGTGCTCCAGGAATTCAAAACTGTGCCATCAAGAGGAGCAGGCACCTTCTGCACCGTCATCAGGAACGAAATATGTGAACATCAAGATATCCTAGCCTCAGCTCACGAAATTGGGCCTACAACGGCACCTCGCTGTTCACTCTTCGGTATTCCGTCAAGAGGGCAGTACTCTCTGGCGCATATAGCTGTCAACCTTGCGAAGAAGCCAATGCCTGAAGATTCTGAGTCCCTGATCATGGGCAGAATTATAGTTTTTGCTAGAGGTAAGCTAATTTTCCTCTCGTCTTTCTCTCGTTCCTTTTTCTTCTGTCGCCGTTTCTTCGTTTTCCATCCCTCCAACCCAAGCTAACCACACCTTCCTGCAAGTTTTTGTCAGGCTCCCCAACCATATGAGCAGCAAGTGATACTGCGTGAAACCTGCAAGCAGCACCCACCATGGTTACCCCGGCCATGCAACCTCTAGCTGAAGGGGCCGAAAGTTTGTCGCATGGGACTCCTCACCCAGCGCAGAAGCACCTCGTCGCCGTCATAGGAAAGCTCGCGTGTTGCAGACGCTGTTTACGAGCCCAGGCTACGCGCCAACATCCCTCACACCTCACCATTACTCCAACCCTCCCGTGACGAAGTTCTTTCCCATCGCCATCCATACCCAATATCTCTCCCCGCATTTATAGCAGTTGGCACCACCGACTACCGGTGAAGTAGGGCCAAAATTGTCGTTCTGCTCGTGGATGGTAGAACGCGGGCCTGACTGCCAATCCTCCATCTCACCAAATCCAGAAGCCCGTTGTTGCCGAGAATTCAGTGGCCTCTTGTCATGACCCTGTCCACCTCCCAAACGACGCGTTGAGCACAAAGACCTCGGCTTACCGGCGAAGCACCCGTAATTGTGGACCCCGCCAGTTGTTGTTGACAGACTGGCAACGACGGCGCCTGCACCATCGCATTCATCCGATCCATCAAGCTGGAAGATTCGTTCAAGAAGATCGAGCCTCATTCGAAGGCTTTGTGGTTTGGCCCCTTCCACGATCCAAACCTATCCATGCTTTCTCCGAAGGATTCAACGCTCAATGGTTTCACCAACTGGCTCCCCGACCGTTTCGCCTTCGCTTTCCCCGCTTTCTTCCTCCCCCAACTCCCAACTCCCTCTTCCGCCACTCCCATTCGACGACTTCCGCCCAGACCCATACTTCTCAGCCTCCCTATTCTCCTGCTCCCTCCTACCCTCCTCTTCCTCCTTCTCCTGCCCTCTCTGCATTCCCACTGCGGCTACGTTCCAAACCTAACTCAGGCTGGAGTATTACTTTCAAGAAGGTCAAGCCTGATCCGAAGGATTCAATGCTCGTTGGTTTCTCCAACCGGCTCCTCAGCCCTTTCGCCTTCGCTTGGCCCATCTTCTTCTCCAAACTCCCTCCTCCGCCACTCCCATTCGACGACTCCCTCTCAGACCCATACTTTTCAGCCTACTCAAGGCCTGGAGTCGGAAGTCAAACCCACTAAAACTAAAACGCGCAACAACAAATACAGTAAGTATCCGGGGCTTGTTCCCCGGATGCCGGTGACCAATGGGAAAATTTGGCCGAAATTCCATAATATTCGCACTTGAACTGCACCATGACCCTGCCCATTCTCAATGTCGCACCTCAACCTTTATCAACCTCCGTACCGTGAACAAACAATGGCCCCAAAGGATAGAGCCCACGGGATGGCCGAAATTTGAAGCTGTGCTAGCCCATATTCCTACCGCTCTTCGCCCTACTTTCTGCGATGAACGTTACCAGGACACTGGATGTTGGTATGCAGGAAGAGCAGCTACCGCTATGGCTGACTCTGCGAGAACATATAGGATGACCCTATTCTCCGATGGTCATGCCAAGGTACATATCCCAGCCCTTCTACCAATCTTTCCCCGAATTTCTTGGTCGCTTTATTTTCATCCATTTTTCTTGTTTGTCGGAGAATTATTGCTGACCATGTTAACAGGAACCTATACGCTTCAAAAAACCCCATTGCAGCAGCCCTCGACATCAACAAACGTACCTCAAGAGCCGCGACGCCAGCATTCGCCTGGATTACTTCAAATTGAAGAAGCCGACGCAGGCCAACTGCTGCAGAAGCGAGCAGACTCACTATCCAGCGAGCTCGATTCCAGCACCTTGAAGCTATCGCCGTCCGTACCCTTTCACACATTTCGACAGCCAATCCGGCGGAAGCTATCGAAGGAGGCACGTAACAAGTGTCGAATCTTGATGGAATAGACCTGGTGCAGGTCGGTGCCTCCAGTCTCTCATTTTTCGCAACCTGATACCTTTTCACTCGCAGATATATCTTTGGAATTCGCTAGACTCGCTCTGGCCGTCAATGACTCGGTCGTAAGCCAGTCCAGGACTTCTGGCCGTATTGGACCACTTCCCCTCTCTTCGGTTGGCAGCGGCAAACATGTTCCTGCGCCGTGGTTGCTATGGGCCCAACGACGAACCGACAGCGTCAAACTTTCCACTGGGGTACACAACCCTCCCTATGAGCGCAAGCTTACTTCTAGAAGACTCGCAAGATGACGTCAGGATTTTGGATATGGAGCTGGTCATTCAGGACCTTCGTCAGCACGAGAACATCTCGATTTTGGGAGATCCCTACTCTTCGTGGATGAACGCCTGGCCGAACATCGAGAACGATGAATGACTGCACAAACTTTTGCATAGGTTAGTTAAGGACTTTCACCCTCATTCCGAACAAGCAGCTGAACGTTCCTTCTTTTCAGGTTCGTCGTCCCAACCTGGGGATTGGTATCTTCAAGTTGTCGGCATATTCGACTCAGGCAGGAAAATGGCGAGCTATCCTGACGTTTAATCTCGGGCTCGCTGCTTTCTGGTTGTGGTACTCAGAACGCGCACAATCACCATACGCCCCACCGAGCGTATGGGTATCCGCCATGACTGGAACCCGACGAACCGTCCCGCCTCTCGTACCCCTCTGTTTCTCGACAACTCGTCGCGCACGCCAGCCATTTGTCCAATGACGCGACTTTCTGCCGCTGGAGGAGGCAACTTCGTTCGTTCTGCTACTTAGACGAGCATACAGCCAGCCCAGAGGATCGCCGCCAAACCCGCGTTACCCGTATGGGCATCTCGCTCTGCGCAGGAAGGAAGGAATATTGTTTCCCATGTCCTAGCCATACCCAGTATGACGGGATGTTCAAGATACGGATGACGAAACCCAAAGTGGAAGCACGTCGCAAGCTCTACCCAAGCGTAGAGCACGGCAGCTACTGCCCATACATTACTTCCTCTACCTTTCCTCGGACTCCTCCGCATGTTACTTTTGTTTCCGCTATCATTTACTGTTCGTCGCACGTACATCATCCTCCCATCCCTCTGTTTTCTCTCTCTATTTTACGTTGGTTCTCTTAGGTAGTTTATGATCTCGAAAGACGAGGAGTCGCCTCACACGCATAGGGTAGTTGGAGAATTTGGCAAGGCGCTCATGATTGGTTCTCAAGTCTTCGTTATCTTCGTTACTTGTACTACATATTCTTTTATGCCCTTTAGGATATAATCCCCCTATAAGATCTTGCACGAATATTTGTTGGCGTTGAGCAAGCATTCACATGGACGTCAGTCCATAGCCACCTCGGCTCGGGATTCGGAAGTGATCAGGCAGCGGGCCTATTTTCTTTCTGCGCCAACTCTTCCAAGCTTCCAGCTCGAGCCCTCAATATTCAATTCCAACTCATTCATGTCGACGGCTAATGTTATGCTTAGCTTGATCTTCCGCGATCCTCTTCAACAACGACACACCAGCCACGTAAATTCAAGAGCACCAATATTTCCAAGATGCGGCTCTCTACTGCGGCAGCCTATTGCAACCTTCGATGCACAATTCGGATCTTGAGCCTGCCGACTCTAAGGAGTAGCAGATACGTCCTCCAGTGCTACAGCATTGAAGAGGCTCTTGGGGAAAGCGAACAACTGGTCGGTGTTGGGCCGCCTCATGTGCAGGTAAGTCTCGTTTCTCTCTTCTTTCTTTTCCCTTTCTATTCACCCTCCTCCATTCGACTGCTCGCTGCTTCTTGTGCTTTGGTTCTCATTACTCATTCGCCATATCATCCACCTTCTGACTGACGTGAATGCGATCCTGATACTCCTTTCTGTTTGCAGACTATCGTCAACATCAAGGTTCGACCTCCAGGAAATCAAATGACGCCTCTTTTCTGGGCTGGAGTGAAGACGAGATGATGTAGTATTCTGGATGGGGATGCTGCTCTACTGATCAGTGTTGGGGAACTCATGTACAGGTAAATTTCGGCTTTCTTCCCCTTCGCCCCCTTCGCCTTCCGTCTGCCCTTCGCTACTCAAATACATACCCTCTTCATTACGTGTTCGTTCTCCTTTTCCCTACCTCCCTTCTTCTGATCTACGTGAATACGACGCTGATATGTACTTTTTGTCCAGAGACGTTAAACTCGGCTTCGAGCAAGTTCACCGCCTCAATGACACCTTTCCTCACGAATCTCGATCAAGACTTGCATATAGTGTGTCTCTATCTCGATTTTAAGCCATCTTCCGAACGGCCGGTGTGGGGATAGTTCAAGATAGGTAAGTTCGCTTTTTCTTCCTCATCTTCCTTCTGTCTCCCCTGCTCTATTCGGATGTACTATATTCGCTAGTTCTTGCACTTCTACTCTCCTTTTGCTCATCATTACCATTCTAACCGGATTGAATGCCATGCTAACGCTTGATTTTGGTTAGAGCGTCCTCAACATCGAGAACTGGCTTCCTTGAAGCCAAAAACATCCTTCTTTGTGGACCTAGGCTGAGCACGAGAAAATACTGCCTATAGGAATCCCCACCTCAACCGTAACCGAATCGCCGGCGCTCTACCTGATACCTCCTCGCAATTTCGAGCCTTCATCGGCACCGTGCTCCTCGTCCTCCTGTCTCCCATCAAGAGGAGGACAGCATTCTCTGGCGCATATAACTGTCGATATTGCGAGGAAGCCGATTCTCAAAGATTCTGAACGTGGGTGAAATAACTTTGAGGTAAGATAGCCCTCCTCTCTTCTTTTTCATTTCTCTTGCCTTCCTTCCTTCATCCCTTCCTCCAACCTAAGCTAATCATTCTTTTCTGTAGCTAATTATCCAGGTCTGCAGCCACGCGAGTGGCACTTGCTACCGCAAGACGCCTGCAAACGAAACCCTCCGAGTAAACCGGTGGAAGGCTCTATCCCCAGTTGACGAAGGAAAAGATACCGACGGAGTCGTTCGATGTCAGAGACCTCTCAGAGTTGATGCCAAAATGCCAAACGCTTCAGAAAGCGCTACACAGCTACCAACATTTAGCCCTCTCATTACCCGACCACCCGCTCGCTATATTACTCCAGACCTCAGCCGTTCCCACCTCGCCCCTCCCTTCTCCTCAACATCTACCCCATCGACCTCGCTTCCTCAGCTCCAGTGGATGTACGATTGAATACCGGGGAAGCACCGCACATGTGATTGTTTTGTTCGTTTTAAAGCAAACGCAGGCTTGCAGGACATGGAACTGTTCATCATTCCGACACATCCAAGCCAGCTGCACCTGCACCGTCTGTGCTTTCTAAGGTTTCGTCCACAATGGCATTGGAGGTGTCATTCGGACCTCGGATACCTTCGACGCTGTTCTCTCGCCATCTTGGGGGGCAGCATTGTCGAGACAGAATATCACGACTTCACCCAGGCAAAAGTCAACCTGACGGCTGCCGCTGACGTACACCTCCCTGAAGGCTCCTTGAAGTGACGTGTCACCAGATGGAGAAGCCGGCAAAACAAGTGCTGAAGTTCGCCCCGAGAGTCGGATATCTGCCAACAGCTCTGGCATCAAGGCTGGAGGTGGTGATGTCGCCTACCAATGTCCTGCCTCATTAAGGTTCTATCCGCCGTATCACGGTCTGTGGCTCTTCTCAACCCTAGGTTATCCCACCGCGCCGACTTGTGCTAGACACTGCGTGGGTCGTGTACGCACGAAATTTACCCTTGGTATGGCAATGTGCACCATTCATTGGCGTTCGTGGGGACGTGAAGGTTCGGGAGATGGGTTGGTGAACCTACAATACTGTATTGGGAGGCTGCGGTTGGACCACTAGGACGATGACCTGCGTTAGCGGCTTTTATCACGGACGTTTCACCACTCTTACCTACATTCCCCAACTTCCGTAGGATAATTGCATCATTACCACATATCACATCTCGTAGACGCGAATTCTCTTGGTTTTCATCCTTCTCTCGTCTTACAGGCTTCAGCGATGCTGTTCGGTACATCATCTTCTACAGCTCCACACTGCCCCCACATCCACTACCCCGCTCTTGTTCTCGTATCCTTTCTGTACTGCTCATCGTCCGTATTAATTGCTTTCTTGATTCAATTCCAGGTATGCAGTGTGCGAGATGGATTGGTGGAGTCCGGCTCCTGGGATGTGGCGTTCCGATGAAGAGTGAATTTGGAGCAGGACGAAGAACAGCTTATGCCACTTCTCAGATCCGATAAGGATGAATTGCCTACACACGAACTGAGCTACGTTGGTAGATGTAGGCTTAAATAGGACTCGGAGATGCGAAATATATACAGGCAGAATACAGTAGAAGAAAATGTTTGCAGTGGTACGTGCAATTGAGCGTAGTACGAGGCGAAGTATGTATAATACATCAACACCATAGTCATATCCAGCGGTGAAAGCTTTTGTTCGTACAGAAGTATATCAAACGAGGCATTCGAACACGGCGAACAGCTGTTTCAAGGAATGGAAACCTTTGATATATCGAGAAGAAGGACACGGCCATCCTCGCAGCCGACTGCGACGAATGAACCTGTAACGTCGACTGAAAATGCGGTTACAATGAAGTGGGGAGGGAACCAACAGAATGGAACCATAACAGGCTCACCGTCTACCGGTACACTGAGGTATACAAGGCCCGATAGGGAAGAGTTTCCTCGTTTGCCTAAGGCGATGACCCGCAAGGGATAATCGGACGTGACTGGGTGGGCGAAAAGAGAGTCGATGGCATCATTGGTGGCAACTCGAATGGTGGGCAAAGATGTGGAGCATTGGGTGCTCGAGAGGAATGTGAAAGATGTGATGGATTTGAAATATTTCCCGAGAGAGACTGCGCGAATGGTGTTGTTGATTGTCCGCAGATAGAGGGTATCATTCACGTTAATGTGACCGTCCGAGCAGTACTCTGCCTCAATGCATGCAAATGTTGAACCGGCGGGAGAGAATGCGACAACATTCATTGCCCTATCTGAGCTGATAGTGCTGATATGAGTCCCCGACGTTCCATCACATACCCGGAATGTCTTGTCCTCCGAGGCCGACACAAGCCATAAGCCATCAGGGGAGAACACAATGGCACGGACATAGTATGAATGGTCGTCGAGGGTTGTGATATGAGCCCCCGTCTTTCCGTCCCACAGACGAATGGTCTCATTGAAGGATCCCACCGAGGCGAGCTTTGAGCCATCAGGGGAGAATGCAATGGCCACGACCCGATTGAAGTGGCCATCAAGAGTGCAAATATGGTTACCGGTCATGCCGTCCCACAACCGGATGGTCGTATCGTCAGACCCTGAAGCAAGCCTTGAGCCATCAGGAGAGAACGCAACGGCTCCGATCTGTTTAGAATGCCCATGGAGGGTGGTGATATGAGCCCCCGTCTTTCCATCCCACAGTCGGAGGGTTTTGTCCCAGGATCCCGACACAAATCTTGAGCCATCGGGTGAGTGTACCATAGCTTTGACCTGTTTGGAATGACCATGAATGGTACCAAGTTCAGGGGTATCTGGCTTTGCATTCTGCAAACAGACGATATCGCAAGAGGGCACATATGCAACCATTGAAGCATCTGAAGGCAGGCTGGGATCTTCAGAACGGCCGCTGAGAGTGTCTTTGCTTACGTCCCAGAGACGGATCGTCTGGTCCTGGGATCCCGATGCAAGTCTTGACTCATCGTGAGAGAATGCAACAGAAAGGACCGTGTTGGAATGTCCATTGAAAGTGATGATAGGAGCAGCTGTTGTTGCATCCCACAGACAAACTGTGCCATCACTGGATCCTGAGGCAAGCCTCAATCCATTGGGAGAAAATACTACAGACCACACAATATCAGAATGGCCTTCTAAAGTCATTATATGAGCACCCGTTGTTGCTTCCCACAAATGGATCATGTGGTCATAAGATGCTGATGCAAGTCTCAACCCATCCGGGGAGAATGCAACAGATGTGACTTCAAGTTGGGAATGGCCTTCAAATGTGGTGATATGGGCACCGGTCCGTCCATCCCACAGGCGGACTGTGTGGTCATCCGATGCAGATGCAAGTCTCAAGCCATCGTGATCGGGGGAGAATGTCACAGAGTTAACCCAGCTCGAATGGCCTTCGACAGTGATGAGATGGGCGCCCGTTTCTGCATCCCATAGACGGATTGACTTGTCATCGGACCCGGATGCAAGCCTCGAACCATCAGGAGAGAATGCAACAGATCCGACCCCATCGGAATGGCCCTCCAGAGTGATGATATGGGCACTCGTTGTTACATCCCACAAATGGATTGTGCAATCCCAGAATGCTAATGCAAGTCTTCCTCCATCGGGAGAGAACACCACAGAGTTGACCCCACTGGAATGGCCTTCAAGAGTGACAAGATGAGCTCCCGTCTTTCCATCCCACAGGCGGATTGAGTGGTCATCGGATGCTGATGCAAGTTTGTCCCCGTTGGGAGAGAAGGCGACTGCATTGATAGACTCTGAATGGCCCCCCATGGTGACCAGTGCAGCGGGATCCCATCCCTCCTGGATTCCGCTGATGACGCTCAGACTTTTCGCTTCTCCATAGGTCTTGTAGAGAAGGGCGTTCCTAGGTACGAATGGTAGCGCTGACCAATAAATATGCATTGGTGTCAAAGTCACTACTTCGGCGCTCTGCAGCAGGAATTGACGGGTGTCGGACAATAGAGTATGGATTGTGTTCAAGTTTCTCTCTGTCCAGCCGTGTGGGTGTACATTCTATATTCCTGTTAATTAGTAGGGGCCAGGAAGGACAGACAGCTGCTGAAAGATCTGCTCACAATTGCATCCAGTGCTGTGTCCAACATGCCATGTACACGCCTAACTTGGCCAAGAATGCTCATGACCTCAAGCCATG
This sequence comes from Clitopilus passeckerianus, assembly GCA_944990035.1. Lineage (NCBI taxonomy): Eukaryota > Fungi > Basidiomycota > Agaricomycetes > Agaricales > Entolomataceae > Clitopilus > Clitopilus passeckerianus. The sequence continues at coordinate 303,805 of CALYLX010000059.1, forward strand.
CCGTGATATGGGTAAACACCCATTTACTGAAACCGTTTTGAAGCCCGGTGTCGAGTTCTCCAGCTGCATGAATATGTGAAGCCCAATGGAAAACTGCGTAAGTGAGCTCTTCTCCGAAGGATCGATCTCGCAGGCTGACAATGTCTGCCTTATCCAAGAACCATGCTTCTGAAGAGATATTCCCAATGTTGTACTTCAGGTTCTGGTCCATTACACGGAAGCACGCTGTTGCAAGTTGGTGATGATGCATTCTTATATCGATCAGGAACTTCGGAGGAAGGTTCAAAGTAGTTGTTGAGAGTTTGGCCAGAGCGTGTTCAATACGGTCTGGATCTGTTATGAAGTCGGGAAATGATTTGTGATGTATTCGATAGATTGACTTCGAACCAGTTGGGGCAACCAGAGAATGGAGATGGAGCAAGGTAGATTCAACATCACTGACATGTATGCTCAGTAGTATTGCCAAAGCTTGTGCTGGGAGAGGATACCGAAGAGCAATGATTGCGCCAACTATAAGTTGATACAGATTAAACCATTCCTCGACTTCGTCGGGGAGATCTGGTACAGCGGCACAGATGATTTGGATGTAGAACCTGTCCATAGCGTTGGTGTATTTGGAGCCAGAGAAGTCTGTTGGGGAGACTCCATCAAGCAGGCGAGCAAGTCGCCTCCCCGGATTCTGTGCTTTCTTGTCCAGAATGAATTTGCATGCCGTCGATGCAGTTATAAACAGCGTGCCACAGATCCCACATAACATATTCATGTCGTGGCCACTGGGTTGCCATGGAGGCTGACGATGGGGAAAAACTAGTCTGATGCGCTCGGTGGATAGGGAAGAATCAAGATATAGTCGAATATCCGATTGCACGATAAAATCCTCTATTTCATGCAATCGGAAAAGCTCATGATTGCGATCTCGAGCTAGAATGCCGCGAACATGCGACTCAGGGCGAGTGGTAATAAATAGTCTCAATTGAGGTAAATGGGGGACATGGTGGGCGAGGAGGGTCAAGAGGGTTTCCGCTTCGTCTTCTTTGCATTCATCTAGCGCGTCGATGACTACGAGGATGGGACGTTCCTTGCGTGTGAGTAGATCCTTGAGTGGAGTAATTATGAGGAGCAAAAGTTGTTGAGAGATAGTCTTCTGTGCCGCGTCTGGGTCATTCTCTAGTGCTTCCGCAATCTTTTGAGCGAAAGCCGGGTGGTAACGAGCAAGCTGGAATGCGATGGTCGGAAAGAAATGCCTGGCGGTCGCCCGTTGTTCTTCATTCCTCGTGAAGAAGAAACTTGCCCCAAGGATACCAAGTCCGGCAGCTAGCTCAGCTATGGTCTGTGCAACCGTCGACTTTCCGATACCTGCCACACCGTCGAGGACGAATACTGGAGCCTGATTACCGCTTCCGTTGACCCAAGCTTTGATATCGGTCAGTAGCTGCATGCGGGTGTTTTCAAAGCACTTGGATCGTTGGTCGGCTTCGTAAGAATCCCATGCAGCTTGGACAGGATCGAGAAGGCGTTTTAGTTTCTGAAGCTAATCAGCGTCAGTAAGATGGAACTCTCCTGAGGATTGGGTCCACTAACCGGTGGCGTCGTGTCCTTATTGACTTCTAAATTGCCGGCGACATTATATATGTTGCTATCACCCCCTACGCTTATCTGATTGTTCAGGATAGACGAAATGACTTGTGGAGCAGTAGCTCCAGGTGCTGATGATAGTTTTCCGGGACTTATGGGTAGAATATGTTGGACTGGATCCGAAGGAGTATGGCTTTCCGCTTCGACTGTTTCGTCGTTGAATGACAATCGTTCACGTTCGTTCTTGGCCTCATCAGTAGCCTGCATGGAGGGGAATTTGGAGGAACTGCCGGCGCATGCTGCTGGGCGACCTTCAGAGGCCTGCGGCGGGGTTGAGCGGATGACAATGGCTTGTGGTATTACCGGTTGGTGGCGCTCTGTTGGCCCAGGTTCCGTAGTTTCCTGATGTTCGGTGACCCCGGAAGCTGAATCTCCCTTCGTAGGCGGTGAGATCTCAGGAATCCTTGGTGGAAGAGGCGATGCAGAGTGGCTATCCGGCGCCTGCACTCTGGCTGAAGTGGGTGTAGTTGCATTAGGTGTGGAGATGCTGCTATCCGGGCCAACTTTATTCTCCTTCTTCTTCTTTGACCGAGGGAAAAGCTTTCGTATCGTGGGTACCAAGGTAGACATGGGGAAGTTGATATCTTCCTCGATCAGAACTGTTTGGTGAAGAAGAGAAACGTGGAAGGAGACGCTCACTGGCAATCAGCCATCAGCTCAGCCGTTCGCGTTCAACTTACGGGGGTCGGTTTCGCACGGCAGAATCCGAGTTCCACATGATTGCCCTCTTTCCTCTTGTCGTACGCAGGAAGTTGGGTTTCAGGAGGCGCAGGTACAGCAGCTAGTGCATTACCTGGATTTGCGGGAACGTATAGAGCGAGGCAGTTCTGCGATGATTGAACCAAGGTACGTATCCAGTCCTTCCCAATCCCCCCAATTTTTTCTATTTGCATTTGTCGTCTTTCCAATGACTTGAATCATGGCTGACTGTTAATAGGAACCTCTACGCTTCAAAAACTCCATTACAGCAGCCCTCGACATCCTCAACAGACGTACCTCAAGAGCCACAACCCCAGCATTCCCCTCAATTCCCCTCAAATCGAGGGCGATGACGCAAACCATCTGGTGCAGAAGGGAGAATACTTGCAGAGGCTTATACATCCCTCATCCCGGTCCGGCGAGCTCGACTCCAGCACCTTGAAGCTACGGCGGTCAACGCTCAACGTGCTGCATTTCGGATGCCAATCTTGCTGAAGCTGTCGAAGGGGATACGCAACAGGTATCGAATGTTGACAGAATCAACCTCGTACATGTTGGTATTTCTGCTCTCTCCTCGTTTCTCCCAAGCTGACGCCTTTTGACTTGCAGGTGCACTTTGGAATTCGCTAGACCCGCCATCCCCTTCATTGGCTCAGCTGTGAGGCACTTCAGGACTTCCGTCTGCCCTAGGCTACGACCTCCGCCGTCAGTTGGAGGCGGCGAATATGTCGCTGCGCCGTGATTGCTATCGGCCCAACGACGAACCGACAGCGGCAAGTCATCCTCTGGGGTACACGAACCCTCCCTACGAGCATCAGGCATGCGTATTCCGAGATGACTCGCAACATACTGTCAAAATTCCGGATATGGACCTTGGTCATTTAGGACCATTGTCACGAGAAAATCTCGGATTTGGGCTCTCTCTACTCGTAGACGAACACAAGGGCCGAAAGGCGAAGGACGATGACAGATCCAAAAACTTTTGTCTAGGTTAGTCGGGGTTATTCCCTCCTCATTTTAAACAAGCACCTGAACTTTATTCTCAGGTTCGTCGTCCCAACCTAGCGAATGGCAGCTGCAAGAGCCTGTTGTCATATGACAGGAGAATGGCTGCCTGCCTCGACGTTTGATCTATGGCTCGCTATCCTTTTGCTCCTCCGAATACGCAAACCTCCAGATGCCCCACCAATCATACGGTTATCCTCCATGACTGCATTCCTGTGACCTGCCCTGCCTCGTCGTACCCCTGCTACCAATCGACGACCCATTGCCCACCCCACCCATTTCTCCAGTGATGCGACTTCTGCCACCAGAGGAGACAACTTCGCTCGCTCCGCTGTTCGCCGGGCATACAGCTAGCCAGCTGGGAGGATCCCCGCCAAACCCACGTTACTTGCATGAGGAGCTGGTGCAGGAAGAAAGGAACGTTGTACATCGTTGGACGCCTCCTTGAAGGGTAGTTGGATATCCCGTACCCGGGCAGCATCCAATTCGACGCGTCGGTCAAGATGCGGTTCCATAAGATTGAACTGGATTGAAGTACCTCGCTTAATCCGCTGCAGTGGAGAGCACGGCAGGTACTTCTCTTACATACCTCCCTCCACCATTTCGAACTCCTCTCCATGTTACCTTTGCTTCCGCCGCCAACTATTGTTCGCTGCGCGTAGATCACCCTCCCATCTCGTTGTTTCCTCTCTTCATTTTACGATGATCTCGCGTACAGTTTATATCCTCGAAAACCCAGGAATCGAGCCCAGTATACCCGGCATAGTTGGGCAATTTGGCCAGGCACTTATGATTGGTTTCAAGTCTTCGTTATCTTTGTTACTCATACTACATATTCTTTCTATGCCTTTTGGATATACTTTCCCTACTATGAGGCGCTGCACGAATATTTTATTACCGTGATGCTGGTTGAGCGAGCATGAACCTCAGTTGTATGCAATGGGCTCATCGGCTCGGATTTCGGAAATTGATCAGGTAGTGTGCTCACTTTCGAGCCTCTCCACGGCCGGTTTTCTTTCTGCGCCAACTGTTGCTTGCTTCCACCTCGAGCTCGATTCCAACGCCATTCATATCGACGCCCAACACACTGCTTTACATACTCGTGCTCTGAGGATGACAATGACGTCCGTTCGGATTCTGGTAGAACGTTTGGGAAGGTTCCGTTGACGCTTCGTACACCTCAGTTTATCGTGTCTGGGGAGGGTGGGGATGGGGATATGGGAGTTTGCAGAGCGGTAGGGAGCTGAGCATACCTGAAATTGGGGAGCATGCATAGGGTTATGAATTACAGGATGTACAAGCTGTATAGGTACATACAGTATCGGACTTGAGAATGTACACAATATACGGACGGAAGTGATGGAAAATATCGCAGGAGCTGAACAGGCCATACAGTCCACAGACGAAGAGATCAGCCTAGCTAATGAAATCTTTGTCTTTGAAGATTAGCACTCAAAGGCACTGAGCGGCTCTAGAATTCAGACACATCAGCCATGGCGCAGATTCAAGAAAACTGACTACGGCCACTTACTTTACTCGCCCTTTCAATTCTCCCCTCTTCTCATGCATCTTCATCAACAACTTATTAATCGACTCTCTATGTCGAGCAACCGTCAATCGTTCGATAAACGACCTCCCACTTCCACAAATCTCAACCATCTGCACAAGTCTTCCAATTACGAGGTGAGAATCCCGAATGCAGTTGTTCAGTCCTCTCATCTGCGGAATATTTAATCCCGTATTCGACAAAATCGTTGCTTCGGCCAGAACGGTTTCGTAAATGGCCAACTCGCTTCGAATTTGCTGGACGAGACTCGGAGCGTTGGCGAATGTCTTGAAGAAATCGTACCAGCGATGGATGAGTTCGATTAGGGGGTCTACTAATGCCGATAAGCACATTGTTGAATCTCGGAGACGAAGATCAGGGGTTCAACGATATGCTTGTGGGAAGCGAAGGAAAGGGAGGATGCGTTGAGATGAGCTATTTATCTCCCAAGAACCCAAAGTACACACGCTGTCCGGCCGCCCAAGGTGGTTTGCGGCAACGCCTCACTGCCCAGTGCCGTGGGTGGCAGTCTGAGGAAATTGTAACGCTAGATTTGGGCATGCTCTAGGTGTGCCGCACATTCTAGAAATCAGGCCGAACGCTTTTCTATTCCTCGTGCTGGTCTTGCTGAGCTTGGAATATACACGAAGGAAGACCTTGTAAGGTGATGTATCGAACTAAACCTCCAGAAAACGCACGCATGTATCGAGTTTGTTGACAGGAAGTGAGTATAAGCAACAAGTACCGGCGCAACCTGCCAGTGAATTTTTCACCTGAGCCATTCTGGTTATTGAGTGTCATCATTCCGGGAGAACTCTTCCTTCAAAGAACACGCCCAGACTCCCGTGATACCTTCCGATACCCACTCCCCTCCAAATCCAGGAAACCGCATTCCGGAAACCATCGGCGTTCTGGAATTTGTCTGATAATGGCGGCTGGGCTGTGAATGTTCTGGATGTTCGATGAAGAAAGAGGTGTTTGACACAGAGAAGCGCATTTAGACCACACGCCGTTCACCGATTGGCTGCACTGGCAGGGAAGCCTGAGATTGATGGATAGGCTAGGGAGCGCTTCAGATAGGATGAAAATCAAAGCAGAGATCATGGAGCCAGCCAGGGAGGGGTCCGAATATGAGGCCCAGCCTACTATATTGTCTAGGCTAGCCAGGGATTATATCCTCATCGTAGACAAGGCTAGATATTACCCAGAATTTGAGACCTTACTCGAGATCCCCTGGGTTGACTAGAGTGACATGGAAACCACGTCATTTTGCTAAAGCTAGTCAAACTCAGTCATTGCACCGAGCGAGGGACAGACTTGGGGGAACGCTGATCTTAAGGTCTAACAGAGAGTGTGTGGTGACGACTGTTCTGGAAATTTTGTGGAAATTTTGGAGAAATTATTGACAATCACAGCATGTTCCGAAAATCGGGCTGAGTTTTTCCACCTGAAGACAGCCCAAAACACGGATGAAGAGGGACCCTTTGAGAGTTAGAGCTCCTAAGAACGGATCGGTTTGGGGTTACACAGCGACGATAATCCACTGGAAAACGCTGAGTACTACTGATCCTGCAGCCCTTCGGCTCGGGATTCGGAAATGATCAAGCAGCACCCACTCTCAAGCGAGTCGAGCTTGCAATACACCTCAATTCCAACGTCATCCATGTCAACACCTAATGCAATGCTCAGCCTAATATTCCGCGATTCTCTACAATGATGAGACACCATGCGTAGATTAAGAGCACCAACCTCAACAAGCGGCGGCACTTTGCTTTACCTGGCCGTACCAAGCTTCGATCCACTACTGCAACCTACTCAAGAACATTCGGATCTTGGGCATACCGACTACGTCATCCAATGCTACAGCATCTAAGAGGGCCTTTGGAAGAAGTGAACTAGTGGTCGATTTGGGATTTGGGACGCTTCAGGCGTACGTACATGTCGTTCTTCTCTTTCTTCCCCATTTTCCCTTTGCATATGTCGTCCTTTACTCGCGTATTCTTACGCCTTTGTTCTCTTACATCCCAATTTCTACCTTCTGACCGACGTGAACGCGACGCTGATGAGCAACTCTGTCCAGAGAATTTTGTCAACGTCAACGTGAAAACTCAGCGTCACCCACAAGTTCTGCATCACCAGAAGCAGCAATTACCCCTCACTTTTGTCAAGAACGAGAAGGCTCCGCATATAATGTATCTCCCCTGCAACCGTAGACGAACTCCACCCGCTATCTTGAACCTCTCAAATTGCCGGCCTCTAATTGTGTCACCTACGGGCTGTTTGGCCTTGCCTCGTCCATGAACGAGAGGAAAGGAAGGCCTGGAACCTGTCGCCGCCAGTCGTATAAGGAAAGCCATTGGGAAAACCTTCGTTCCGGTAAGCTAGCCTTCACATTTCCCTTGGCGTTCTTCTTTCTTCCCTTCTACCAGTATAAGCCTACCACTCATTTCTGCAGGTCATCGTCAAGCTCGTCCACCTACGTAATGGTCGCTACCACGCAACATCTGCAAGAAGTGCCCTTTGAATTTAGGCTCCACCCGCGAAGGCGCCGGTGGGCTCACTCCAAGTTGGAGATCCCTCACAATTGGGGCTGAAACACCGGGAAGCTGCACAAGACGCTACCATTGCAGCTGTGCAACATCGTGCACCCTTATTACCCGACCACTCAATTCACCATATGACTACAGATGCCAGTTCCCCCACCTCTCCCCCACCTCTTTCCCCCAGCGTTTGCACCGTCTACCCCGCCGCCTCATGACAGGGGGGTGTATCATTATCATGGCCACTGGAGAAGGAGCGCACAGATAGTCATGCTGCTTGTCATAAAGCAGAATACGATCTGACGCCATATGGCGCTCGAACATCCTCCGCCTCGCCAGTCCAGAAATGCAGAACTCAATCTAGCGGCACCTACGACGTCATCTTGGACATCTCGAAAACCTTTGTCCCCTAACAACCTCGGAAGTCTGATTCGCACCTCGGATCTCCCTTTTGTCGGTCTCCTGCCGTCTCGAAGGCGCACCATCGTCGATATGGGATGTCTCAACTCGAACCAGGATGAAGGTCGGCCCGACGACTGCCACAGGCCTATACCTCGATGTATACCTCGATGAAGGCTCCTTGGAATTACGAGTCGCCAGATGGAGAGGCCCGCAAAACAGGTGCTGCTGAAGATCAAATTTCAGCGTGCATGTTTGGACCCACCTCAAACCCATTCTCATCGACCTGCCGGTTTGTAGCAGCCCATTTACCATGGCAGCTGCGCCGTTGCACTCGCCTGGTCTTAAGGTTGGAAGATTTTTTCACGAAGGTCGGGCCTCGTTAAGGATTCAATCGGGTCGCCTCACCCCCTGTTCATTCCTACTGAGGCTTCGTCCAACTTTATCCTGGCCCTTATCCGCACAACTTCCGACTGCGCCAAGCCCGAGAAGATAGGCTGCTTCTGCCGAGGAACATCTCTCTCGGAGGACAATGTCGGAGTTATGAAGGCGTTATTTGGTTGGTCGTGGTAGGAAGGAAGGCTGTTCTGGTCAATGAGAAGAGGAAGAGGATGAAAACGATGTTACTCCCGGAGGGGTTATGGAAGGATCACCATATCGTGGGTGGGCAAGAAACCGTCACCCTTCACCGTTGCGCTAGACGCAGCATATACGCTCAAACACACTCGACCCCATCACCACTCTATTTGGCGCATTTTGGGCTGGAGACCTCGTGTTGGCAGCATCTGGTTCCCGCCGGTACTTTCACCACTGGAGCGTCCAAAACGCTTCGGCCTTTAAGCAACGAGTTGGATATCTGCCAACAGCCGTTATGGCATTTCGATTCGAGGCATTATTGCCTTCTGCCAATATCCTATCTCGTGGAGGAAATGCCACGTTGCAGCCCATGGCTCTTCTCGGCACCACGTTGTCCCACAACGCCAACTTGTGTTGAACACCGGGCGAATCTCGTACCCCCAAATTTACCCTTGCCATGGCAATGCGCACCATGCGCTGGCGGTTGTGGGCAACCGAAGGTTCGGGACATGGGATGGTCAAAATACGACGGTGTCTTGGGAGGCTACATCTGGACCTTTGAAACAAGTTTGGGCTCGCGTTATCGGCTTTTATCATGGACATTTCGCCAATTCTTCCTACATACTTTCTCCAACTTCCATAGAATAATTTCTTTATCATTGCTACGTCTTACATACCTCCGGACATGTTTTCTCTCGATTTCTGGCCTCATCTCGTCGAACTTCAGGCTTCGGTGATGCTGACTGGCTCTTTATCTTCCGCCCTCTTGCACCCGTATACCTGCCACCCCGTTCTTGTTCTCGTATTCTTTCTAAACTCATCATTGCCCGTATCGATTGCATTCTTGGTTCCATCTCAGGTCTGCGTGACGGATCAAAAGAGCGCAGAGCTCAGAGTCGACTGTCCATACTCATGAAACTTTGCCTTGTTGGCATGAATAAAGTTCAGTGCGGGGTTGATGTTGGTACACGAGCTGGAATCTACTAGTAGATGAAGATGAGGAATAGCTTACGTTTGCTCATCGGAGCCAATGAGGATGAAATGCCTACGCTTGAATTCGATCTATGTCGGTAGGAGTAGGTGTAAGGACAACTCGGAGACGCAAAAGATATACGGGAATAGTAAGGAGAAGAGAGTGTTCTTTGGAGTACGGGCGATTGAATTGGTAGGAAGTAGTACGACACGAAGCATGTGCAATAAATCGATACTGCAGTCATACTCGGCGGTAAAAGTGTATTGTTCATACGGAAGCCTATCAAGCGGGGCACTCAAATCCAGATGACAGTTGTTTCAAGGAAGGACAATCCGCGATATATCAAGTAGAAGGACACGGCCATCCTTGCAACCGACTGCGATAGATGAGCCGGTGGGGTCTACTGAGAACTTCTTGACGTGGATGTGGGGAGGAAACCAACAGAACGGGACCATAACAGGCTCTCCTTCTACTGGTACGTTGAGGTATACAAGGCCTGATAGGGGAGGGTTTTGTCGCCCACCAAGTGCGATGATGCGTAAGGGATAATCAGACATGGCTGGATGGGTGAAAAGAGGGTCGGTGACATCATTGGTAGTAGGAATGGGAGGCGAGAATGTGGAGTGCGAGGCGCTTGGGAGGAATGTGAAAGATGCCATGTATTCAAAATGTTTCCCGAGAGAGATTGGGCGAATGTTGTCGATTGTCCGTAGGTAGAGGGTAGCATTATTGTTGATGACGTCACCATAGTAATTATAATCTCTTGCCATCGATGCAAATGTTGAGCCACTGGGGGAGAATGCGATGGCACCCATTTCACTATTTGGGTTGATAGTGCTGAGATGACATCCAGACCGTCCGTCCCATACCTGGAATGTGTGATCTTCTGATGCTGATAGGAGTCTTAAGCCATCAGGAGAGAATGCAATGGCGCGGATATCGTGTGAATGACCGTGGAGGGTTGTGATATGAGTCCCCGTCTTTCCGTCCCATAACCAGATGGTCTTATCGTCAGATCCTGAGGCGAGCTTTGAGCCATCGGGAGAGAATGCAATGGATATGATCCAATCTAAGTGACCATCAAGAGTACAAATATGGACACCTGTTTTTTCATCCCATAACCGGATAGTGTTATCATAGGATCCTGAGGCAAGCCTTGAGCCATCAGGGGAGAATGCAACGGCTGTAACCCTACTGGAATGACCGTTGAGGGTGCTAATATGGGCCCCTGTCTTTCCATCCCACAGTTGGAGGGTGCTATCTTGACCTGACACAAACCTTGAGCCGCTGGGTGAGTGCGCCATAGCTGTGACTTCACCGGAATGGGTATGAATGGCAGAAAGTTTGGGGGTGTCTGGCTTTCCGTTCTGTAAATATATGGGATGATTCAGAGGGGAATATCTGATGCTTACAGGATCTGAAGACAGGCCGTCATCTACAGAATGGCCTTTGAGAGAGCCCGCCTTTATGTCCCAGAGGCGGACTGTGCAATCGCCGGATGCTGAAGCAAGTCTTGATCCATCGGGGGAGAATGCGACACCTAAGAAAGAGCCGGAGTGGCCGTTGAAAGTGATGATAGGAGAGCCTGTTGTCGCATCCCACAGGCGGACTGTGCCATCTCCGGAGCCCGAGGCAAGCCTCAATCCATCGGGGGAGAACACTACAGAATACACAGCGTAGGAATGGCCTTCGAGAGAGAGTATATGAGCACCGGTTGTTGCTTCCCACAGACGGATGGTGTCATCGTCAGACGCCGATGCAAGTCTCAACCCATTGGGGGAGAATGCCACAGAGTTAATTTCATCAGAATGGCCTTCGAATGTGGTTATATGAGCATTGGTTTGTCCATCCCACAGATCAACAGTGTGATCTTTGGATGCAGATGCAAGTCTCAACCCATCAGGGGAGAATGTGACCGAGTAAACCGAACCGGAATGGCCCTTGATAGTGATAAGATGGGCACCCGTTTCTCCATCCCATAGACAGATTGACGCGTCAATGGACCCGGATGCGAGCCTCGCACCGTCAGGAGAGAATGCAACAGATGTGACCCAGTTAGAATGGCCTTGTAGAGCGATGAGACGGGCACCCGTTGTTACATCCCACAGACAAATTGTTCGATCGTTGGATGCAGAGGCAAGTCTTGCTCCATCGGGAGAGAACACCACGGACATGACCCAATTGGAATGGCCTTCAATAGTGGAGAGGTGAGCACCTGTATTTCCATCCCACAGGCGGATCGTCCTGTCATCGGATGCTGATGCGAGTGTTTTCCCATTGGGAGAGAAAGCAACTGCCCTGACATCATCTGAATGGCCTGTCATGGTGACCAGTGCGGCGGGATCCCATTCACCCTCAATTCCGCTGATAACACTCAGACTTGTTGCTTCTCCATAGGTCCTATACAGCAGTGTGTTTCGAGGTATGAATGGGAGCGCTGACCAATATATATGCATTGGTGTCAAAGCCACAACCTCACCACTCTGAAGGAGGAACCGACGGGTGTCAGACACCAGTGCGTGAACTCTGTTTCTCTCCGTCCAGCTGTGAGGGTGAGCATTCTATAATCATGCTAATTAGCAACTGGGAACACCGAAGCGCCGCCGAGATCTACTCACAATTGCATCCAGCGCCAGATCCAACATGTCGTGTGCACGCCTGATTTGGCCAAGAATGTTCATGACCTCAAGCCATGCCATAATATGAGTAAATGCCCACTCCTCAAACAAGCCCTGAAGCTCGTTGTCGAGCTCTCCGGTGGCATGAAGGTGGGAAGCCCAATGAGAAGCAGCATAGGCGAGCTCTTCTTTGAAGGACCTATCTTGCAGGCTGACAATGTCTGCCTTATCCAAGAACCATGCTTCGGGGGGAATATTCCCAATGTTGAATTTCAATTCCTCATCCATTACACGGAAGCACGCCGCTGCGAGTTGCTGATGATGCGTTCTTGTATCAATTTGGAGCTTTTGACCAGTGTTCGGCGGGATCTTGGGTAATTCTTTCATAGTGCGTTCGATACGGTTTGCATTCGTGATGAAGTCGGGGAAGGATTTATGATGTACACGGAATATCATACTTGGACCACTCGGCGCAACAAGGGAATGTAAGTGTAGGAGGCTCTCCATGATATCGGCCGAGTCCATCCCAAGTAGCTGAGCCAATGCTTGACAAGGGAGAGGGTTCTGCAGAATGATGATTGCGCCGATGACGGTTCTATACCGATCGAACCACTCGTCAATTTCCTCCAAGTCAGCGTCAGTGGGGGCCGCCTGATGAATGATCTGGATATAGAACCTATCCATGACGTCGGTACGTTTTGAGCCAGAAAAGTCGGTGGATGACACGCCATCAAGCAGGCGGGCGAGTCGCTTTTCAGGGCTAGCCGCCTTCGTGTCCAGAATGAACTTTGTCGCTGTGGATGCAATGATGAAGAGGGTTCCACAAATGCCGCATAGCATTTTCATGTCCTTGGGGGCGGGCTGCCACGGAGGTTGGCGATGTGGGAACAACCTCTGGACCTGTTGGGCTGATAGAGAATAGCTCAGGTAAAGCTGAATGTCGGATTGCACGATTGAGTCGTCAATCTCATGCAAATGGAACAGCGCATGATTATTGTCCTGGGATAGGACGTTTCGAATACGCCACTCAGGCCGAGTGGTGAGGAAAATCTTGATTCGAGGTAGGTGGGGAATATGGTGGGCGAGGAGGGTTAAGAGGGTTTCGGCCTCGTCTTCCTTGCATTCGTCTAAGGCGTCAATGACGATGAGGATCTGTGATCCACTCTCAGCCAGTAGATTCTGAAGAGGAGCGAGGATAAGGAGAGAAAGTTGTTGCTGAATGGTTTTCTGTGGGGCGTCGGGATTCGCTTCGAGTGCGTCGGCGATCTTTCGCGCGAATGCCTCACTGTAGCAAGCTAACTGAAATGCGATGGTGGGGAAGAAATGCTTTGCGACCATCCTTTCTGCTTCATTGCGTGTGAAGTAGAAGCTTGCGCCCAGAATTCCAGCCACAGCAGCTCGCTCAGCGACGGTCTGCGCAATAGTCGACTTTCCGATTCCAGCGACACCGTCAAGGACAAATATTGGTGCTTGGCCCTTGTCCCCTCTAACCCACGCTTCGATGTCGTTCAATAGCTGTTGGCGAGTGTTTTCGAAGCACTTGGAACGTTGGTCGGCTTCGTACGAGTCCCATGCAGCATTCACTGGATTGAGGATGGATTTCAGCTTCTGAAGCTAACGTGGCGTCAGTGGGATTCCGTACGTATAAACTATGAGTTACTTACCCGCGTTGTTGTGTCCTTATGAACTTCCAGATTTCCAATGACGTTGTATATATCCCTCCCAGTTATCCGGCTTTCTGAGATGGATAAAACGGCGTGTGAAGCAGCCGTGGGAGGTGGTGAGGGTTCTTGTGAGCCTGTCGAAGGGGTGTGTTCACCCGACGGCGCCAAAGAGATATGATTTCCGGACGCGATGACTTTGTTGTTGAATTGCGGTTGATCCGCCTCATTCCGAGTCCCCGCCCTATCAGAGGCCTCCTTGAATGGAGCTTCGGAGGGCCTCCCCTCACCTGAAAGTAAATCCTTGTTGGTGGGCTGCTGCAAGGGGTCCTCGATAGCTGTGGATGGTGGTGGTGCTCGTTCCCCTGGCTTGATGGTCGTCAATGGTCTCGATTCTGCCGCGTTCAGAAGTTCGGTGATCTCTGGAGTTGAATTGCCCTTCATGATCGACTTGATATCTGTATTTATTGGTAGGGGAGGCGGTAGGGAGCGGAGAGCCAGAGTCTGGGTTCCAGCCGACGATGTAGTTTTGATAGGTGTGGAAGAGGCAGTATCAGGGCTAGTCTCATCCTTCTTCCTCTTGAAGCGCGATAAAACCTTCCGCATGGTCGGAATGCTGCCAAATTCTGAGAGCTCTGCACCTTCGGAGGTTGGAAAGGCGTGCCGGGGAGGAGAAACTTTGTTAAAATGCGTTGGAGGGAGGTGGTGGATGAGATAGGAGAAGAGCGCTCAATCACTGACAATTTCCCTGATGGAAGCTGGGGACACTTGATGAAGCCTGGGATAACGGATAAAATCAGGGGAAAATGCAGTTCAATTCCATGCAAATAGTTCATATAACGGCGAGTACAGCAGGTTTCATAGTAATAAAGGCAGATTTCGTATGCACTTCATCGACAGGATGCCGAGAAAGCACTGCGTACTGAGCGAAGTACCGAGCGTTTCGAGTTGAACGGCCAAATGGTCGTAGACCTCTGAAAGTTACAAGACCAAACAACCGGAAAGAGTGTTACCGAAATGCCGACGCGCCACAAAGGCCACTGCAGGCTTTGACTTGAACGTCCATCTTCGTCTTTCCTCAGGCTCCAGACAAATCCGACACTGCAAGACTCGACCGCGCTGGGCCACGAAGTTCCCATACAAGAAGGGGAATGGATAGAATCAACTTCTTTCACCCAGCTTTTTACCGAATTCTACAAATTCTCCCGCCTGCCTCGCGTCATGTACAGGTGGCACCAAAGACATATCGTCCTTCAGCAAACCGACCCGCAAGGGGGTGAAGCAGATGGGGCGTGGATACCACAGCCGCTGGAGGTGCGGTTGCTGACATTTTGTGGATGAATAATATGTTCGTCAAGGTAAATATCCTCTTCTTAGCTCCCCTGCTTTTTGAGCTCCTAGAGGCTGTACGCTCCCACAGTTCTCTCTCGTGCTCCCGATGCACCCCTTACAACCAAACAAACATCGTTGCTGAAATCTGTTTTTCCCTTCACAGGATCCCTTCGTACTGGCCCTCATGACCAAGAATGCTCGCCATTTGCCAGCAATTTACAGGCTTCATTCTGATATGTGAACTCGACATGCACTAAAGCTGCGTTTGGATTGGCCGACGCCTAACACCGGAGATTTTGCAAGACGCTTGACTTGTAACTGGGTCCAGATTTCAAAGCTTTCCCCACCGGAAGACAAGAAAAACGGATCCCTACCCAGGTATGAGTTCCGTCGCCAGTAGGGTGGCGACTGCAGCTTCTAACGCTGGGATCGATAGAATCGACTCGGTAGGTCCAATTTCCTTCTCCCTTCATCTCATGTTCTCGACAAGATTTTTCATCTTCCGCGGGTGTCGTTGCATTTTCTCCTCTCTACTTTCCTTCCACCCGAACGAATGTCTGATCTTGTTTGTTGTTCACAGGTTTACCAAGTTCAACGACTTCTCAACGGTCTTCGCTTTGGATATAAGGGAGGCAATCACTTGTGCTCTCGGGCGCTCAAGATCCTTTTCATGTTGCAGCACGCAAACATGCGTCTACGCTGATACTCCGGAAGTCAAATTCAAGACCCTGTTGGTCGCCGGTGAAGCATTAGAATGTCGAAATGTTGTCATTTCCTCGGCGTACCCCTACCTTACCAAACCCAGCCGTCAGCTCACGACAACTACCCTCTCCACCTTTCGAGCATACCAAAGACGCTCCAACCTCGTCTTTGCTGTCCCGCGCACCCGTTGTTATTACGATACCTGGCACCAACCCCCACCCGACTCAACCATGGCCCGTTCTGCCGTCGTCCAGCAGCAGAACATTAGCCGGAGCTACAGTAGCTCAGTCAGTGTCGGTGTCAATGCCGAACGCCTCGACGTCATCGCGTGTAGCTCCTGCGTCCTTTCAATACGAGGACGGGATTGGATGGGTACGCCTGTCATAGGGCAGTACATCAAGCTGTTGGCACGCCTGGCTGGACGTAGCCAGCGGCAACTCCTGCAACCTCCGCGCCTTGAGAAGTGCTCTCGGTCTTCTGGTTCTTGAGGATGTTTTCCTCTGCTCAACCGCCAGCGAGTACAGCAATCCCTCCAGCGAAGACAGCCCTTTGCCCCTTCATTTTCGCCATCACATGTCAATGGCGCTGGTGCCTCGAGTCCATTCGCAGTGGCAGGCAGAACTTCACGCTCGCTAGTGCCTGCACAAGACCCTCAAGATGCGGCTCGTGGGGCTGGACTTGGGCCTGGATGTCGAGCTTGCATGAACTCGTCCGAATGTAGAGCACGCCAGTACTCCCCCCATAGTACCTTTATTTCCAATCTTGATTCTTGCTAGCTACACGTACATCACCCTTCCACCTCATTACTTTACTTCCAGGGAATACGGATATGGTACACAGATACTCGCGCATACGCTTGTGTACTTATTGACGAGGAGTAGGAATCACCTCGAGCGCTTACCATGAAATGGACCACAGACTGTTGGATTATTGGGGGGGAATTGGCTACGGACTCAGCATCGGGTGTCGAATACTGAATCATTGTCACTTGTACTACGTATTTACTATACGTCTTCTAGTACATAATACCCCTATGTTGCACGAATATTTTGTTGCTGCGAACCCTGGTCGAGCAAGCATGAACATCGGTCTCGCCTTTCAATTGCCTCATCGGCTCGGGATTCGGAATTGATCAGGCAACTCGTTCTCGAGCCTGGATGCGTCCTCTCTTCTCTTCCTGCGTCAACCCTTCCAAGCTTCCACCTCGAGCTCGATTCCGGCGCTATCTATGTCGGCGCCTAATGCAATGTTTCTTCTGAGATCCTCTTCAATGGCGACACACCATGATTCAAGAGCACCAACCTCTTCCAAACGCGACAACCAGCCTATAGTAAGATTGCAACCTGGTCAAGAACTTTCGGAGCTTGAGCATGTCGACTCCAAGAAGCAATAGCTACGTCACCCAATGGTATAGCATTGAAGAGGGCCCTCGAGAATGGCGCTTTACCTGCCCTCGTCTCCTTGAACTTATCTGCCGCTGCTCATATATCACACATTACCCTTATATCCTCCTTTGCGTCACCTTCCACCTTCTGACTCGCTTGAATGTAATGCTGATACCTAATTCTGTTTACAGACTATCGTCAACCTCAAACCTCGACCTTCAGCAGACTTTGACATCGTCAGAAGTAGGAGCCTCACCGCACCATCATTAGGAACGAGAATACTTCGCATATAAGAGGCCTCTGCCTCGACCGTAACCGAAAGGATGTACCTTTGAATGTTTCCAGGACGTTCGGAAGTCAGCACCCTCTAGCTAAAGGGATCGGACCTCTGTCACATGGACTCCTCGCCCCAACTCGGGAGCGCCTCGCGGCTGCCATAGAGAAGCTCGAGTCGTTGCAGACGCTTTTACCGACCCAGGCTACGCCACAACATCCTCCACCACCACGTCAACTTTCTCGTACCCGCCCGAAAACGCCCCCTTCCACCCCACTGAGTCCTTCCCCATTGCCATCTACAGATTCTACCCAGTACATTTCCCCCGCTGGTACCAAGCGACGCCGTTGCCTATTGATGGTGCAAGGCTGAGACGGCGGTCCTGCCTGCCAATGGACCTGAGAGGCAATCCTCCATCTCGTCAGGCCCAAAACTCCTACTTTTTTTATTCATGAACATCACCAAGGCAAGATTTTTGCCGAGAATCAGTGGAACCTTGTCATGACCTCTCCTACCTCCACGAACGATGTGAATGGCACAAACAACTCAGCCGACTAACGAAGCACTCATAATTCTGGACCCTCCTGGTTCGTGACAGACCATTTACGACGAGGCCTGCACCGTCGTGTGCGCCTGGTCTCTCAGGCTAGAAGGCCTCTTTCCCAAAGGTCGAGCCCTCATCTGAAGGATTCAACGGTTTCGCTCACCCCCACCTCATTCCTACCGCGGCTACATTCCCGCTCTATCCTCGTCCTTATAGCCCAAACCTCCACCTGCACCGTCCCGTCAGTCCCAAGGATAGGCTTCTTTGCCCAACTCTCGACCCTGAATGAGATATCAGAGTTATGAAGGCATGGTTCGGTGGTTCACGGTACGAGAAGAGGTTGTCCTGGCCAAGGAGGAGGAAGACAATGGAAATACCGGCCTGGAAGCATCACTCTCTGGAGGATTGGAGAAATTATTATCGAATCCCCGATGGGAAAGAAACCGCCACCGAGACCGAAATTGTGCAACCATCCACCGCTATGCTAGGCGAAGCAAATACGCTCGAGCGCCACTCTGTTTGGCGCCTTTTTGGCTGGAGACTTCGTGCCAGCAGCATCCGCTCCCCGCCGATACTTCCTTTCATCCCCGTAGTATTCAAAATGTCACGGCGTTTGAATAAACAGTCGGATATCCGCCTACGGCATCTCAACTCGAGGCGGTGGTATCGTCTATCAATATCCTGCCTCATCAAGGACCCGCTGTATCACGACGGGTACATAGCTCTTCTCGATACCATGTCATCCCACGATGCCGACCCGTATTGGCCACTGGAAAATCTCGTACGCAAGAAATCTACCACTCGCATGGCAATGTGTGCCATTCCCTGGCGAGCGAAGGTTCGGGAGATGGGTTGGTGAACGTACGATACCCTCTGGGAGGGCCGCGTTTGAATTCTTGAACCGAGTTTTGGACTTGCGTTATCGTCTTTTATAACAGACATTTACCTCGTACTAACATTTATCCCCTACTACCTACATACTACTTCAAACTTCCGTAGGCTAATTGTGCTGCTACGACTTACATTCGCATGGACGCGTTCTCTCTTAATTTCCCTTGTCTCTTCGAATTTGAGGCTTCGGCGATGCTATTTGGGTTCTTCACCTTCTGCAGTCTTACACCCGTATATCCACCACACGGTCTTTGTTCTCATATTCCTCCTGTACTCCTCATCGTCCGCATCATTTTCTTTCTCGGTTACATGCCAGTCCTACGTGATGGATCAGAGTCCGGTCCACGACTGTGGAGCGCATTGGTTGTCCATACTCATGAACTTGAACTTGTTGGCTTGGATAAACGTCAGTGTGAGGTCACCGGTCAATGTTGGTGCACGAGTTGGAATTTGGATGAAGATGAATAACAGCTTATGTTGCTCATGAGAGCCGATGAGGATGAACTGCCTACGCAAGAACTTGATCTACGTCGGTAGGAGTATGTGTAAGGACGATTTGGAGATACAAAAATCATGATATATACGGGAAGAATAGAAGAACCTATTCTTTGAAGTGTGCAACTTGTAGCAAAGTGGTAGGAGGCGAAGCATGTGTAATGAATACATACCGTAGTCATATTCACTCATATTCACGAGTGACAGCATAACTGTTTCGAACACAGATATATCAAATGAGGCGTTCAAACCCGGATTACAGTTACTTCAAGGGGGGGAAATACCTGATATATCAAGGAGAACGACACGGCCATCCTCACAGCCGACTGCAATTGACGAGCCAGTAGGCTCCACTGAGAGACTCGTGATGTTGAAGTGGGGAGGAAACCAGCAGAATGGAACCATAACAGGCTCGCCATCTGTCGGTACACTGAGATATACGAGGCCCAATAGGGAAGGGTTTCTTCGTTCGCCTAGGACGATAATACGCAATGGATAATCAGATGTGACTGGGTGGGTGAAAAGAGATGCAGTGGCATCATTGGTGGCAATAGTGGGCGAGGTTGTTGAGTGTTGGGTGGTCAAGAGGAAGGTGAAAGATTTGATGGATCCGAAATGTTTCCGGAGAGAGATTAGGCGAATGTTGTTGTTGATCGTCCGCAGATAGAGGGTATCATTACTGGCAATGACATCATTATAATATGCTTCCATCGATGCAAGTGTTGAGCCACCGGGGGACAATGCGATGGCGCCCATTTTACTATCTGAGTTGATAGTGCCAATATGAGACCCAGATCGTCCATCCCATACCCGGAATGTGTTGTCATCCGAGGCTGACACCAGCCTTGAGCCGTCAGGAGAGAACGCAACAGCATTAACATCGTCTGAATGGCCTCTAAGGGTTGCGATATGCACCCCCGTCTTTCCGTCCCACAACCTAATGGTCTTATCAACGGATCCTGAGGCGAACTTTGAGCCGTCGGGAGAGAATGCAATGGCCCAGACCCAATCAGAGTGGCCAATCAGAGTGCAAATATGGTCGCCTGTCTTTGCGTCCCACAGCCGGATGGACAGATCGTCAGACCCTGAAGCAAGCCTTGATCCGTCAGGCGAGAACGCAACGGCTCTGACCCAGTCAGAATGCCCATGGAGGGTGGTGATGTGCGCCCCTGTTGTTCCACCCCATAGGCGAAGGGTGTTGTCGTGTGATGCTGATGCAAACTTTGATCCATCAGGTGAGTGAGCCATCGCTTCTACCGGTTTAGAATGGCTATGAATGGCATCAAGACCACTGGAAGTGGTATCTGGCTTTCCATTCTGTGAACAGGACATATGGTTTGAAGAAGCGTGTGTAACGCTTGCAGCATCTGATAGTAGCCTAGTATCCCCAGAATGGCCTTTGGGAGTGTCCGTCTTTACGGCCCAAAGGCGGATTGTGCAATCACGGGATGCTGATGCAAGTCTCCATCCATCAGAGGAGAATGAGACACCAAAGACAGAGCTGGAATGGCCATTGAAAGTGGTGATAGGAGCACCCGTTGTTGCATCCCTCAAACGCACTTTGTTATCTCCAAATCCTGAGGCAAGCCCCAGTCCGTTGGGGGAGAATACCACAGAAAACATGGTATTGGAATGGCAGTCAAGGGATATTATATGAGCACCCGTTGTTGCTTCCCACAGACGAATCGTGTGATCGTCAGACGCCGATGCAAGCCTCGACCCTTCGGGGGAGAATGCAACAGCCTCAACCCTATCGGAATGACCATGAAGGGTGATGAGGTGAGCACTGGTCTGTACATCCCACAGGCGTGCTGTGTGATCGTCAGATGCAGATGCAAGTCTCAAGCCATTGGGGGAGAATGTAACAGAGTTGACTGGACCGGAATGACCTTCAAGTTTAACAGCGATGAGACGGGCGCCTGTTTCTTCATCCCATAGATGGATTGACGTGTCACTGGACCCGAATGCGAGCCTCGAGCCGTCCGGAGAGAAGGCAACAGATCTAACCACGTTGGAATGGCCGTCGAGAGTGACGAGTTGGGCACCTGTTGTTACATCCCACAGTCGGATTGTGTCGTCAAGAGATGCTGACGCAAGTCTCGCACCATCGGGAGAGAACATGACAGACATAACCGGACTGGAATGGCCTTCGAGAGTGACAAGATGAGCACCCGAATTTCCATCCCACAGGCGAATTGTGCAGTCAGCGGATGCTGACGCAAGTATTTTCCCGTTGGGAGAGAAAGCGACCGCATAGACAGAACGTGAATGGCCTGTCATTGTGACCAGTGCGGTGGGATCCCATTCCTCCTCAACCCCACTGACAATGCTCAGACCCCGTGCTTCTCCATAGGTCCTGTACAGAAGAGTGTTTCGAGGGACGAATGGTAGCGCTGATCGATAGATGTGCATCGGCGTCAGCTTCACCACTTCACTGCTCTGCAGCAGGAATCGACGGGCATCAGATATCATTCTGCAAACTTGGTCTTGCCCTGACCAGCTTTGATTCGGCCCGTCCTGAGTTCTTCCTCATCAGCAACATATCACAGTACAAGTTATTGCTCCGCCAGACAATGTATCATACTCACAATCGCAACCAGCGCCATATCCAACATATCGTGCGCACGCTCAATTTGGTCAAGAATGCTCATCACTTCGAGCCATGCCATGATGTGGGTACATGCCCATCTCCGAATATCCTGTTGAAGCCCGTCGTCGAGATCTCCAGCTGCTTGTGTATGTGAAGCCCAATGAAGAGCCGCGTAAGTGAGCTCCTCTCTGAAGGATTGGTATCGCAAGCCGACGATATCGTCCTTATTCAAGAACCATGATTCGGGAGAAATATCCCCGATATTGAATTTCAAGTTCTCGTCCATTACACGGAAGCACGCCGCTGCAAGTTGATGATGATGAATTGTTGTATCAATTAAGAATTTCGGAGTCGGGTTGAAGGAGATCGTCGAGAATTTGGCCAAAGCACGTTCGATACGATCTGGATCCATTATAAAATCAGGAAATGATTTGTGATGTATTCGATAGATTAACTTTGAGCCACTTGGGGCGACTAGAGAATGCAGATGGAGCAAGGTAGATTCAATATCGCTGACATCTATGCTCAGTAGTGTTGCTAGAGCTTGAGCTGGGAGAGGATTTTGAAGAGCAACGATTGCACCAACTATAAGTTGATACAGATTAAACCATTCCTCAGCTTCGTGTGGGAGATCGGGTACCGCGGAGTATATGATTTGAATGTAAAACTTGTCCATGACGTCGGTGTATTTCGAGCCAGAGAAGTCTGTTGGAGAGACTCCATCAAGCAGGCAAGCAAGTCGTTTCCCCGGATTCTGCGCTTTTTTGTCCAGAATGAATTTGGTAGCGGTAGATGCAATTATGAAGAGTGTACCACAGACACCGCATAGCATATTCATGTCATGACTACTGGGACACCACGGGGGACGATGATGGGGGAAAACTGTCTGGACGCGCTCGGCGGATAGGGAGAAATCGAGATATAGTCGAATATCAGATTTTACAATAAAATCTTCTATTTCATGCAACCGGAAAAGTTTATGGTTGCCTTCTCGAGCCAGAATATCACGGATGTGCCACTCGGGACGAGTGGTAATGAAGACTTTTAACCGGGGCATATGGGGGACGTGATGGGCGAGGAGGGTCAAGAGGGTTTCCGCTTCGTCTTCCTTGCATTCGTCTAGCGTATCGATAACAATGAGGATGGGAGCTCCCTTCAGTGTGAGTAGATCCTTGAGAGGGGCTATTATGAGGAGCAAAAGTTGTTGGAGAATGGTTTTCTGTGCGGCGTCTGGATCGTTCTCTAATGCTTCAACAATCTTTTGAGCAAACGCTGGATGGTAACGAGCAAGCTGAAAGGCGATGGTCGCGAAGAAGTGCTTGGCGGTCGCACGTTCTTCTTCGTTCTGCGTGAAGAAGAAACTCGCGCCTAGCACGCCAAGTCCGGAAGCTAGCTCAGCTATCGTCTGCGCAATCGTCGACTTTCCGATACCAGCGACACCATCCAGGACAAAAATCGGTGCTTGGTTATCGCTCCCTCTAACCCACACTTTGATGTTGTTCAATAGCTGTTGGCGTGTATTTTTAAAACACTTGGATCGTTGGTCGGCTTCGTACGAGTCCCACGCAGCATTCACTGGACTGAGGATGGTTTTGAGTTTCTGAAGCTGGGGTGACGCCGGTAAGTTACCACACGTAAAGAACTTCAGCCACTTACTAATGTCGTTGTATCCTGGTTGACTTCCAGACTTCCGACGACATTATAGATGTTGCTATCCCTTCCCGCGCGTATCTGATTATTCGAGATCGTTGAAATGATAGATGTGGAAGGGCCACTATTGGGGCTACCCTTATCCTTCTTCCTCTTGAGGCGGGAGAAAAGCTTAGGCATGGTTTTGATGTTGCGAAGATGTGAGAGCTCTGTAACTTCGTAGGTCAGAAAGGTGTGGTGAGGAGGAGGAACGTGTATGGAGAGAAAGCACAAACAAGCGCACAATCAGCCAAGGTGACCATCGGCAGTGGTTCCCTGATTGAGGGTCACCTGATGCCAGTAGATCTGTCCGGAGGTCTGAGCGCTTTACCGCACGTTCAGGAAATGGAAGGCGCCAATCCATTGTCTCGAAAGGGTGGATCCGGCTCGCATACCAGTCCCTCCCGGAGGATTAGCTGATATAGATGAAAGGATAGGTGACCAGAAGAACTCACCGACTCGTGTAAGCGGTAACACTCGGCTACCAGCTGTTAGCGTTTGCAATACAAGCGGTAGAAATGACTTCGACACAGTAACACTAAATAAGCCTGGGATACTAGTTGTGCTAATCAGGACGGACAGGTTCTTGGACAGGTTCGGAGAAAACGTAGATCATTTCAAGTTGGGAGCAGAAGCAGTTGAATTCCGCGCAGATAGTTCATATCACAGCGACTACAGCAGATTTCACAGTAACAAAGGCAGAGTTTATATAGTACTTCACTGACAGTGACAGGATACCGAGAAACTTGAAAAGACCTCTGAAAAATACAACACCAAACAAACGGAAAGAGCTTTGCCGAAATGCCGACGCGCCAGACCATTGCAGCCATTTGACTGCGAGTCCCAGGCGAGTCCTTTCCTCAGTCTCAAGTCAACTCCAACACTTCAAGCTTCAAAGCTTCAAGGTTTGACCACACCGGGCCTGAAAGATGCCGTACAGAAAAGAGAAAGGCTACAAGCGACTGCTTTCTTTCGCTTTTTACTGAATTATACCAACTCTCGTTGAATTCTCGCGTCCATCTGGCATCATCTTCGGGTGGGCCAACGACATGTTCTTCTTCAGCAAACTAACCAGCAAAAGGGTGAATGAAATGAGGCGTGCCTATCTCAGCCGCTGGAGGTGTGGTTGCTGGAATGTTGTGGATGAAGAGGATGTTCATTGTTCATCAAGGTAAATACCTCATTCTCCTTTGCCTTCTGTTCGAGCGTTCGTGGGCCATGATTTCCTACATTTCTTTTCCTGTCATCCGCCCTGTGCACGCCCCTTAGCAAAAGGAACTCGTTGCTGACAACCGTTCCCCCCCTTTACAGGATGACTTTACTATCACAACTCAGGATCCATGAATCCTCGCCATCTGCCAGCAACTCGCCGACTTCGATTTGATATGCAAGCTCGCCATTATACGGAGCTTCTTCCGAGTCGGCGGAAGAGTCACCTACCAACGGAATTTCTGCATGGCGGACGAGCTGCAGCTGGCCCTCGCTTATGAAGCGCCTTCCGCCGGAAGACCAAACAACATCTCCCTGTGGAGGCGTATGTTCGGCTGTGAACAAGGTAGTGACAACTTCGAACGCTAGGACAAGTCGTTCTGATACAGGTAGGTGAACTTCCGTTGTCCCTTCACCACGTACGTCGCGCAGCACGTCTTTGACGAGTCCTGTGGATCTCCATCAGCCACGGGCATTGCTGTCTTTTTCTGCCTCTACTTTGCTTCCGTTTGGACGAGCGTCTGATTTTCTTGTTCACAGGTTCCCCAGGTTCCTCACTTTCGACACGAAGCAGTTGGTTACCCCTGCTGCAAGCCACTCCTGCAAGATTCTCCTTACCTTGCAGCATGATCGGAATATCATCGTCGATTCGCCCGTGGGCAAGAAAACGATGCCGAGGTTCACCTCCAAATCATCGCTACTCCAAGCTTGGCATAAGAAGCTATCGCCTCATTTACTTCGCAGCCCTTCCGCGTTCTTGGCTGGGGACTTCGCCAAGGCGGCAGACATGACGGTGACTGACCAAGATGTTGCATGCTCCCTCATCTCGACTCGAGGTGACTCTACTCTCACAACCCACTATCTTCTACTTGGCCATATCGCAGTTTGGTGCTCAATTTCGCCAACTTACTCGCCGTGCTTAGCCACCATCATTGGTGCTCACCCCGTGATCACATGCGTCCCTTCCTTCGGCGAAGCTTCGATTACTTACTGTGAAACGGACTGTAGAAGGATATTTGAGGAGAAAGTTGGCCAAGAGCTCAGGACTGGACTTTCGATTTTGTTCCTAGTAGTGTCCGTGTTTACTGTATGTTTTGTGGTACATGAACTCCATATCATATTTTGCCGTCGTGACCCTAGTTGGAAGGCTGTAGGCATAAAAGGCTGGGTATATATTCAACCGCCCTCGGGTCGGGATTCGGAAATGATCTAACACCTCTTTCTTCCTGCAACTCATTCTTTCTTGCTTCTACCCCGAGCTCGACTCCATCCCAACGTCACTCAAGTCAATGTCTACTGTAATGCAATTGTTGGTGTGATAGTTGCAGCCTCGGCTCGGAATTCGAAAATGATCGAAGCTTGACGTGACCTTCTCTCTTTTCTTCCATCTCGACTCCAGTCTCGTCCATGTCAAGGCCAAAATTTGAATCTACGATGTTTTCCAATAGAAACACGCTATGCGCACATTCAAGCCAAGTCGTACTGCCACTTTTTTGACGACACCAATCTCTTCAACCTGTTGCACACTACTGCATCCAAACTGCATCTGCTCAATAATCTCCGGACCTTGAAATAGAGCATGTCGACCCAAGAAGTCGGGGCTACGTCATCCGGTACTACAACGTTGAGGAGGGCTCTCTAGTCTCGTGTACAGGTAAATCTCGCCTTTCTTCCCCTTCTCCTTCATTTCTTCGCCGGCCACAAAAGTTCCCCATTCCTCAGGATTTCCTCCTCTCTTGCCCAACCATTTAATATTTAACTTTTAACTGATTTGAATGTGTAGCTGACATTTGTTCTTGTCTAGAGAGTCTTGTCCACGTACGCCGTCGATACCTCCAACAACGGCGCCCTGCCTTACGGAACATGGGATTTCTGCGCCTGGCTACTTGGTGTTGGGACAGCTCATGTACAGGTAAATATCTTCGTTCTTCCCCATCCTCCTTCTCCCCACTTCCCACTTCTCATCAATCATCCTCCAACCCACTTGAATGCCATGCTGATACTTTCTTCTACTCAGAGCATCACCGCCAACGCCAAGATTCGACCTTCAGCAAATCCAACGATGCCGTTCCTTGCCAGTCCAGATTAAGAATAGGAATGGGAGGAAGCCGCATATAGGATACCTCTGCCCACTGTACACGAATTGTGCGCGCCTTCTGGTATCTGGTGCCTCTCCCAAATCGTTGGCCCTAAGGACCAAATACGCCCATTCTACCTCGCGCTATCTCGGCGACGAGGTCATAAACGTGGATTGGACTCGTCTTTGTCGGTGCGTTGAGCAAAACGAATGTCGCAGAATAGCTGTGGTACATTACAGGTGAGTTGGCGTTCTCGTTTTTGTGCGAGCTTTCTTTCTTCCAACGAGAGCTAATGACATTTTCTCTACAGGTTCATTGTCAAGCTCGGCCACCGGGGGAATGGCTGCAGCGCAACGTCTGCAAGCCGTACGCTCAAATGTTGCTGGGACGTTCGGAAGTCTATACCATCGACTGAAGGGATTGAAACCCTCGAACAAGGATCTGGAGCATCCCGCAGCTATCTCCGAGAAGTTCGCAACCCTTTCCTGGTCCTTCTACCCATCGCCCCCGACTGTACCTCCTCATCAGCCCCGAGCATAGGCTGCTTCGGCTAAGGGATCAGTTCTTCCGAAGGACGGTTTACGGAGTTGTGAAGGCATCGTTTGGTCGGGTCGTGATAGTAGAAGGGCTCGTTCTGGTTAATAAGAATGAGAAGGGGAAGAGGATGGAGATGAAGATGGCGACCTGGAGGTATTACTCCTGGGAGGATTCCGGAGAGGACATCGTTATCGAGTCATGGATGGACAAGGAACCGCCACACAACGTCGACATCCATTCCACTGCTGTTGCAAAGTGCAGCAAATACGCTCGTGCGCACTTGACCCCACCATCGCCACTCCATGTTCGACGTATTATTCTTCACGGCAGACGTTGTGCTAGTAGCACCTAATCCCTATACTTTCGTCTCATCAAGGCTCAAAAGCAGCCCTTCTGCTTCTCGGTGATAGAACACGTGCTCGAGGCAGCCGTCCCTATCCCGCCAGGTCCAGAAGCACCGCCCTATTACCCTATCGTCGTCAAGAATTCAGTGGCATCCTGTCGGGACCTCGCCTAGCTCACGACCGAAATCCCTGGAGTTGTGGATTCGACTTGTTCGGGACGGATTGTTGGCGGTGGTGTCTGGATCGTCGTATTCGTGTGGTCTATCAGAGGGGAGGATGTCTTGAGGGAAGGTCGAGCCCCATTTGAAGGCTTTGGCGGTTCCACCCCTCCCCCGCTTCATTCCTACCACGATTACGTTCCAAGCCCATCCCTGTCCTTACACCACAACTTCCACCTACACCATCTCGTCAACCCTGAGGAAAGGCTGCTTCAGCCGAGGAGTATGTTCTTTTGAAGGACGATGTCCGAGCTGTGGGGGCATCTTGGAGAGGTCGTGGTAGGGGAAGAGGTGGTCAAGGGCAAGGAGAAGAGGGTGAGGTGAAGATGGCTACTTAGGAGTCCACCGATATCGTGGAAGACCGCCTCCGACATCGTGCAACATCCACCGCTGTGCTAGGCGCATCTTGTGCGCTCGAGCACACTCGACCTCACCACCACTTCATTTTCCACGCCTTCTTCGCTGCAGACGTCGTGCCGGTAGCACCTGCTCCCGACCGCTCTGGGGGATTCTTCCCAGAAGGCTGAACCACATTAAAAGGTTTCTCCGACCTCTGTTCATTCCTACCGCGACTACGTCCCGAACTCGTCCCGGCCATTGCACCCACAACCTCCGTCGGCGCCATCTCGTAAGCCCCAAGGATAGGCTGCTTCAGAGAGGGATATGTTCTTGCGAAGGATGATGCTGGAGTTGTGAAGAGATGGCTGGGTTGGACCGTGGTAGGGGAAGAGGTTGGGCTGGTCAATGAGGAGAAGGAAACGATGGAAACGACAGCTTGGGAGCATTACTCCTGGGAGGATTCTGGTGACATCGTTATCGAGTCAAGGATGGACAAGAAACCACCACCAACAGCCACCACTGTACCAGACGCAGCACATACACTTGAACACTACTCCCCATGCGACGTCTTCCTCAACGCAGACGTCGTGCTAGTAACACTTTGCTCCCCACTGCTACCTTCATTGCTGCAGGGGTTCAAAAAGCCACAGGCCTGGGTGTGCGAGCAACGAGTCGGATATCTGCCAACAGCCGCTCTGGCATTTCGACCTTGGCTCCGATGTCGTCTACCTACCAATATCCCGCCTCATCAAGGATCTGCTGTATCACAATCCATGGTGATTCTCCACAGCACCTCGGCTCACAACGCCGACACGTGCTGGACAGGAGGAGGACCTCGTACGCTTCGCAATTTGCTGGCGTTCGTGTTCCTGGGCATGCGAGCTTCAGGAGTACGATAGGTTCTTATTGGGCTACGTTTCTACCCGTGGAATGATTTTGGGAATTACACTTTTATCTGTTATAATGGGCATTCGCCCTTGCTAGCTATGCACTTTTTCCAACTTTCGTAGGATGACAATCTTCGTTATTACATCTTACATTTCCCTAGACACGTCGGCTGTTTTCGCCCATGTCTCGTTGAAAAGGCTAGCCCTTCGGCTCGATGCCGTCCGGTTCCTCAATTTCTGTTGTCTTACACTACCCCTTCACTACCGTCCCGTTCTCATTCCCGTACCCGTTTTGTACTCCTTATTGTCCGAATCAATTGCTTTCTTAGTTTCATGCCAGGCCTGCATGGTGGATCAGAGTCTGGTCCGTGAAGTGTAGGGTGCATATGCGGCTACACTTGAAACTTGTTGGTGCATATGGATAAACATAAATCTGGGGTTGACGTTGGTGTGCGAGCTGTGTTCTAAATGAAAAATGATTTCGGGTGACGTACCTACGCGTGAACTCGATCTACGTAGATAAGGGCAAGCATGAGGACACATCGGAGACGCAAGAGATACACAGGAAGAATACGAGAAGATTGTGTTCTTCGGAGTATGTACACTTGAACCCATAGCAAAGTAATACGAGGCGAAGCATTTTAATAAATGGTAAAAGTAGTCATATTGGCAAATAGAGGAACATTGTTCGTACATGTATCAAGCGATGCATTCAGATAGGCCCGATGGGAGTTGTTTCAAGGAACTCCCCCGATATGTCTAGAATAAGGACACGGCCATCGTTGCAGCCGACCGCGATGGATGAACCCGTAACGTCTATTGAAAATGCGGTGACATCGAAGTGAGGCGGGAACCAGCAGAATGGAACCATAACAGGCTCCCCGTCTGCCGGTATATTGAGATATACGAGGCCTGATAGGGAAGGATTTTCTCGTTTGCCTAGTGCGAAGATCCGTAAAGGATATTCGGATGTGACTGAGTGGGTGAAAAGGCAGTCGGTTACATCACTGGAGGCGGTAATGGTGGGAGAGGATGTTGAGTGCTGGACGCTCGAGAGGAATGCAAAAGATCTGATGGATTGGAGATGTTTCCTGAAAGAAATAGGGCGAACGTTGTTGGTCGTCCGCAGATACAGAGTATTGTTCGCACCCATCAAGTACTTTGACTCGATGTACGCAAATACGGAACTAGCGGGGGAGAATCTGACGGGACCCATTGACCTCTCCGAGTCAATGGTGCTGATATGAGTCCCAGAACCCCCATCCCATACCTGGAATGTACAATCACGCGATGCTGATACAAGCCTTGAACCATCGGAAGAGAACGCAATGGCACGAATATAGCCCGAATGACCGTTGAGGGTAGTGATATGAGCCCCCGTCTTTCCGTCCCACAATCGGATGGTGTGATCATCGGATCCTGAGGCAAGATTTGAGCCGCGGGGAGAAAATACAACAGCCATGACCCGTGCTGAGTGGCCATTCAGAGTACAAATGAAGTCACCTGTCTTTCCGTCCCACAAGCAGATGGTGCCATCTTCGGTTCCTGAGGCAAGCCTTGAGCCATCGGCGGAGAACGCAACTGTCCTGGCCGCGCTGGAATGACCTTTGAGGCAAATGATATGGGCCCCTGTCTTTCCATCCCACAGTCGGATGGTTCTGTCATGAGATGCCGATGCAACCCTTGAACTATCGGATGAATATGCCATGGCTTCGATTGGCTTAGAATGGGTGGGGGTGGTATCAAGACCGGGAA
The DNA here is from genome assembly GCA_944990035.1 of Clitopilus passeckerianus. Classification (NCBI taxonomy): domain Eukaryota; kingdom Fungi; phylum Basidiomycota; class Agaricomycetes; order Agaricales; family Entolomataceae; genus Clitopilus; species Clitopilus passeckerianus. The sequence continues at coordinate 334,726 of CALYLX010000059.1, forward strand.
AATCTGACTTCACATCCTCGGAATGGCCTTTAAAAGTGTCCGTCTTCACGTCCCAGAGGCGGAGGGTATAGTCGCCGGATGCTGATGCAAGTCTCGAGCCATCAGGGGAGAATGCGACGGCAAGGACAGAATTAGAATGTCCATTGAAGGTAATGATAGGAACGCCGGTTGCTGCATCCCACAAACGGACTGTGCCGTCTATGGATGCTGAGGCAAGTCTCAATCCATCGGGAGAGAATGCCACAGACCATACCTTATCAGAATGGCCTTTGAAAGTGAGTATATGAGCACCCGTTTTTCCTTCCCACAGACGGATCGTGCAATCATTGGAGGCCGATGCAAGCCTTAGCCCGTTGGGGGAAAATGCAACGGAGTTAACCTCATCAGAATGACCTTTGAGAGTGATGAAATGAGCACCGGTCCGTCCATTCCACAGGCGTACTGTGTGATCTTTAGATGCAGATGCAAGTCTCAGGCTATCGGGGGAGAATGTGACACGGAGAACTGGACCGGAATGGCCTTCCATGGTAATGAGATGGGCACCAGTTGCTCTATCCCAGAGACGGATTGTCTGGTCGTGGGATCCAGACGCAAGTCTCGAACCGTCAGGAGAGAATGTAACGGCCATGACGCCGCCGGAATGGCCTTCCAGACTAGTGAGATGGGCACCCGTTGTCGCATCCCATAGACGAATTTGGTGATCGCCAGCTGCTGACGCAACTCTCAACCCATCAGGGGAGAATGCAACGTCGTTAATGTCACTGACATGGCCTTCAAGACTGATGAGATGAGCACCCGTGCTTCCATCCCACAGACGGACTGTAGTGTCTCCAGATCCTGATGCAAGTAATTTCCCGTTGGGAGAGAAAGCAACTGCAAAGATCCAGTATGAATGGCCTGCCATGGTGACCAATGCAGTGGTATCCCATGTGCCTTCAATTCCGCTCAGAAGGCCAAGGCTTGTTGCCCCTCCGTAGGTCTCGTACAGAGGAGTGTTTCGAGGGATGAATGGTAGCGCTGATCGGTAAATATGGTTCGGCGTCAGCTTCACCACTTCACTGCTTTGCAGTAGGAATCGACGGGCGTCAGACATCAGTCTGCGAACATGGTCTTGTCCTGACCAGCTTTGATTCTGTGCATCCTGAGTTTCTCCCCATTAGCAACAAGCCAAAGCACAAGCCATGTTACCAGCCAAATAGCTTACTCACAATCACAATCAGAATCGTATCCAACATATCGTGCGCACGCTTGATTTGGCCAAGAATGCTCATGACCTCAAGCCATGCCATGATATGGGTACATGCTCATTTCCCAATATCCTGTTGAAGCCCGGTGTCGAGCTCCCCAGCTGCGTGAATATGTGAAGCCCAATGAGAAGCCGCATAAATGAGCTCTTCTCCGAAGGGCGGATCTCGTATGCAGGGAATGTCCGCCTTATCCAAGAACCATACTTCGGGAGAAATATTCCCAATGTTGAATTTCAAGTTCTCGTCCATTATATGAAAGCAAGCCACTGCGAGTTGGTGATGATGCTTTTTTGGATCGATCAAGAAATTAGGAGCAAGGTTTGACGCATTGGTCGAGGTTTTGGCCAGAGCACGTTCGATGCGGCCTGCATTTGTGATGAAGTCGGGAAAGGATTTGTGATGTACACGGAATATTACATCTGGACCACTTGGTGCAACGAGCGAATGTAGGTGAAACAGGCCCTTCGTGATGTCACTTCGGCGTAGGTTGAGTAGCTGCGCTAAAACGGCGCAAGGCAGGGGGTTCTGCAGGGCGATAATAGCACCCATAATTGTTTGGTAGCGGTCAAACCACCTATCAGCTTCATTTGCACCATCAGGAACAGCGTTGTAAATTATGCGGATGTAGAACGTATCCATGACGTCCGTTTGTCTGGAGCCAGAGTAATCCTCAGGGGATACGCCTTCAAGGAGGCACGAGAGGCGACCTCCTGGGTCGGCCGCTTTTGTGTCCAGGATGAATTTTGTGGCTGTCGAGGCGATGATGAACAGCTTTCCGCAGATACCGCATAACATCGACGCCTCTGAGGCACTGGGTTGCCACGGAGGTTCATCGTCCGGAAAGATATCTTGGACCCTTTCAACTGAGAGGGAGTGTTTGAGATAGAGTTCTATGTCGGCTTGTACGATCTGGTCGTCAATCTCGTGCAAGTGGAAGAGGTCATGGTTGTTGTCTTTATTCAAGATCCGTCGAAGATGCTGCTCCGGACGGGTCGTCACGAAGAGTCGGAGTCGAGGTAGTCGGGGAATATGGTGGGCGAGGAGCGTCAAGAGGGTTTCGGCCTCGTCTTCCTTGCATTCGTCCAGCGCATCAATGACAATGAGGATCGGCGGTCCATTGTCAGCCAGTAGATCCTGAAGAGGGCTGAGAATAAGGAGGGAGAGCTGTTGTTGAATGGTTTTTTGCGGCGCTCCTGGATCGCTCTCGAGGGCTTCAGCAATCCGTCGAGCAAATGCCTCGTTGTAGCAGGCTAGCTGAAACGCGATTGTGGGGAAGAAGTGTTTTGCGATCATCCGGTCCACTTCATTGCGTGTGAAGTAGAAGCTTGCCCCAAGAATTCCGGCTTTAGCAGCTCGCTCAGCGACTGTCTGCGCAATGGTCGACTTTCCGATACCAGCGACCCCGTCAAGCACAAATATTGGTGCTTGGCCGTCGTCCCCTCTATACCATGATTCGATGTTGTCTAATAATTGTTGGCGAGTGTTTTCGAAGCACTTGGATCGTTGGTCGGCTTCGTATGAGTCCCATGCAGCATTTACTGGATTGAGGATGGTTTTCAGTTTCTGGAGCTAATGTGAGGTCGGTAAGATGTCGTACGTGTAGAACCTGTACTACTTACCCGTGTCGTTGTGTCCTTAATGACTTCCAGACTTCCAACGACATTATAGATGTTGTTGTCCCTCACCGCACTTATATGACTGTCCGACATAGACCAAACAATTTGTGAAGCAGCCGTGGGAGGAGATATGAATTCTTGAGAGCCTATGAAAGGAATCCCTTGCCTTGATGGTCCCAAAGACGTATGGCTTCCCGGGGCGGCGGCTTCGTTATTGTTTCCCGGTAGATCGCCCTCATTTTGAGCCCTATCAGAAGCCTCAGTGAATCGATCTTCGGTGTAACTGCCCACAGTTGCTAGTGCATGGTGGTCGATGGGCTGCTGCAAGGGACCCCGGATGACGATGGTTGCCGGTACGGCCGGCTCCTCCGGTTTGGTGGTGTTCAATAGTCGAGATTCTGTCGTGTCCTGATGTTCGATGATATCTGCGGCTGAGTCGCCTTTCATAATCGACTGGATCCTTGGATTCGTTGGTGGAAGAGGCGATATAGAGCGATGAGCCGGACTCTGTGCTCTGGTCGAGGATGGTGTAGTAGTAGTCGTGCTAGTGAAAGGTATGGAAGCGCCACTATTGGGGCTACTCTTCTCCTTCTTTTTGAAAGGAGAGAAAAGCTTGCGCATGACTTGAGTGTCGTGAAGGTATGAAAGCTCTTAGCGACCCGTGGGGAGAAGGAGAAACGTGGAGGGAGACAATAGTATAGACACCCACGAAGACAATGATTTCCTGATGTCGCCCATCTGGGACATCTGGGCGCTTATTTGAGCGCTTTAAAGCTTGCCACCCACTTGAGGCATGGAGGCCTAAGGGCTATGACTGCCGTGAGCCCAATTCCTTGACACGTTGCTGGGTTTGGCGGTTCCTCTATCGGCGTTTTCTGTGTATAAATTAGGTGATTGGGATGAAGACATGAACGTACCAGAAGAGCTCACTAGTTCGTATTCACTATACCAGCCAGCCGCTGGTCGTTAGATTTTGCGATCAAAATGGGAGAAATAGCCTTGGAGAGTGCGAAACCAAAAAGACTGGCCAGGCCGAGCTAACGTGACAGACGAAATGGGAGAAAAAGCGGTTAAATTCTACGAAAATAGTAGCTATTACAGCCGCCAGAATCGTTTGTAGATAAGACTGTGCTCGTAGGAACTTCAATGACGACGGCGGGTAGCAGATGTAGTAGATGATGGGCAACTTGACCTTGGGGGAAGAAGGTTTGTAAGCCAAGAGCCCCCTATGCTCTAGACCTCTAAAAAGAAACACCGCCAAACAACTGAAACGAGGGAAGGGGAAATGCCAATCCATCTTCCTAACTTGTGGCACGCCCAGCTTTTGCTTTTCTGCTTTCTCTCAAACCCTCATCAACTCGGGCCGCGGAATGTCAAAGGCATTTGCGATGCTATGTAGCCAACACGCAGCTTAGAAGCCATCAGTGTCTCTTTCTAGTGTTTAGCTCAAGCTCACGTCTCACGTCTCTGAACTGGTGGCCCAATCACTCAACTTTTCCGGAAAATCGACCCGCAGGAGGTGAATAGGATGAAGCCTGCATATCGCAGTCACTGGACGACTGATTGGCGGAATGCAAGAAACCCCAGATGCTCGGAATTTCAAGGTTGCCATTGCTTACCGGGGACCTTAAGATGTAATGGGGAGAGATGTGTTTGGGTGGGTGGATGTATATCGTACAACAATTACTTCTCGTACGTTGAGGGAGCGTGGCAGCTCCGAAAGGGCCTCACGACATAATATAATACAGAATATCATGTTGATTCCAACGAACTGACTATGTGATAAGAAATAATATACACCGATACTTTTACAAGCACTGAGAGTAATAGTCGTTTCCGTACTTGCAAGTACCAGAAGAGCAGCAAGTGGGTCCAGCCCAACCGATTCCACCGCACTGACCATACAAAGCAGAGCATTGCTACAGAACGCAAAAAGAAAGAGTCAATACAGGTTCCAGAGGTTGATATCATGAAGACTTACACCGGTCGGGGGAGGAGTGCTGGTTGGTGGAGTGGTGGTAGGAGGGGTCGTTGTGGGAGGAGTGGTAGTGCCGCTGCCGCCGAGGAGGGCATTGACCTTGTTCTTGACGAAAGTGAGGGCAACGGAACCGTATTCGTTGGCGTAGCCTTGGTGAGTATTGGCGTCGTTTCCGTTGCAGCAGTAGGGATCGGCAGAGTCGCAGTAGGACTGGATGTTGCTGGCGTACGGGCATTTGAAGCCAGCAGGGCGGGGAGCGAACTACAGGTGAATTGGTGGGTGATCAGAGGACGGTATGAGCAGCAAGGGCAATATGGTACTTACACCGGATGCTTGGCATGTTCCGACGTTGTAGGACAGGCCGGGAATGTGACGAGGGTCACCCATGAAGATGGCAGCAGCGATCTTGGCTTGGGCAGCGGTGGAGATGGGGATAGAAGTGTCACCGAGGCCTTCGTTGGTATCACCTCCGCCACAGTAGGCGTCGTCAAAGATTTGACCACCCTGAAGAAACCGAGGATCAGCAAACAAACTCACGGACAACAAGTCGAAATATGTTATATACCTGGGAGTAACCAACCAAGACGAGGACGGTATTTGGGCATTTCTGGTTGAAAGAGTTGACCTGGCTGGCGACAGCAGCGACACCCTGAATGACGGAGTTGGCGTAGCTGACACCACCGCATGAGGATTGACCACCACAAGCAGGATAGTTAATAGCCTCAGCGGTTGAGCCCGAGTAGGCACTCGTAATGGCGTTCACGACAGCACCTGCAGTACCATACCCTGGAGAAACGGTAGTCTCACGAGCACCGAAGACATGGACTTGTGGGCAGCCGCTTTGGCGCTTCTCGATGACGCTACAAGAGACAAGAGACGCCCCGAGAAGGAGGAGAGATGCGACATGGATAGGGGCCATGACAAGAGCTTTGAGTTGGACTGGAGCTTGCAGTAGTTGCAGTACTGACCAACGACTTCTGTCTCCATAATTTATAGATTCTAGGGTCGCTACGTCGGCCTCCAACGTCAAACTGGATGGGTGAATTCCGGCTATGTGGTGGAAGACTTCCTTCCGCAAATGCAGCTCACGATGAATGTCTGGGTGGCACCTCGGAGTGACCTCGCATCATGGTGTGCGTATCATCGCTTGTGGTTTTGACGGACGAAAAGGACATTTTCAGTGCAGGAAGAATAGTTTTCGAAGTCAGGGGTGGCAACGGAAAAGCTTGCTAAAGGTGCCTATCAACTAACTCGTTGAGCGACGCTTTCTTTCAGTCCTGCCACTCCTTGATGTCGATCCACGCTTGGATCCAAGAGACGGTAAGCCCACAGAAGTCCTCTAGCCGGTCGGCGGTGACCATGATATGAAGACACCATCCAGGTCGATTTCCACGTGGACGAGAAAGCTCCAAAAATACGCGATTGGCTCAACCTGCTGATCGATTTCTAATTATAACTCTTGAATGGATTGGTCAACCTTGTATTTTATTTCCACGTGTACGAGGCATAATAGAATTCCAGTCAGGACCCCACCTCCGGACAAACTCACATGGTTCGGATCTACTGTATGACGTTCTCCATCAGCATATCTCGAAGCTCAATTGAATTTCAAGGGGCACAGAATAAGCACGAGATCACATTCAAATTCCCCGAACGCGTGCGCAACTCCTTCCGCGCGGCTTGTTAGTGATGTACCAGTGGTTCGCATGTTTAGTCAAGCTGAGCAGCAAGGAAAGGACTCGGACGTTGGAAAAGTTCATCGTCTGATCTACAGTACGTCAGGAGAAAGTTTGGAGATGGGAGTCATGGGATTGGTAGAGGCCTCGATATATATGTACATAGTTTGCAAATGTTCGGCAGTTATCCAGCAACCAAATCGTAAATATAATTTGAATAGAATTTAACCCAATGTGTACCATCCTCCGGTGAACACATTATGAAGGGGAAATGAAGGAGGAATATGTAAGGGGTAAGAAAGGAGGTGCGAAATACATGTCATGGACATCCTTAATCACATGAAAGCGTGAGGCAGGAACGATTACTGGTGAAGACGCAACATCTTGGTCAAGCTCCGGGACCTTTGGAATGATATTCTGCGATAACGATTTCGGTAGCCAACAAGTGTGTCAGTAGGCGGAGTCCCAAGCCGACAATGCGTGAGTTGGGTGCGCCTCGAGAGCATATACTGAGCGAGGCGCTGAAGGCTATTTGTATAGCCTTTTCCGTGCCTTTCTAGGATGATTTTAGTGCCCAACTTGACAGAAATACACCCCAATCATGTTATTCATCCTCTTCTACCACTCCGGCTAAGACCGAATCAACCACTGAAATGCATCAAGGCCATCCTTCCAGAACACATCTTTCTCCCAATCGCAAATCACGTTGCTGAAGCTACATCAGGTGCCAGAGGTTATAGCAGTGCGCGGAGATGGTGGGTGGAGCGACCGGGATCTGGTTGGGACACGTCCCAGTAGGAATGCCGATGCATGGCATCTTCTTCGAAGTTGTAGGATGAGGCCTAATCTTCTTGAAAGGAAAGCTGCCAGCCTGGTAATAATTTGCACGATGGTGTGGTGCTGAACTCGACATGACGGACTAATGGTGAAGTTAAAATCCGATATACGATGCTGTAGGGAACATAGACATGGGCATCCTAGATGTCGTATGTGTCAATGGAAAATAGCTGTGGACCATCTGAGCTCGCCGGAATGGAGGATGGTTGTCCTGTGTGGTAGACCTGTATTCGGCCTCACGTTGCCCTGTAGTGCCAGCCTGGTGTTCAAGGATACATCCGCTGTACTAGTGCAGAAAACCGAGCGTAGCAGACGTAGAACGAGAAAGATAGGATGGGGGAGCTGGGATCTGTATTCCAAGAAGGAGATGGTAGCCGGAGTAGGGTATGGGCGGTGCGGTGTTATCGTGCAGTGTGACCCCAAAACAGAGCTCGCAAGATGCAGGAGGAGAGCTGCGAGGTGATTAGGCCGGGAGTGAAAGTTGGACACGCCTGATGTTTCGCCTCCTTTAGCTTGATGGCGCGGACCGCTGATCATCTGCGTAGAAGCCGAAGGAATCTACTGGAGGATGCTATGGTGCGGCGGCAACGGTGAGCGAGTTTGAATATGAACCCTGCCAGGAAAAGAGCGATCAGCTTTTCATCCAGAAGTAATGATAATACGAGCAAGAGGAATCGAAGCCACTTGTAAAAAGTAACAGAAACGAGAAGAATAGCTTACCTGTAGTATGGTCAATATCTAGTGGTTAACCTTCCGTCAAGGGATCGAACGACAAGGGAGAATAGTAGGAGGGTGGAGTTCCAGCCAGCGCTTCGCTAAAAGGTTCCCCGCCGTCCGGCGGCTGTTCAGCAGAGGATGTCTGCATATGAGACAATTTGTTCGCAAGGACGTTTCAGGAACAGAAGGCTGGCCGAGGCGCCGAACTTGACCGGGGCGCGATGTTTGGGACTGATCTTTGAAAGAGCATTAGTCTCGTGTTCGAGTTGGCTGAGAGACGGGAAGTAGGCCCCAAGTGAATGAAGGGCGAGGAAAAGGCGATATATTGGAGAAATGAAGGACGGACAGAATCAAATGGGCAGAATCAAATTATTTACGTATCTCTACCTTCTGCAACGACCAGCGTACCATTGCCTCAGTTCCTCTTTGTAACTGTAGCACCATGCCTTGGTTACTCTCTATAAGGTTGTAATGCCTAAGTTGAGGCAGTTGCTAAACAGAGCGTCGGGCTGGGCCAGTATGGCCCAGGTGAAGTAGTTTACTTGGAACTTGAAGACGTCGATACTGTCGAGGCCAAGATTATGACAGTATGGTGGCCCTCCGCTCTATAATACGGGGAATTTGTCGTAATATGGGTGTTTGGGACAGGATTGAGGATGCTGGTGCGGTCGAGATCAACAAGAGTTGCAGCCATGGCGCGTGGGTGTGAGGTGGTCACTTCCGAATGCCGGGCCGAATGGAAGTTCAGATAAGCGCCGAACAAGCGTGCAACCCTTGGAACTTTTTCATCGCAACACAGAGAGATATCTTCCAGTAATAAGTCTCTCATCTGTTCGACTGAAACTAGATGCTGTATATCACCAGGATAAATCGTCAAATATCCTTGTGAGATGGACACCTCGACGTAATATGTGAGCAATGACAGGCTTCAAGCTCAACTCGAAAGCCGAAACTTAATTCTCATCAAAGCAAGGGCTCAACTATTCACCTATTGCCTCGGTTTGATCTTATAAAATAGCATCTTTTGATTCAGAGCATTGACTACGCGACAGGTAAAAACTTGAAGAAACTCGACGGAACTCCATGCTGAGGTCCAGGGCTACATGGCATTTTACAGGCACTGAGAGTAATAGTCGTTGCCATACTTGCAGGTACCAGAAGAGCAGCAAGTGGGTCCGGCCCAGCCTATTCCACCGCACTGGCCGTACAAAGCAGAGCACTGCTACAGAACCCAAGAAGAAATAGTCAATACACGGTTCTCGGGAAGGTTAGATTATGAAGGCTTACACCGGACGGGGGAGGGGTGCTTGTGGGTGGGGTGGTGGTCGGGGGAGTGGTGGTGGGAGGAGTGGTGGTGCCGCTACCAGCAGAACCAACAGTGACGTCGGAAGTTCCACTGCTCTGGTATCCCTCCGTGGCGACGATCTGGTAGTTGTGCGAACCGAGCTGCATACCAAGACCAGCCCATGCATTGAAGTGGTTTCCGGTCGTCACTGTACCGCTGGTACGGTGGGAGGTACGGACAGACCAGTACTGGTAGAAGGTCGCGGTTCCGTTGATGGACGGCTGGTTGACACGTTGAGTCTGGTAGATTTGGTAGGTTCCTCCGTCAGAGGTGACAGTGCCCTTGAGCGAAGCACCAGTGCTGGGGTTGTAAGAACCATAGGATTCAACGATGTAATATTCGATGAGAGGGTTGGTAGTCCAGCCATAAACGGAGAGGTAGCCATTGCCGTTAGGATTGAAGCTGGCGGTGTACGGAATAGAGCTGAGGGGATCGAATTGCGTTAAACGCTTATGCTCGACAAAATAAGGAAAAAATAAAAATTACCGTGCTGATCCAGGGTTCCATCCCTTTCCACCAACAAAGTTACCGGCATTACCAGACCACTGGACATTGTATTCACCACCAGCTCCGTTTGTATAGGTGACAGAACCTGCGCCGTCGGTCCAGAAGGAGTAGTAGTAACCGTTGTTGGTACCAGTCGAGCTGGGCGTTGAGCGGGAGAAGAGAGCAGAGTAGTTGCCTGGAACAGCGAGGGAGCCAACGACGCCGAAGGAGGCAAGGATGAGAGAGGCGATGCGAACCATAGTGAAGATGAAAGACTATCGAATGTTATTCGCTTTCTGGGTATTCAGTCGGTCCAATCTACGAGGTTATATACTGGTTCGCATCCGAATATACAGCCAGAAAAAATTCCACAATGGGAAGATTGCGACCCCATAGTATGGACCTCGGCGATTCTACTGAGTTCTGCTGTCGACTGGATGGCGACTGGGGCGCATGTCGTCAAACCCTTGGTTTCGAAATAGAGGAGGCATCGCGTGACCTTCGCATAGCTATCTTGTTGCTATTAATAGCACAGAATCGTCACATGGGAGATGGTCTGCGATGGTCCGTTCCTGTCCGTATATGCTTGATTCAAGTGGTCAGTGGTAAATGGGTTAAATTCTGCGGAAATTCGGGCAATTGGGCTGCTGTCGTGACAGGATGATGTAGCATTTTTGCGATGAAGCCGAAGTAACAAATCGGAATAGATACGGCTCACTGGTAAATGGTTTGAGCGTAAATACGGATGGTTGATTGTGGTCACTTCCTTACGAGATGGGACGGCAAGACCCGGCCCGCCGCAGGCATGCGAAGTTTTACCCGAACTGGCGGACTCCTGTCGAACCTCGTCAAGGAAGTGAGTGGGATATACACGCATTGAATTCTGACCAAGAATTAAGGAAAGCCGTGGGTCCATGCCGTGGTACTGAACTATGAAGAAGTCCAAAAAATGCATCCCTAGCGTGCATGCTGCACGTCCGATACCTCGCAGAACTTCTCCAATCTCAAGACGACGCCATCCCATCTTTCAGCTGCAAAGAACACGGCCGGATTTACAGTCGGATCAATGAGCCTCTCAAAAACTGGGGTTTGACAGGCACAATTCAATTAAAACGATCGGAGAAACAAAGGGGAGCATCAATTACCGGTACCGAGCGTCGGCGGTGATCTACATCGCGGACAGCCACCCACACGGGAAGGTGAGCCTCAATCTGTGCTAAACATACAACAGGTCACTGGAGATACTAGGTGGGGTAATAGATAGCGGGAGAAGGTTTGGAGGCATCTCGGACCCTGAATTGGCCAGCGGGAAGGTGGCGAAACGTTGCCACAGCCTAATTGTGCAGTGGGATGGCATTCAGCCCTCGCTCGAAACGGTGCCTGTGTTGTAGAGTATGGTATGGAAAGGGCGTAAAAGTAGCGGGGATGGTAGCGGTGAGTAGGACTCTGTACGGTCGGTCCATGGTGAGTAAGATGGGATAATAGGAGAATCGTTGGGTAAAGTTGTAGATATAGTCCATCAAAGGAAACGGAGTCCCTATGCTGCGAAAGAAAGTGCAAACGTTTAAGTCACGGGGACTTGTCAGATTTCCGTTGTAGTCCAGCATCAGAGAAGGAGAAACGAATAGACAGGTATGTGCAGGGTCCGAGGACGATACGGGTCAATTAGGAATGCGATACAGCGGATTCTTGGCGGCAGATGTCATGAAGGTATCCGTGTGGGCAAATTGCTGCTACCACACAAGTTTGATGGGCCGAGATGCGCTGAACACCGAGTGGTGGAGTCGAAGATGCGGTGGTACATCCTGGAGCCTGGAGTCGGGGTGACGGCTCTGGAAGCGTTCGTGCTCATTCCTTGCCTCCAGAGCAAGATGTTGCCCTCCCAGCCCGGCGGCTTCGCAGTGGTTCTTGATCATCTTCCTGCATGTAGGAAACACGGTGCTGTAACTGCATCTTCGTGGAAGGCAGCGTAAAACCTGGTGCTGATAACGGGGCGTAGTCGAGGACTGCGGTCAAGAGGGCTAGCACATGAACGGCGTGACCTCTGCAGAAGAATCATGCCGAAAACCGGATATACTGCGACAGACATTCGCCGGGACTACGCGGCCTTCCACAGAAGCAGCAGCATCCACCTGGTTATTGACAGCCAGCAGTATGACGGTAACATGAGGATCTCGATATCACCCTCAAGCAGGCGATGTTCTTGTGGTAGGGCAGGGAGGTGAGGAAGCGGCAACGCTGACGAGAATAGCGAAATTATTCCTTCAGAAAGCAGTTCGTCGAAGAGTTGAACTCGAGATCGTTTAAGCTGACATCGGGCATCATGGTGAGAAGCTTGAACCCTGGGGCCCGGGACATCGCAGGTGTCACTTGCAAGCTGGAGGACAACCAAGCAATCCATGCTGCACGCTAGGATTGTACTTGGCGATGAGGGATATTGAGATTGCATCCATACTACTTTTCTTGGCAGCCGATCATTTCAGCAGTTCCTACGAGATGCAGAGTTGGCGGTTGAAATAGTTGTAGTTAATACTGACCAGGAATCCGGACTGTCGGCGGTGAAAGTTGAGAAATTGGGGCAGGAGAATAGTGTGGTCATGGGAAGGGAATCAGATAGGTGGTTGCTGTGAGGTTACGTTTGGGGACTAGGGGCTTGCAGAGAGGCAAGTTCAGCTTGCTAGCTGCTGAAATGTGCTGCGAACGGTCGCCGCCGTATGCACAAAGCCGCCTTGTCATGGTGTGGTTGGCTGGGACGAGAAGGGTGCATCTTCAATGGGGTCCCTCCTACGTTGCCCAGTTTCGGCGGATGAATTTGAAGGACCTACAAGGATGAAGCATAATTAGCATTATTTTTCTCGGGGAAAAGAGCAGGAGGAACGTGAGCTTACCCGAATCACAAGCGTTCCAGCTGTGGTTAAAATTCTTTGTGTTCTTTCCCAGGCGAAACAGGTTCCTGGCTTTCGAGAGGGGCAGGAAACTCCATCAGGGCGCGGAAAGCCTTTGTGAGACACCAGAGGTCCTCTTGGTAGTGCTGGTGCTCGCACTTCCGGCATGATGACACTCTTGCCATCGTCTTGGAAATCCTCTCGGGCATAGTTCCATACCTCCCCGAAAGACTCCAGAGATGGATATGACGACAATTTCGTCACGTCATGGTCTCGAAAGGTGTGTGCAATAGAGGATGATGCTTGGTGTTTCCGATGCTGGGACCTGATAGAAATGGACAAGCGAAGGCGGAGAGGGAGAAGGAGAAGGAGGAGAGAAGGGGCGTGGTGATGCTGGATGTTCGTTTTGGGTGCAGAATAACAGCGAAAGCATTGTCAGAACACATGAACAGGCTCGATTCGGTGCATGAGCGTAAGACAGGATCATTGGCCCTAGTAAAGACAAAGGAATTCTCTTGGGCCGACGGGGGTGACGGTGCTGCGGATGCGAATGCGGGAAATGAGGACGACGTGAGATCCGCGCTTCATAGTGGCAACAGAAGCGTTCAGGGTAGGGTTGACCCCATAGCTTAAGATGGATAGCTGGTCACTTGCTATAAGGAAAAACGGCCATGGTTGGCACTAGTTGGACATATGTGACGGCCCGTTCCACGGCTCCAACCCAAAGGGAGGTGAATGTTCCGGTGACATTGATAAGAGTTTGGGAATAAAATGGGAATGAACGAGTAAGGCATTATCAAGAGGCTGTAAGCAAAAAGTTAGTTTGTGGCTAAAGAGCAGAGAGAAGATGCACGAACCTCCAGATGTAATCAAATATCGTTCAGCCTCTACTTTTTCCCCTTCTAGGACGGTCAATGGACGCAACGCTAGCATGTTGAGCTTTAGGCCACCGTAATGCCACCGGCCGAGATGCTGGGTTGAGATTGGATTTGAGGAATTTGACGGTGTGGATCACGAGTCTGATTCCTTCACCCATTGACAGAGTACAACGGGCTGAACATCGAGGATATCGGAGGTTTTGAACGCCAGGTGCCGGGAGGTTCAAGGGTGAAGGAAGCTTGCGTGTCCCAAAGCCAGACTTCATGTGGTGGGTAGCGGTACTGTATCTGTGGTGCTGTGCCGGCCAATGGCGCATTAGTCCTGTTCAATCTACAGCTGTGAATTTCACAGCTCGCAGCCAGAGCTCGCTTGAGAGAAGTCGCGCGTCGCTTATCACCGGGGTTTGAATCTCCGCAATGTGACCATACGTGACATCGTGCACCTGTCTCCCTCGCCCTGTTCAATTTACTGCTGCAGCACCTCCATTTCTTCTGTATTTCGTCGTTGATGGACTCTCTTTTTATTTGTACTAGATATAAATATGACAATTTACTAAAACTACATGGTACACCTGCCCCAAATTCGTTGGAATCAGCCTTGCATTTTGGCCTCCTCACTGGGCTTGAAAGCCTAATGTTTTTGAAGTATTCATTGATGAGGATCTTCCTTGATATTTTAAACAACCACACTGAAGCAAGAAAGGTGCAATAAGCTCAGTATCGGTGCAATTCTGGCCTACTGAGTGCTCGACACAACGTTGGGTCTGTCACACGTCCAAGCGGGGCCTCAAATCGGGTGATAAGCGACGCGCGACTTTTCGCAAGCTTAGCTCTGGCTGCGAGCTGTGAAATTCCGAGTCACAGCTGTAGATTGAACAGGACTATTGCCTCGTGCTAAGGCGGTGGCATGGGTACAGACGTCCATTGTAAAGGCCCGATGGGCGTGTGGGATCCAAATCCGGGAAGGTGGTTGGTGTAGTCGGAGACGACAACGTGCAATGTTGCCCAAAATCTGCGTTTGCGAGCATGTAAATGTTGGGATGGCTGGGAGGTGCTGCGGATACAACGAGTGCGTAAATGCACTGGCACTGCTGCCTTCTTTAGGTAGAGGTAGCAAATTTTAGGTGGGTGGTTTTTGAGGGTGTTGCCGCATGGCGGTGGGTGATCGCTTGGTTCTTCACTTTGAGCCTAAAGTAAGGAATAGTTAGTGTCTGGTTCAGTAGGATATTGTAGCAGCGAGCAGACCATGAAAGCAGTTCAAGTGCTTCGAAAATACGCGTGTTCATGTGGATGTGCTCAGGCGGTGATCAACCTCCGATATTCTTCTAGGATGGTGTCGCCGGTATGGGAAAGTCAACCATCGCTCAGACCTTAGTTGAGCGAGCTGCTGTTCTCGGCCTTTTAGGGGTCAGTTCTTCGAGTTCACGAGGAATGAAGAAGAAAGGATGACAGCCAAGCACTTCTTCCCCACTGTCGTTTCTCAGCTTGCTCGCTACAGCGAATCTTTCGCTCAACAGATTGCTCAGGCACTCGAACAAGAACCGCCGGATGCTTCGCAGAAAACCATCCTTCACCGGATCTCTCTCCTTCTCGTCGATCCGCTGGGATCTCTATTACTTGATAATTCTGATCGTTATTGACGCCCTTGAGGAATGCCGGGAGGAAGAAGCCCAAACGCTCTTGCTGCTCCTCGCACAATGCATTCCACACATGTCCCAACTAAGGCTCTTCGTCATGCCTACCTCGAGTGGCATATTCAAGACATTCTCGACCGCGATAACAACCATAATATCTTTCTTTTACATGACATTGACGACTTGATTGTTCAGTCAGACATCCGATATTATCTTGATTTCTCCTTGTCTGTCGAACATGTCGAGAGACTCTTCCCAGATCGGCAACCTCCGCGCCAGACGAGCAGGAAGGATATGGAGATGCTATGCGGCATTTGTGGCACACTCTTTATTATCGCCTCGACAGCCACCAAACTCATTCTTGATACGGAAGCCGTTAACCCAGAAAGGCGCCTAGCTCGTCCCCTCGATGGTGTTTCACCCGCGGACTTCTCTGGCTCAAAGTGCACTGACGTTATGGATAAATTCTACCACCACGCTGGCCCCGATGATGATGCTGAGGAAATCGATCAATGAGATGATCAGTGATAGAGACAAAAAAACTCAGCGAGGTGCCTGGTCGTCCGATATTTCAACCATTACTTAGTTTTCTTATGTGTAACATTATTGTCAGAACTACAAAAGTCAAGCTTGTTTTCTGTTGATCCTGCCAGCGATGAGTCGTCAAGGTCTTTTTGGGAGAAGTCTGCATATCGTACCTCAATGTGTTCATGACAATAAGCTAGGCCCACATCTTTCCTCATCACTATTCTTTGGGTTGGAAAAGTTAGTCAGATTTGATCCTCGTGTCTTTCCTGAATTTCGTTTAAGCTGGTCTTAATAATTCACAATTCGTCGGCGTAAAACTTGTGGACACTGGGAGACACTGGTGCCCATTGTGACTTATACATGGCTTCCTACAATCCTACATCATACCTACAACTATACTCGCGCCACTGATCTATAGTGAGTACATGTACCCCCAGTGGGCACTTATCTACCTTTATATAACGTCAGTAAGTTGGAAGTACAGGTTGTCACCCACGATCTCAGCAAGCCTCTTGAATGTTCTAGATGGAGGAAATGTGTCTACCTGAAGATATCTGGCGTAGCATCTTGAAGTTTCTGCCCACTAATGCCCTACGTGCTGATAAACTCTACATGGTCAACATACAGTTGTTCGAAATTTATCTTGAACAAAGGTATCGAAGCGTCAGTCTCATTCGAGAATCTCCGGGGGTTACCAGGGAGTGGCTGGGACATCTCAGGTAGAAATTCATCGTGTGTCTCGTATATTTAGCTACAAGCTGATCTCTCACAGAGAAAAACACATTTTAAATCACATTAGCGAAGTTCCCATCCCAGAATTTAGCTCGAACCACCTTGAGCCCGAATTGGAACCCACGTTTCTTCCAGTATCCATGGACACGCCGAGTCCTTCCAAAGCCAAATCCTCGCTGGTCGCTATCCGAGGATGGTGCCGAAAGCTGTGGCCATTCAACAAGGTGCTTCCATCTGCTCCTGAAGGTGGCCTCGAGACAGCGGAAGAGTTGGCGTATTCACTCTTGCAATCTCTACCCAAACTAGAGAAGCTATGTATTCTCCAGGTCGATAGTGAGCACACCATTGCAGGCTCCCTGTTCGTGAGACTTCTGGGGAATGACAAAAGGAGAGCTTCGATTCAGAGCCTCAGCATACGTTGGATGATAGGAAAGTCCTGCTTCATGCTCCCCTCAATATTGGCTTCTGCTCCCTGTCTACTACCGCTGAAGTCTTTGAATATCGAACTTGATTGCGACATAGAGGCGAAATATGTCAAGCAAGCGATCTCCACGATGTCATTGTTCTCCCTCTTACAACATATATCATCCGCATCAGCCAATCGACAGTCTCATCTGGAATGCCTTGCATTGACTTTCCAGAATCATGACGGTCAGGACATAATCCTTCTTGGCGAGATATTGGATTCGCTCGGAACACTTCCCAACCTTCGGGCCCTCGATCTTTTAATCAATCTCAGATCCAAGGCCGCATTGCCCTCCATTCGGAGCTTCCTTTTCGCACACTCCGGCACTCTACGGCATGTACGCTTCTCCTCACACTGGTTCTTTGTGCGACGCAGTTGGATATTCGAACGTGTCTGGTGCCTGGCAAACGGCCCATTTTGGGTCTTTGACTTCAGTAACGTACAACTCTCCAAGCATGTGGAGGACGTCACGATACTGCCAGTCCTTCGTATGTCCGAGTTTTGCCTCAGACTCAGAGGACCGTCCAGTCATCCGAATTGCTATTCAGAGGAGACCCTCGGGCCCATTAACATCTGTTTGACTGCTCTTGCGGATATCCTGGAGTATACAACATTGGGCGTGAATCCCGAAGTGGCGTTGGATCTCCCATTCGTCATTGATCTCAGATCAGTCTCCCTAGAAGTCGAATACCTTACGGCAGACTTCTTCAAGGATTTGAGTTGTAAGCTTCCCAACCTCGAAACTTTAAACTTGGTGTCCCGAAGAGACTTCAAGCAGGTGGAGGAACTTCGACCTTCAGAGAAATGGCTGTGCAAGAACTGGAAAACCTACCACATCAGGGGGCAACTCTTAAAAACTCTTGCTAAGAGGGCGTCCTGGCCTGGATTTGAGAACTTCGATCAGGAGCATCCAGATTCTGGGCGTTTACGGAAATGGAACTTAACGGACTTGGAAATTAGCCTGAGAGGCCCCTTCGCTCGCGACGGGTCGGGGACTCTGACATGGTCCGAACGGTTACCGCACCTATTGGAGATAGCATTAAGGAATGCGATACCTACGTTGGAGAGGGTCAACATTAGATAGCTAATACTACATCAAACCTTTCGGGTGCGTAGATACAGTCTGTGCCGTTTACAAGAAAAGAATAACTCTAGCTCCCCATTTTTCCAATGCACCGACAACACCTGCGTCCTCACAATACTTAACGATAAGTGAGGTATCCGACTCGGAGGGCCCCAACGAATGAGGTGACAACATCAATGAAAGCTATGAGTCACGGTCAAGACTGTCGTTGTCCTATATTGCTGCACGCCGATTAGACACCAGACACCGTGACCCTCATGGCCATATCTACCTACTAAAAAGCTCGGTGACCCACACGATTCGGATCTTCACCTAAGGGAAGAACAGCGATGTACCTTCAGCTAAACATTTACGATGAAATCAATAGACTTCAGGCTGTCCCGACGTCAGGCTAGCGCAAACTTCAAGAAACATGAAACAAACATAGCTAGTGCTTTTAAATCTACAGAAGGGATTACATACAAAATGGGCTGCTGTTTATGATGAAGAGGTGCGCAGGAAATGAAAGGAAAAAGGTGAGCTCAAATGCGATCGGAATTGGACTAAACTAACCAAAACCCAATCACAACCCACAACCTCGAGTTCGTGGGGCTTTTAGACAATCAACACACACTTAAACATCTCGCGAAAGCTATGGATAGCGTTCTGGTGATGTAACGTAGTATAGTTCAATCAAAGCAATATATTCCAAATGATCTCGTGTGTATTACACGCAGATCTAATACAAATGAACCCAATAGGCCTCGCGCATGACGACCCTTAACCAAATAGCCGATGGAAACCGCAGTTTCCACGCCGAAAAATCATACATATGTACAACAAGAGCATAAGAAACCACTCCGGATTTCCGAACAACAGGCCGTCAATTACTTGAGATTCTACCTACAAAACACGGGAGCTGTTTATACATAAAACTACGCGGTCTGTGCACTAATTCGAAGGTTACAGACTGGTAAGAAATATGTAAATTTAGACCAGAGAATGCAAACGCGATCAGAATGACAAGTTCACGATCTTTGAGAGTAATGTGGTTCACGCGAACATGAGGATATGAGTCGGTTTATGGTAATGATGTCCGGTCGGGTCGGTTGGGAGACGTTCGGGAACTCGGCAGAGTATCCCGAAAGCCAAAGCAACCATGCGGTTTCTCTGAAGTCTATCTCAAATTTCAGGAGAATTTCTCGATTGAATTTTGTCGCGAAATGTTATGTTTTGCCGGTTCGGCATCGGCACTGGACTGCCGGACCAATGAGCGCTCGAGTTATCTCGCGGATCATCAGATCATCAATATCGCACTGCCACATTCTCACAGAATCCTCCAAATTCTGGTGTTCATGGGTATCATAGAATGCGTCCTCGCACAATATTTCATAGTAGTGCCACTTATATTAGGTAGGCAAATGACATTATAAAGTTACGGGAAAATTACTTTTCGCGTGAAGATACGGCTAACCGCCGCAGCGCTGTGTCAGTGATCAAGTCAGATCAGTTGTTTCATGGACACCTATATCAACCAAATCTCTCAGGCGTTCCGTTTGTAAACTAATAAATCTCCGAGTCACTCTAAACCCGCAGAAGTGCTCCAAATGCTAGCAGCTGGATCCTCTCCGCATGGCCCAAGGCGAGGAACAGCTGGGACTATCCGAGAGATCCAACCTGTAATTTGCGGAGATTTGATGGTTATTCTGAGACCATACAATTAGGTATGCCTTTTCGAATCTATAGTAAGTACATTTCCCTCACTGGCAGCCAGATGTAGTAGCCTCCCACTTGGAAGATGACTCGGCCTGAGACGTCGACGGACTCGCATTGGCAGAGGCCGAGCACGGTTCGCGCCTAACCTTTTCGGTGGTTCGCTCAGCGACAGACGCAATGAAATTGTAGGTTCCCGAACCTTTTCACAAAGATCCTAAGGAACATGGTGATGCCTCCGCCCAACTTGCGTCCGACTTTCCCAGTATCTGATACCTGCGAGTCATTCAATCCCAGGGTTCCCAAGGCTACCATTACTCAGATTGCCCAGGTTTTATTACTCATCATCGTGGCTCCTTTCATATACCAATGTCGAATCCAAAAGGTAGGGGAACACGGAGAAGCCCAAACTCGAAGTCTGACTGCAGGCGTAAATGGCAGACAGAAAACCTCTCTCCTTAAAAACTCTCCGACATCACGGCAAGCTCCTGCGAAGAGTAGAGCTACCTGCCAACTACACGTGAATAATTATTATTGCAAAGTTCGCGTTGAAATCGAGTGAGTTGAAGAAACTGTGAATGTGAATTAAAGGCAGTTGCCGGCACCGCCACCGCTGCTCAGTGTGAACCATACAAGTGTTGGTCCTAATCATGGAATCACGTGTGAAAGCCTCCTTCATTGTCGACGTCGACGATGTCGAGCCTCGAATATGTAGCCATTCCGGCTGGGGCGACACGTCTCCAAGGAAAGCAAGGGACGTTGCCAATCAAGCAAATCCTAACGCCTCTCCCAAGAACCTCTGATTCACCAACCAACACAAGTGCACCCTCATCACCAACTTCAAGCACAACGTCGTTTGCAGGGAACTTGAATTCATTCACTTCGCCGACCAATGCAGCTTTTTCAATGCTCCCACAGCTGCTGTTCTCTTCTGCGATACCCAATGCCAACGCTTCTACTGAATCGCCAAGGAAGAGACGATCAAGTATGGGCTTGGACCAACGGCCTTTGCTCAGCACTCGGGATCCGCTGTCGCTGCCTATAACCTCGAATAACTTCAAGAGATTCGTGGCGAGAGCTGGTCCGCTATTTTGGCTACAGGACCGGATTGAGGAGGTCGTCACTTGGAAACATCCCAAGGGTAACAGTGTCACTGCTGCATGGCTTGCTGCGTATGCCTTCCTATGTAAGTCTGGTTCAAACATCTCTAGCTTGTCTGACTTACACAAGTATTTTTAGGCTACTTTCCGAAGATGTTTTTCTTCATACCACATGTAGCACTCATCGGCGTCATGCTGGCCACCTACCAGTATCCGGCTCCTTCAAGCAACGATCCTACAGCATCCACGAAATCGTCTCCTAACCCAGAAAACACGTCTGGTGATCTCAGAAGTAACTTCGTGGACTGGCAAGCAAACCTCCAAGGAATCCAAAACCTAATGGGTGCCGTGTAAGCTGCTATATGCGCATTTCCCAAAATTTCAGCACTAATTCATTGTCCACCTCCCAGATCTGACGCATACGACCTCCTCCAACCTCACACCCAACACCTAGTCCTCTCCCCGACTCACCTTTCCCGAACCTCTTCCGCTTCTTCCGGGAACAGCTCCGCCTCCGGTGCTCCTCCGTCGTCCAAACCAATCTCTCCGTATGCCCCATACATTCTACTCACCCTCCTACTCTCATCTCCCCCGCTCCTCCTCCTGCTCTCTTCCCCCCTCTTCCCGGCCAGACTAGTGACCTTTATCGCCGGCGCACTCCCCGTTCTGGCTTTACACCCCCAAGTTGGTCCTGTCCTCGCCCACCTGGGAGAGACGGGTCAACGCATATATGCATGCCTATCCGGACAGAGGGAAATGGTGGAAGGCGACAAGGAAGTTTTACTGCCGCTACAATTAGCTCAAGATGCGATGGGGTTGGTTCTGTTGGCGAAGCAAAGGCTCTTGGTCTATGGGAGGAAATGTAACCGTGCCTTACTTGCCTTCCGTCGCATTCTCGCCAAGTTTGGATTGGGAATTGCTTATACCTCTGTCTCCTCGTCCTTTGCCTCATCCGACATCATCTCCAGCTCTGGCGCGGATGTCCCAGAGGAAGGTGTGGCCAACATGAAACTGGCTATGCTCCCCGTCCAGTCCCTGATTGAACGTTTCGTGGATGACGATAGACTCGACGACCGGGTCTGGAACTCCGAGATGAGAGAGGTTGAGATATGGGAGAATGAGAGGTTCGTGCCTTCGTCGGATCCACGTGGTATGTCTATTTCCCCCAAGAGTCATATCTGCTTACTGACCCACCCATTTTGATTTCGTATAGAAGAAACACGGAAACGACGCTCAAGCTCCATCCTAAGCCCCCGACTGTCTCTATCCTACTTCCCAGACGGCGAACTCGACCCCACCAGTACGAACGAGATCCCACTGTCGGATAAATCCTCCCTTCAAGACTCAGACGACTTGGGCGAACTTGGCCCTGGGATGTGGTCTAAAACGCATTTGAGACCGACCGAGAGGAAGGGGTGGACCAGGGGACGGGATGGGTGGGGTGGGATTCGGCCGAGGGTCAGGAGTATTGAGAAGAATGAGAAGGAAGAGAAGAAGGGGGATAAGGAGAGGAAGGGAACGGATAAGGATGATGATGAAAGTGAAGAAGGTGGTGCAGGGACGGGGTATGTCAGGTTTGTGTCGTCCTTAATTTCCCCTTGCTGGAAAGACGTGTGGCTGTCGGTGATGGCGCCTGACGGGTGCATTGCCGCCTTTCCTTGCTGCTTGATTTCGACCAGGTTATTGAATCTAATACTGATGGGTTTCTCGTTCTTTCGCGCAGTAGCAACCTAACATTCTCCCTATCTCCTGGGTGGTCGTTTGTCCGAACGGAGGGGTGGAGGAAAGATAGGGTCGCTGAGTGGTCTGGTGAAGCCTCCTACAACGGTATTAGTGGTACGTGCCTTCCCTATTTCTCACCGATTCTTCTTGAGGCTGATCCATTTCTTTCCCACTTCCAGATACCACTGGATGGATATACACAAACGATGTATGGGGAGGTCCACCAAGGAAGTTCCCGGTCAGGGGGAGCGTTACGAGGAGGCGGCGGTGGACGAGGAGGGTGTGGTTCAATGGGGAAGGAGACGGGAATAAGTCAAAGTAGATTGAGGAACGTGTGTCATTCGTTTAATTTGTACCCGCTAGGACCAGTCCACCTCATGCAACCTACCTTTTTACTGAGTTGGATTTGGGATGAGGAATCAGATGACTACTCGGTTGGCAGACTTTTTCCTGGTCGATAATTGTTAACTCTACTCAGGCCGTCGCCATCCATACGTCCCTAAAACCATGCTCGGTTGCTCTCCTAGCAAAGGGCATCAGGGTTGATTATTATGTATCATGTCAGAACCGATATTGAAAAAACTAAACTCGACAGTCGACTCGATTCCGAGTCCGCGCACGACTGCACGTATGTAGTATGTGATGGCGGTACCATCAATCGTGGCCCTCAGATTTTTCCAAGGTTTAAGTACTCCACATATCACCATCATTGGTATATAATCGACTCGTTAATTCGAGTCATTTTCATACACGACCGGCCCTCCGTCTATCCCTCCACGCAGCCCACACACTAAGCCCCACCGCAACCAGACAAGCTATCGCGGTATAATACACCGCATCGGAATAACACCTCTTCCCCTCTAGACATTGCGCCATTGCATCACCTCCTGGACCACCAACCGCTGTGAGGAGACGTTTAGGAGTAGAGGTAGGTGTATGCGCATCCATTATTCGCCCAAATATAAAGGCGAAGACGTTGCTTGATATTATGGGCGAGAGCGCGATGTAGCCGCTGTTTTCGGAAAAGTGGGCTAAGTAAACCAGTTCTTCATCAGCCACCGATAGTCATGAACAGAGAGAAAGAAGAACGAGAACATACCCATCCCAAACCACTCAATACACACCCCCGGGAAAACCACATACAAACTCCCATACCCCCACCCCGAGATCGCACTCGCAACCCACATTTCCTCCACCCTCTCAATTCGTAGAAGGGTCAACTGCGCGAGGAGGGTGAGGAGTGAGATGGGGATGAGGAGGTAGGAGGGGGGGAGGGAGAGGTGAGTTTTTAGGAGGTCGGAGATGGGGCCTTGTGAGGGGGGGGGGAAGGTTAGATGCGGTCCGGGATTGAGGGAAGGGAGAGGGAGGGGGGTATGGGCGTACCTATGAGTAACCTCCCAGAAAAACTCGCAACGCTGATCACGGACACCTGGTGTCCTTGCCATAAATCGGCTTCTCTTGGATCGTAGCCACTAGCAGATCCAGGCTCCTTCGACGAGTGCGAGTGGGCGTAAAGTGCCCTCGCCATGGATCCGACATTGTTGATGTATGTTAACCCAGAACCCGCCACTAATATCAATACGTCAGTATCCGAATGGACGTACGAATCTAGAAGGGCAAAGGAGAGAGAGGTGACTTACGAAGAGATGTGATAGTGAAAAGGAGCCAGAAATCGAGGCTTTTGGCTAGTTGGACGCCATGGACATTAGGCTCTTCCTCCCCTTCTTGTCCATCGTTGTCGGAGGAGGAGCTGAGCAGTGGTTCCTCCTCTGCACAGACCTTTGAATCCTCTTCAGCTCCTTCGAGGCTTAGCTTCGCCCTCATCATCGTCATCTTCGTCGGTGGAGGAACAGCCCTAACGAAAAACGACGCAAACACCATAGGCACAGACGTCCCAAACGCAAGCAAAGTCAAAAACGACGACGTCCTTCCCGCAAGAAACACCCTTCCGATGGTGGAGAATAAAAGTGCGGATAGGCCGAAGCCTGAGAGGACGATGCCGACTGTCGTTGCGCGCTACGTAGGATTTCGGTTCTCAATTAGCCCATCTTGCCCAGGTCAACCCATAAGATCGATATGAGGACATACCAATGACCCAGGAAACGACTTCGCAGTAGCGTTCACCCCCGCTACGATCCCTGCGTTTCCACCCGCTCCCGTCAGGGCTTTGCATCCCACTAGAATCATCATCGGGGCGAGAGGTATCGTAGCTTCTCTTGCTCCTGGTGGTGGGCCCAGATCGTAAATGACCTTAGTCCCATAATAGCCAAAGAACTGGAAGAAACATGCAGAGAGGAGGACGAGGCGGGGTCCGTTGGAGTCGATGATGCGGCCCCAGAGGGGGCTGCTTAGTTGGGCGCCGTCTGATTGAGCTAGTCTTAGTCGTAGTGCATTTGTAGGTATGATGATGATGGGGAGGAGGAATGATTGGGAGGACGTACAATTTCCTGCTAGCCCGATCACGTTCAAGTTGGTATGTGAGAGGCCGAGGCGGGAGCCAAGTTGGGGGGCGTAGGCTATGCTTCGGTCAGTTCCTTGTATCAATCTGATCTGGATGGTTTGGATCTACCAGAAAAACTCTAGGCCTGATATGAGTATGAAACGACGGATTGTCAGAGTTGAAGTCGACGTACATAGTTTGTGCCGGCACAAAGTGCTGCAGCGAGTGACGCGCCCAATGTTAGCATTCTAGACGCCATAGATCTGTCTGCTGGTCTCGCTGGCATGGCTATGGTAGAAGAGAAGTGCAAGAGCGAGCATGGTGGCGAATGCGCAAAGTGAAGTGGGTCCTTTGGAAGGCTAAGCCAAAAATGGATTCGGATCTCTCTTGTTGGCTCGTGTTTGTTCGGCGTCTGCTGAGCGTACTCGGAAAGCGAGTTTATTGGAGTGCACGTTCTTGAAGTTGAATGCCAGCCAAGTTCGTGTTAACATGGACTGGTTTTTCGTTCTAACGCTCGTCCCCGCTAGCTGATATCAAACACCCGGTCCTCGAGTCTATCGTGACGTCATTCTCCTCCTTTCACCCAGGTCTACATTGACATCCGACACTCAGGCCTAAACCAAGACCCTTTGCTTTGCCTGCAGGGCTCTCTCCATCGCATCCTGAGCTCACTGTAGCAGTACCAGCACTAGCACTTCCTCTTCTATTTGCCCATCTGCTCTCCCTTCGCCCTTCCCGCTCGCCCTTTCCGATGCTCCTGACCCTTGGCCTAATCCCACTCTACCCATCCCATGCTCAGTCCACGGATTCCTCTCCGTCAACCTCAAATGGGACTTCGACCACGTCCCAAGTATCCAAGCTCTCCTGAGTCACGAAGGAGTCACGTAGGGAGGATTTGGCTGAGAGTGGGACTTCGTAACCCCGGAAACCATTCGCCGTCAGTGGCTTGCCAGAGACGACGGGGGAAGAGAGAAGACATAGAACGAAGGCACGAACCTCTCATTCTCCCAAATCTCAACCTGCCTCATTTCAGAGTTCCGCCCTCGATCCTCGAGTCTAACGTCATCTATGAAACCGGGAAGCAAGCCACGACCTCCGTCGCCTCTTCCCCAGCCGCGTCTGCATGCGAGTTGAGGGAGGGTATCGAGGTATATAGGGTCCTCAGTCCGAACTTCGCCAGGAAGGAGGCCGACGGAAGCAGAGTAAGGCGCGCAGATACACTAATGCCCTTTCATTCTCCAACAACGTCTTCGCAATCGCATCCCGAGCCAGCTGTGGCAACACATGCACCTTCTTTTCGCCCTCCGCTACCTCCCTCTGCGCAGATATGCATGCATGGTCATCGTCCAATCTCTCCGCAAGTGGAGTAGGGTAGGACCACTTTGGGGGTGTATAGCCAAACTGGGAGTGCGCCTGCGATGGGGGTCAATAGTCTGACTGGGAAGAATGGAAGAGAGGAGGAGTGGCGGAGTGGTAGGGGGATGATCGATGATCGAGCCAAGGTGGATACCTCCGTCCCTTCCCTCCGTCCACCCCCAACTTCGTTTCTTCTGGTTCGTGTGTCTCCCATCTGTCTTCTGAGCACCCGAAAGCTTGCCGACATCGTTTCCAGGGATGTGTAGTCTGAAGTAGAGCAGGAACTCGAGACCTTCAACAGACGTTCTTCAAGCGGGTTCTACGATCCCCAGAATTCCATCATGCTGTCTCCGAATCGACGCACGCTGGTATATCCGACCTGTATACTCGCCAGGCTTCAATGATAGGGATTCGTCTCCATACCCGAATACCCTCCTAACGTGCGCTCTGTTCGGTCGTCGACGCTGGTCCCTCAATGTCCTACGAAGTTCTTGGATATCCATGATATGATAGCTGCCTAGGTCGGTCAACTTTCTGTCCATTCCTTTCCCATGCTGATATACTGCATGTATGGATTAGAACATCGTCAAACCCGGTCTATGGCCTTGTCGCCTACCGTCACTCAGGCAAGAAGAATGCCGCCGTTATTCTTGATGGTCGAGGCATCAAACACGAGCACGAAGTTCTCCCAATTGCCGGCGACGAACAGTCAGGTCAACTTCTGGGTCGAGATTCAGCACTACGCCTCCAGCCACCCAGCTCTCCATCTTTCCCTACTCTTACTTCAGGAAGGCTCATAGGCTCGCCACTGTTATCTACAACGATCTGCCTTGTTGCCGCATTGGCAACCCCACGGTCCACTCAACTGAGTCAAGCTTTCGCTCTTGATGGGACGAATCCATCCCACCAAGCTCACTGGTTTGCGACTTAGCGATTTCTGTCTTCAACAATAGATGCCCAGCGATCCCCCATGTTCCCTGAGCTAGTGGATTGCTTACCGCTTGCTGGTGGCGATACTTGACCCTAAGTTGCCATTTTCGGCCCCTTCGATCGTCCGCGTCTACTCTCCTTATCTAGCTAACCTTGACCCCTTTTGTCTAGAAATTGCCGCAGGCACTTGCTGGAAGTTACTTGTGATTGGTATGATCATAACCATTGATAAGGGAATTTGGGAGGGTTTTCCGTTGTGAAAGCGACGGATCGTATTCTCACGGTCGTCGAACCAATATGTTCGAAGGACACTTTCTCCCGCAGGAAATCTTGGCACCTACGTGACGTGATACAGTCATTTTATCATTCTCAATTTCGATATACAAGCTCTGTTGATCTCGTATCTAGAGAGCAGATACTTAAGCTGCGAGTTGGTATTTTTTTGTATGAAACTTCGAACCAATCGAAGTTGCCTTGCCACTATTCGACTCCCAACATCTTCATGGTTCGAAGCACCTACTATTTCAAATGGATTTCGGGTGGCTCTTATCGTTCAATGGACTTCTACATGTGTGCGTATCTTCTAGGAATTAGTGCACGTTCACAAAACATATGTCTTTTTCTCTAGTCAATAAACATTCCTGTCATGCAGCTGCCGTATATCTTCGCCTGCCAAACTTTTTTGGCGAGGCTTGCCTCCGTCACCAGCTACCCAGCCCCATACTCCACTTACTAATTTGTTTACCTCTGAGCCAACCTAATGAGGTCTTACCGCGAGCTGTTCGTTTTTTTTTTTTTGGCTCTAGCCAACCTAATGAGGTCTTACCGCGAGCTGTTCGTTTTTTTTTTTTGGCTCTAGTCACCCTACTTTCACAGGTGGATTCAGTCCATCAAGAAGAACTGGGCTTATTCTACATACTAAAACGATAAAAGTGGAATCTAGTTAAGATTTACGCTGCTTAGCTTCTTTATAGGCGTACACGACACGTGAAAGGTCTATATCCTCCTCAGACTCGACCACGCTTACTTCAACACCTCGTATTGCGGATTCAAGAAGTCTCTTCAATAATTCTGGCACATCACTGGACCATTGCGAACCCTCGACGTGAACTGGACTCCTCTTCAGTGTGATGTTCACGTGCTCTATCTTCCACACCTCTAAAAAACGGGCATGGGGTTCCTTATGGCGTGTCCGTTTCAGCCCCTCGTACGAAAGGTGAAGGTCTTCAGGGTTGCGAAAATCTCTCGGTGAAGATAGGTTCACCACACGAATCTCTGGAAGACAGCGGCTCAATTCTCCAAAGAGGTCTGCCGTCAAGCAATTGACATCCAATGAAATCGATCTGAGATCAATATTCAAGGGGACGACATTGGAGCCTTTACAACACCCTTCGTGATATTTTGTAATGCTTCCCAGCGTAGAAACAAGGCCGAAGAGTTCCCTGTCAGGAGGGTAGCACTTGGTTTCATCAGGATCAGGGCTTTCTGCTTGGTTGGAAGAAACATGCACTCGGAGATGGGCCATTTTTAAAACTGGGAGCGCAATCCTGTCAACCGTCCGAATGTCGGTAAAATCCAAACGCCATCTTACAGCGGGGCCGAAGTGATCCGGCCCTGGGGAGGAGTTACGGTCGTCGGGATGGGATAGAGTGGACTGCCGATGAAAGTTTGGATAATCAACACGAGCATCTACATGGCCGGCGACGAAGAACCAATGGGCAGGTATGCTCAGTTCCTCGAGCGTTTTACCGTTGCGTTCAATGAAGCAATCAATAGCCTCGCGGTCGCCCGGGTTGCCCTGATCTTCGGCTCTGTCGATGGTGACTAATTCAAAGCGTTGGACCTTCCCTAACGAATTCCAGTCAGGATGCATGGTGGAGACCATATCGGCAAGCATTGCATTTTGCACGTCCAGGTCCCTGAAAACCAGACGGAATGACTCCATAGCGAATATAGACCGCTGGGGTTCAAAAAGGCTTAGGAATTTGAGTAACGAAGCCTTCGATGTTTCAACGTCAATACCATCTGTCGCCGAATCATGGTAGAGCTCAATTGTCAACTTCTTCAGTTTGAGGGGGGTTTCTGCTGTTATATCTTGGACCTTGAGATGTGACTTCCCCAGCGCCCAGCGAAGTTCCAAGCTCTGGAGAGGAACATCCAACTTTTTCTCGGCAAAAGCGGACAAGACTTTTGAAAAAACCAAGCTTGCAAAACCGCCTTCGCCATTTAAGCTTTCGATGCGGACTGATGCGAGATTTGGTAAACCGATCGGGAATTCGCCGACCTGTGTTTCAACAGGTGCCAAAGACTGCAGCGAACGATTTGCCTTCGAGCGGACATGGGCTGACCCGTGCGTACGGAGAGCAAGATGTACAGGTTCATCCTGCTCGGCTTCGAGATCAAAGTGACGATCTGAGACGAACACTTAGCGTATGTGCTTGAATATGTGGGGTCTCCTGCGATTCTCTGGGGTCAGGAAGCATTTGGTAGATTGTGAGCAAGTGATCACTTTTGCAGCCTCGCATTGGAGGTGGTCGGAACAACTTCGACTGTTTTGTACATTAGGGCAAAGTGGCGTTTGAAGAACCGTGGATGAACACGGTGTAAGTTTTCAGCAACCCTCGGCGGGAGCAAATGTGCAAGTCTATCACTGGTGGGCGCCATCTGAGTCTGTTGAGGCCTATACGGGCGAAGCGTTGAGACAGGACAGCAGTCGAATCGACGTTATTTATCCGTATCCCGGAACGGGTGAACGCCTACTGAGAAGACACACGACCGATCAATTGCAGGCTATGGGTCCATGAAAACGGTTGTATACAGGCGTCGTTTAAGATCCGTTTGCGAGACATTTCCCACAGAACGGGTCCCTTTTCGTGTATGTTATTTCGTGTGTCCTTTGATAATTGTTCCTTCGAGTGAACGTAAGCCCTCCATTGAAGAGTGCCTGCTGTTCGCCCACAAACTTGAATGACTAAGTGGAAGACTATTGTCAATTCTTCAAGAGTATGACCGAATGCTGTATAACCTCCACCCTACATAACATTTACAGGTGTCGATAGTCGGGAATCTAAATCACAAGAACAACATTCCTGTGTACACTGAACTGCGTGAGTTCAACACAACTTCCAGCTCCCTGTGGGTGTACTAGGCACTTGACTTCTCGTTGGACATTCGAAAGACGGACCGGTCAATGTAACGTAGTCACTTGTTTCAAACCGAGTTGGCACGTCAGGGCCTCGGACACGAGCCTTTGCAAAGAAGAAGCATCAGTCTTCTGGTCTTCTCAGAGCTGTGGCAGCTGATGTGAGCGCCATGTTCAAGGCTTGAGGAGACCCACAGGTAGACGGGGTCACGGCTGATATTGTGTATCCGGAAGATGGTCAGGCTCAGTTTCAAATCAGATCAATTTCTAATCTGTTTTTTAAAATTTAATTACGACTTTGAACGTCAACGGCCTCCCTTGGCGGGTCCAGAGCCTTTGAGTATCTCGCTGCTGGCTGGCCCCTCTTGCAATTTCGGATGCTAATACCCGATTTTACGTACCCACCTGGTACCCCAACCTTGACCAGGTCATATCCTCCCCTCAATCCTTGACAGAATCTGCTCTTTCATCGCCGAGGATACCTGTTCTAGGAGGAAGACCCTCCACTGGCATGTGCCTGCCTTGGCTTCATGGGCCACAGAAGACCGTCCATGCGACAGATATGGCATTCAGTACCAAATTTAAGCCCAATGCTACAATACCTACCGGATAAGCTACGGAGACCCGCCAGCAGTTCCCAACAGGTAAACTTTCCCTTTCATCCCTTTCTATTCCTGAG
Source organism: Clitopilus passeckerianus (assembly GCA_944990035.1). Taxonomy (NCBI): domain Eukaryota; kingdom Fungi; phylum Basidiomycota; class Agaricomycetes; order Agaricales; family Entolomataceae; genus Clitopilus; species Clitopilus passeckerianus. The sequence goes on from CALYLX010000059.1 coordinate 365,896, forward strand.
TTGACACCAATTCAATGTGTAAGCTTTCTCCAGGACTTCCAAAGGTAAGATTGGGTCAAGCTCCCAAAGTACGCCTCACTCGTTCGGCCTTGCGGAGGAACGGGTATAAAATGTGCCCCGTCAACCAAGGACGTTCCAGTGTACGGAAAGTTACAAAAGGCAGTGAATTCTGACGGCCGCCCATGACTACTTCCCAACATCAGAAAGGTGTTCGTTGGTTGTTCATCCGTCCCCGAAACGGCGCAAAACATGAGTGAAGGAAAGGTGACAAGGTGCCAGCGTTGAGAATATCAATGGGATGGATTGCCGTATCGGGATCTCAAATTGGGTCACCTCCAATGACTCCAAGACAAGGAAAGCACCATGATTAGGTTGGTAGCCTCCAGTTTCTCCATGTGCTAAACCCTCTATTGAGCGAAGCAGGTCAAGTGGCCTTGGGAGCCATTGCGTCCCCACTGTAAGATCAAGTTCGGTAGTGTCCCCGACGTCTCGTCGAAGTGCTTAGTTGGTCAGATAGCAGGAAAAGGGGTGTATTGACAGGGTGTATGATCGAAATACGCGATGAATACGAACGAACGAATAAACTAGCGAACGAATACTAACTAACGAACTTTATATACGATAAGGTATGCATAACTATATTGCGGATATTTGGGTGGATCCACAGTTAATAAGACGAAACTTGTAAAAGAACGCTGTACTTGATATAAAATGAGCGTTATGAAAAGTAATGTAAATGAATGATGAAATGAACGAAATATCCTAATCTGGCGCTTGATGTCTGATTCCGCACGCAAGTGGGCTACCAGCCTCACACCACTAGGGTTGGGGAAGAAACCTCGCTGACCTTTCTTACCGGTAAGTTACCTGGGTCAGGTCCAGAGGCGAGTCAAAGCTCGAGCTCTGGAGGAGGGAACGATGATGAGGAAGAAGGTGGAGTGAGACCGTAAAGTGGTCAGAAGGGATTTTTGGTTCACACGGCCGGCGGTGAGGTTGGGCTACAATGGGATGCATTGTGGTCTACAGTTCTCGAGACTGCAAAAGGAGACTACTGGAGCAGTCCGGGACTCCCTGGCACAGACTCAAGCTAACTACGAGAGACATTGAGTAGATACTGACTAAAGGAAAAAGAAATGTGTTTAGGGAGGCGGGTGGGAGAGAAATCTATAGACGGTCGATACCGTGAGCACGAGAAGAGAAAGTTCGAATGATGTCTACAGAAGAAGTCATGAGGACTTTTATACATGTCGAGAGGGCAAAGCAGAAGGAGGCCACCGGTGGCCTAGGAGGTCAAAGCATTGTGAACAATGCAGGTGAGGCGCGACGAGTGGTGATCTCTGCTTTGACCTTGGGTAATCATCATTACCCAGCTCAGTTTCTTACCAGTAAGTTACCAGTTACCTACCAACACGTGACCATATTACATAATGTCTTCCGGCTAAAATCCAAGTCAAAAATTCGCGAAAAATCTCATTGAGATGCTCGAATTGGCTTGGAACAAAAGTGATTCGATGATAGAGCAGGGATTAGTACTGCCCATATCAGTTATATCCTTTTACGACCCGTAAGAATCGAAAGGTGCTCAAGACTGTTTTCGGCGAGCTCCGGTGTGCCATCAATCAATTCCAAATGCGGCAGCACTCCGTCGATGAGATACCATGGAGATACCTATGTGAGGCTCTGCATATCTGGGACACTCGCAAGCTAAGTACTGCAGGTATAAAATTCTAAGGACTATATTCGAGCGATATATATATTTCTAACGCAAAAATGCACCAGTGTATCATCATTTCTGTGACTCTCGGATGAAATTACAGATCAGGTGACTACATTGCAAGGTAAGTTACCTACCAAAAGTTTGGCCGACCCTCCAAGTAGGTAACTTACCAGTAACTTACCGGTTATTTACCAGTTATTTACCGCATTCGGTAAGAAACCTAGGTTTTTTCCCCAACCCTAGTCCCCACGAGTCGCGGGAACTTGAAAGTGTGACATCACTCCTCCGGCACGCGGGCCGACTCGACCTCAATATAGAACGACGCTGAACATGAGGCCCTTCAAGCCAATTGAGGGGTCTACAACGCGCTCGGTTGACATCTTGACTTGTTCCTCGACACCTTGGTGCCTACACAACTGCCCTCGAGCCTCTAGACCTGCCATTCCTATAACTCTCGCATACCAACTTACAGAACGGCCTAACACCTCGGAAGTAACGGGCTATTGTCAGCGGCCACCATCGCCGCCTGCGATCGCTTTTATCCATGCATCGTGCCTGGCAGGTAACAGATCTTGTGCTAGAGATCCTTGATCTCGTTGAAGTCCTGTGTGGCTCCAGAAAAGACCTCCTGAGCCTTTCATTGTCAAGTAAAGCTCTGCATGACTTGGCCCTCGATCGCATCTGGTATCACATCCCCCACCTGCGGCCCTTGGTAGACTGTCTGCCAGACGACCTCTGGTGCAAGAAAGAGCAGGTACGTAAGACTTCTCCAAATCATCAAGAACGTGTTTTAGGTGCTCAATCATTAGCTGAAGGTCCTCCTGAGAGATATCCTCCCTTCAGACTGGACCTCGCTCCAGAATTACGCCAGACGAGTTCGCAGTTTCGGAGATGAATGCCACGGAGAATATGACGTTTCTCCCAACGTCTATAGGGCATTGTATCAAGCTTCAGGGGGAAGGTACATTCTCCCAAATTTGAAGAAGCTCATCCTAGACTACGCAATGCTACCGGGAAGGATATTCTTCGCAGACATGCTCCTAGGGCCGAGCATTACAGAGTGCAGAGTCAAACTCGACTCATTCGAAACACATAGCCCTCAGATATCTTGCATTCTCCGGCGATTTCTTTTGCTTACTAGGAGCATAACCCGTCTATCGTCGCTCGAGGAGTTGGACCTTCCTCCCATTCACCATAAAATAGGGACAAATGACCTATCCCACGTATTTTACTTCCTTTCAGCACAGGTCTTGACCAATCTTGCTGTTGGGTCACTCTCTACAAGCGCATTGATTCATATTTCCCGCCTTCCGAGGCTCAAATCCCTGCATATTCGCTGCCACGGAGGAATTATTGTCCCAGATTCCATCGTCGACCTCCAATCAGACACTTGGAGAGTTTCCAGGTCGTTCCCCTCCTTGGAGTCGATCAGGATTGACGATTGCGGCAACTTCTACGTCTGTGAGGCATTTCTCAGAACCGTATCCTCTCCGACTGTCGAATCACTCTCAATTGGCATTGTGGAAAGGCAGGAAGATACAGCGTCATGGGGAGATATCATCGAAACCCTGAGGGCCCGATGGAAAGCCACCCTACGACATTTGACCCTCTCATATACCCGGCATTCATCTTTTCTCTCCCCACAAATCCATACCCTTTCATATCACGACATCTTCGGCCTGTTACATATCTACGACCTCAAAACATTTGGCTACACGAGCTCACACAGTGCGAATTTCGACGACGGCATAGTCGTGGAAATGGCCCGCGCCTGGCCCCGAATAGAGCAACTGAGGCTCAAATATTGGGCAGACCTCTCTGCTTCACCAGTCTCACTACAGGCCATAGCGAATCTTCGTGATCGTTGCCTAAGGTTGAAGTACCTGGCCTGCACATTTATCGAGGATTACACTTTCAGCCAACTTGGAACCGATAGACCAAACGATGCCCTGGAAGTACTGGAGTTCTACAACTGCTCCATCTCCGATCCCCTTCGACTTGCTACCTTCCTTAATGATAGCTTTCCAGGACTGCAGAAAATGGTTGTGTCGGGAACGAGTAGGGTTAACTTCGCTTCATTTATGGCATGGCGCATTGTGGGGAGCATCACAGGGGTGGAATGGACTCGCCAGTACTACTAATGTCACCTCGTAGTAAAACTTGTACATTAATCTTCCCATACGCTCAAGGACTTGCTGATGGACGTGATGCCGAATGAAATCCCTGTAGTGGAGCTCACGAACATCCGAAAGCCGATGCTGGGCGGATGCCAACAGGCAATGAAGTTTACGTAAGGCATTCGGTCTCAACGCTGCCTACCATGGCTCGCCCGTCGTATCCCAAGCCTCGATGGAGGCTTGTAGGGCAGCCTTTGCTATACACAATATCAATATTTGCCAGCTTGGCTGTATTTTTGGTATGTCCAGTCACCGCGAAGGTCGACGTTGTGGCTGATTGATTCTGAAAGTTCGGTTATGACCAAGGGTATGTGCTTGGCCACGAAATTTCGCGATGAGCTGGCGTGAAGACAGTACAGGCGCTAATACAGGTCGACAGAGTGATGTCTGGAATAATAACTGGTCCTCATTTTATCAAGTATTTCGGTGAGCCTGGCCCGATAAAGGTCGGAACAATGGTTTCTGTCCTGGAGATAGGCGCATTTGGTACGTATATCTGTTTCGTTGCTGGTGTCGTCTTTCTGATCATTCTTCCTGGTATAGTGACGTCTGTTGCAACTGGCCGTATTGGAGACCTGATTGGAAGGAAAGGCACCCTGATCATTGGCGGGGTTGTCTTCACTGTTGGAGGTCTGGTGCAAACCTTCACGTCAGGATTTGGGACTATGGTTATTGGACGTATCATTTCCGGCTTTGGAGTTGGCCTTCTATCGTGAGTTGCCACCTCTGGCTTATACTTGCACGCAGAAATAACCAAGTTTCACTCAGGACCATTGCGCCCATTTATCAAAGTGAAATATCACCCCCAAACCACGTAAGCCGCGTCCCCAAGAGTACCCACCGTGTCTTGATAAACTTTGCAGCGCGGTGCCCTTGCCTGTGCTGAGTTCACGGGAAATATCTTCGGATACGCGTTTTCGGTCGTACGTGCCTGGTTTTCATGGACGACGTCATTTGGGCTAATTATGCGCCTCTTCAGTGGACGGACTATTTCTGCTCATACATAGACTCGAACATGGCATGGCGAATTCCCCTGTTCATTCAAGCCGTGATAGGTGCAATCCTGGCTGGTGGTTCATTCTTGATGCCAGAGTCTCCTCGGTAAGTTGGTTAATGGAAAACCTGGCCAATCCTCACTAATGTTGCCACGCTTCAGATGGCTTATTGACGTGGACAAGGACGAAGAAGGCTTGCGGGTTCTTGCAGATCTGCACGGTGGCGACATCGACGACCCCGTAGCTCGACAAGAATTCCAAGAGATCAAGGATAAGGTTATCGCGGAGGTACGTCTCCCGCTGGTCTAGTCGTGCTGCTACTGACTGACATGATATTCAGCGCGAGTCTGGAGAGGCGCGGACCTACACTGCTATGTGGAGAAGGTACAAGAGGAGAGTGTTGTTGGCAATGTCCTCGCAGGCTTTTGCTCAACTTGTAAGTCTTCCATTGACGAGATAGGTTCGTCATGCTAAGTGAGCCCTACAGAATGGAATCAATGGTTCGTGATATCAGACGTGTTCTTCCCGCGCGCGTATACTCATGGCAGATGTCCTGTAGTCATATCCTACTATGCCCGTAAGCACTCCCACCTTTGGACAGACATCTTGAGTTTTCTGACATATCTCCATAGCTCGCGTGTTCGAAGGTTACATACGCCTCTGCTCTGGCTCATGACCTGTATTAACGACATTTTGACAGCTGCTGGTTGGGTTGGAAGGCAAGCTATTCTAATGACTGGCATCAACGCCATAATCTACCTTCTGAGCACGCTGCCTCCGTGAGTTCATCGCCTTGATCCTGATTGCGGGGGCTAACTTTGTTTTAGGTGGTATTTGGTCGATCGTTGGGGTCGACGACCTATACTTCTTTCCGGCGCTGCCGTGGTATGTGCAATCGCTGGTGGTGAGGTGCGACTTGCTGATTTGCTACTTTTCCAGATGACATTGGCGCTGTCGGCAACTGGGTTTTGGCTCTACCTCGATGTGCCTTGGACACCTAATGCCGTCGTGGTAGCAGTCGTCATATACAATGCTGCCTTCGGTTATAGGTATGCCTTCCATCATCATCATCATTTTGCAGATGTTGATATAGTAAACAGCTGGGGTCCTATTCCGTGGCTTTACCCCCCAGAAGTCCGTCCATCCATTGCCTGACCTTCCAACTTGCTGAGCAAGATTTTACAGATCATGCCTCTTACCGTCAGAGCCAAAGGTGTCTCACTGTCTACGTGCACAAACTGGGCATTCAATTACCTGATTGGAGCTGGCACTCCGTGGCTACAAGATGTAATACATTGGCGCCTGTATTTTATGCATGCATTCTTCTGTGTGTGTAGTTTTATACTTGGTTCGTACTGCTATTTTCCCACCATTACAGGGCACTTATTGCTGTCTCTCTAGTATATTTCCGTGAGTGTCCACGAGTGTTTATTGCCTCGTGGTATTCAGAATGTAATCCCCACTACAGTATACCCCGAAACAAAAGGTGTTCCATTGGAAGAAATGGATGCTGTCTTTGGCGAAGGTGCGCCTACTCTAAACCGCATATTACCGGTATTGACTACCCCTTATATCCAGAACCAACGAAACCTACCTTCAAAAACCCAGACACCGCGGAACGTGACACCTTCCTTGGACCCACAACTTCTCCAATCGCGTCATATCCACCGCCAGCGAAGTCAGCTCGACCAACATCAGCAAGAGGCGGATGGCTTGGCCAATTATTTACGCCAAAGTCAGCTTCTTACCAACGAATGCGTGACGAAGAGGCGGAGGAACTGGCGCCACTGCATTCGTCCAGGGATATTGCAGACCAGATAGACGAGGATGGGGATGCGAGATATGACCGCGAGGAACGTGGCGTTCATAGTAGACGATCCTGGGAGGGAAGGAGAAGCCAGGACTCCACATGACGCATAGAGCTTGTAAGGTTCACAAAAACCATGGGTTGATACTAAATACTAATATTCCGCGCAGAGCCACCTATCATACCCTGCTTTGCTGTTATATTACAAGTGCTTTCTGCCTATTCTATGGACTATTTATTTCAATTCTCGGCAGAAGCTCCTGCAGATTAATCCCCGGTTTGGTAAACAACTAGGTCATTGACCGCATCACGACGCCCTTATCTCTTTGGCGAAGGTTCCAGGATGGATCTCAAGCGCTGTCATCAGTTGCCAGATACGGCTTGATCATTACGTTTCCATTGCTGCTCACAATGCGAACCACTCCGAAGCCAGAATTGGGACATGCGTCCTAATGAGAGCGATGGCCTGTGGCAAGACGTTCAGGATTAGAACTAGCATGGCTGAGGGAGCTCTCCAGAAAATATCTCGGTCATGGGGTCATGGGTCGTCGGTTTATGGCTGCCCTTATCCGAGTCGAGCTATTCAACTAATTTCCTTGAAAGATTGGCTTCCTCTGAGATGAGATGACCTCGCCATACAGCAAAATTCATCGTGTCTAACAAGAATACGCTCTGAGTTGCTTCCTCGACGCACAGCTCCACAGTTCTCGAACGCTCGAGGTCTAAGCTCTACAAGTCCTCACAGGTAAAGAAGAAGGCTTGCACCTTGGGAAGCCGTAACCTTGTGATAGGGAGTAGTTCATGCCCGAGGGCTTATCGATATATCGTCTTCTCAAGAGCTCTCTGTGAGCAGTTCGAAATCTATAAAATGCCACCATGCTGAAGACATTCGACATCAAGCCACCCTTGGTACTCCCTCTCCAGCCTCCTTAGACCTTTCGAAGCCATGAAGCTCTCCGTCGTCCTGTTGGCTACTTTGACTGCCTACATCGCTCAAGCTGCGCCTTCGCCTGGAAAGGCTCAGGTATGTCGCATCAAACAGCAGAATATGGTGCACCACTGACAATTTTACCAGGTCAGCCCTGTTGGTACGACCGCCGCCAACGTAGGTTCCTACGTCTCTGGAGAGAAGAAACGCGAGGAGAATGCCGAGGATATCTTCTTCTACAACTGGGGTAAACAAGTGAACAAGCAGGCACCGGAGGAACACGCCGAAGATATATTCTTCTACGATTGGGGCGAGCAAGTAGGGAAGCGGGCACCAAAGGAGCATGCCGAGGACATTTTCTTCTACAACTGGGGCGAGCAGGTCGGGAAGCGCGCTCCTGAAGAACACTCTGAAGATATCTTCTTCTATAATTGGGGCGAGGAGGCCGCCGCTGAGAAGCGTGCTCCAGCAGAACACGCCGAGGACATCTTTTTCTACAATTGGGGCGAGCAGGTCGAGCGTTCAAACTAGACACCCCAGAGAGTGGCCGAGTTGCAACTGTCGTAGCCTTTCGTCTTTTTCAAGTACTTAACTGTGTACCTTCAGCGAATACTTTCAATTAGCTATTAGACTGTGTCATATTATCCACCATTTGCAATGTATCCGTGATCATATATGACCCAAATCGATTTCAAGGGTGGCCGCCGGAACATCAATGATTGGCACGAAAGGCTCAAGAATAGGTATATTCCAACAATTTACTTTGTCCAATCTATAGCTTCGCTTTATTTCTCTTCGCTAATTGTTGCTCATACTTCTCCTGCAGCACTCTCCTCAGCACTTTCCCTGTCGGACTCTTCGGGATCTGTAGTCAAATCCGTCAGGATGCTTCTTGATACGGTTTGAGAACGTGAACATACCAGTTTGACGACCTCAATACCTCCCCTACACCACTTGTACTTGCTCAGGTTCTCCTTGTGCCACTCGTCGAGCTCCTTGGTCACAGCTACTGCACCCAGTTTCCTCCCCTCCTCGCTCAGCACTACCCATGCGCGAGGCACCTTCTCGTCCGAAGTACGGCCATGACCGCTCACACCAGCAACCGTAGCATCGATGATTAGTCGTTTAGGATGGGCGAGGAAGCAATTCTCGATTTCTACTGGAGAAACTTGCGAACCGGAGATTTTGAGGGTATCCTTAGTGCGGTCTGCGAAGCTGTTAGCAGGAAAAAAAACCAATGTGTCAGTACACCATCTTCGAATAGCGGAATTCAGGAAAACTTACAAAAAGTCACCGCCCTCCGTCACCCTGAACGCATCCCCAGTCCTCAACCAGCCGTCGACAAAGGTCTCCTTCGTTGCTTTCTCGTTACCCCAGTAACCCAAAGCGATGTTCCCGCCAGCCAGCCATAATTCACCAACTTCATCGACACCAGCCTCCGATCCGTCGTCGCGGATGAGCTTGGCCTCCATGCCAGGCATGAGGACACCTGTGGACCCTGTGATAGGCTGTTTACCACCCAGAACTCCCGGGAATGGCTGAATGATTGCGGAAATAGTCTGCTTAAACCAGTCAGTTCTATTCGGGATGGAGGAGAACGATGGTGAATACTCACCCCTTCGGACATTCCATAGCCTTCACTCAACCGTGCTTCGCCTGGCATCAGCTTCTTAAACTTTTCAGCAAGGTCTGGTGGCAGGTACGCTGCACCGCTACCGGCGGAGGTCAGGGAGGAGAGGTCGATCTTGTGTATTTGTGGATAATTGACGATCTGATGGATGAGGGAAGGGATGAGAGGAGCAGCGGTTATTTGGTACCTATGCGAAGAGGAAGTTGAGGATGCCTATCGGGATTGGAGTGTCCAGAGTGCACGTACTTAGGAATCGACTTGAGAGCAACCTCAAGATCCCATTGTCCAATTAGGACGTATGTTGATGGTGCCAGGAAGCAACGAAGGGTGAAGTAATGGAGACCATACGTGTGATGAAGAGGTAGAACGGCCAATACTATCGGAAGGCCCTCTGGAGTGTTGTAGGGTGGTGGCTACGCAAAGAGGTGAGGCCCTAGTACGACATGTATGAGGCGCTACGTACCGTATGCACTTGAGAGGTAACGAGACCGTTGATGAGTGCTTGCGCCATAGAGTAGATGATATTGCCATGTGAGATCATCACAGCTGCGTGTGCAACCATTTCAGTCAGTTTGCTGATATCTTCAATAAGCTGACGAAACATACCTTTTGGAAGCCCACTCGTCCCACTCGAAAACACTAGATACGCCAGCGTATCTTTCTTCGCGGGTTGGACGGGGATAACAGGTACCTTTCGGACCCTGACAGTTTTTATGACCTCACTCAGACTCTGGCGGCCCTTGACTGCCCCATCGAGGACGTGGATCTTGCTTAACGGTATCCCTGCTTTCTTTGCCACGGGAAGGGCAGCAGGCAGATACTTGGCATCCACAAATAGCCGCGTGGGCTTAGCGAGGTTGAAAGCATGGTTGAGCTCGAAAGGTGTTGAGTAGGCGGATATTAGAGCGAACGGGATGGTAAGGTATAGGCAGGAGTGAATGAGGGTAATGTAATTCTAGAGAAATTTGGTTCAATTTAGCAACAGGAATCATGAATATCCAAGAAGAAGGCGCACGTATGAATTTTGTCCGAGGACTCCAATAAGTTCACCTTTGCCAGGCTCGATCCCGAGGCCTCCTTCACTCAGAGGTTCGTTCATTCCCGTTGCGCCAAGGCGAATCCTCTCAATGAACTCCTTGTACTTCCTCTTCCTCCCGGTCCGCGCATCGATATAGAGCGTGTAATCCTCAGGCCATTCGGCTTGGTCTGGCCGGTTGAAGCAGAAGGTATGTGTATTTATCTCCGGCAACGCTGGAACTGGCGGGAAAGGGGATGGGATGGGCATATCTGTCGAAATCTATAGCAGTTCGGCCCAGGAGACGTCGTCGTGGGCAACAACCATCGCCAGCTGGTGGCTTTTAAATCAAGTGGTCCATCCTGCGGTTGGCCTCAGTTGCAAAGAGGCGCCGGGTATTCCGGAATCATAGTAGCCGTAAAGCGATCAAACATCAAACAAGCGAGAGTGCACCCGTGGTCCCCTTTGCTGGATCCCCCAGCTGACCTCTTTTTCGGTAGAATTAATGGAGGTAAACCCCAGAAAACATGGATATCTCGCGCCGCAACAACTTTTGACGAGGTTCTCATTGAATCAGCAAAGGGGGAACGGTTTTACCAACCCCACGGGTATTTATAGGTATTTATGTCGACAGAAAATAGGAACGGCATGGACGCCGGTATACCCGAGCATGAAGTCGTCAATCCAACACAGGAGGCTAACCTTGAAAATACAAGATCGATGATATCCTGGTCCTCAACAAGGGTTGTGAACGCATCAGATCCTCTCCGAATCGAATTTATGAGAACCCGAAGAGCATTACACAGTACAAACACGAGGTCACACCAGTATAAATCTACGCCGAGGACCTGCCAACGACTGAATTCTAAGATTCTCTCGGTACACACTCTACCCCCAACACTTCAGACAGCACGTATAAGTCTAAAAGACCAGGTAGCCATCTGCACAGGTGCAATGCCTGAATTGGAGAGGATTGAGCACTATTCATATATCATGCTTCACCTGATTGGAAACTTACCCATTCGCGTATGTCCCGCGATTGCCATGTCCTGCGAGTTGGCATTGGCCGCCGCAGAAGACGTTAGGATCGGTTGGCACTAGGGTTCTTTTCTTGACGGTGGCCCGTTCTTCAACCGCTGGAGCGGCGGAGACCATCGAAATGATGGCTGCGACAAGTGTGATAGTGAGCAACTTCATGTTTGTCTAGAGACTTGGACTGGAGGGTGCTTAGAGAATTGGTAGAGAACGTTGGTTGATGATACTTTGTGTAGTACCTCTCGTCTTTTATACTGCAGGGTGGTGGTACCGGAGTATATGAAATGTATTGAACTACTCAGTATATATTCGCACCCAAGGAATTCCTCATACGCCTCCCAACTCGCGGCCGTGTATTAGGGCTTAAATGAAGAGGCCTAGGTTCGTTAATTGGACAGAGATGTGGCCCCTAAATATGGATATGGTTCCTTGTGTGTTTGAGGACTGCTCAACCAGGAATGCTTTTCACTTTTCCTCCATCTCGATTGAGACGCTGCCGCGTGCACCCTCCGGGTAATCTAACCTTTCTCTTCTCCCTGACTGAGTACGTCGATTCCCAGTACACAAACATTAAGGTAATGCCCTCGGGTTTGGGACAATTCGAATATCGTCGAACTCAGGTCCGGGCCTGAGATCGGCTGGAGTGGCTGGAGTGTTGGAGGACCTAGTTCTACTAAATTGTGAAGTGTTCTGAGGCGGCCTGGTGCTAGGTTAGAAACTGATATATCCGGAATAGAACCGTTATGATTCCACACAGTAATTGTATTTCATCAAATTCCCTAAGGTCGACCAAAGTCATATCAAGTTCAAAGTGCCAAGGCTCAGTACTCAGTTGGTCTAATCATTGTCTCACGCAAGTCTTCGCAAAGCCGTAGATCATTACGCCAGGCATTACGCTGTGATATGATCCACGCTGATTATTGAGTTCGCTTGGTACACATTCTACTCCTAACCAACTCTCAACAATCTAGACAGCATTCAAAAGACTAAAAAGGCTGATAGCCGTCCGGACAAGTACAATGCCTATATGGATGACGATTGAGCACCTTGCATGTATTGTACTTCATCTGATTGGAAACTTACGGTGCCACATATGTACCGTGCTCGCCATGACCCCCGTAGTTGCACCACCAGTCGCAATAAGCGTAGATATCAACTACTACGGTCCTTTTCTCGACAGTGGTCTGTTCTTCAACGGCCGGAGCGGCAGAGACCATGGAGACGATGGCCGCGACGAGTGTGATAGCGAGCAACTTCATGTTTATCGAGAGGTTTGAGAATACGAGGAAGAATGAGAACGCTGGTTGAAGATCTTTTACATGGTATTTCTCGTCTTTTATACTGCAGGATAGTAGTACCAGAGTATATGAAACGTGTTGGAATTTTGCTGCGCAGGGAGAGAGGTATCATGCCGGGCTACGACACCCGCTCCGTGACCAGCGTTCATTCGCGCCCGAGGGACTTCTCATCAACTCACAACTGGCGGCCGTTTATTAGGGCCCAGATGATGAGGCCTAGAATGGTCCATTAAACAGATATATGGCCGCTAACCGCGGATGGGGCTCGTTGAGCCTTCGAAGACTGCTTTACCACTATGAATTGCGCTTTTACTCCACCCCAATTGAGGCGCTGCCGCCTGCACCCCTCCAACTACCCGACCTTTCCCTTCTTCCGTGATGGAGTACATCGATTCCCAGTACTCAAACGTCAAGGTAATGCGCTCGAGTTGGGGAAAATTTGAGGACGCAAAAACGCCATCGAATCCATGCTCGAGGGTGAATTCAAGTTTGGGTGTGGAAGCTGGTGGCGACTCTGGCGAGGTTGTTCTTCGAAGGTCCAAATGAAGAGTTCTGAGATGGCTTGGCGCGGGGTTGGTGAGCAATCCATCTGCAGTGAAATCCTGGATGATTCGGCAGAGTGCCTGTATGTCGGAACACTCCGTAAGGCCGAGATCTACGTGTTCAATCCGGTAGTACCGCTTGAAATCGATTCTAGATTCGCTGTATGTTCAGTTGTTTGTGTTATATCTACGACGAAGGTTCACACACCCGCAATAATCACAGTACTCAACATCCGTCCAAGAAAAGTATCGGAGGGTTTTGATTGAGTCGAGAAGGCATCTGATAATTTGGGGTGCCAAAAATCCTTCCAGGTTGAGCCTACTGAGTTTAATTGAAGGCTGATTTCTGGCGTCGGAGAGGATATTGCAGAATAATATAGGCAGGTTTGAGCTGGTAAGCCTGTGGCTGGGTGGAAGAAGGGATTCGAATTGAACGGGTTCCTCAATGATTCGCCCGCCGACCGCCAGTGTTAGCTCTTCCAACGAGCTTATGGCAACTTGGGAGATGGGACTCCAAGCGAGTTGAAAGGGTCCGCCTGTGATATGCCTGAAGCATAAGCTCTTTCGACCTTGAAAGATAATATTCATCCAATCTAGTCTGCGGCCTGTGAAATAGGCTCCTTCAATCGACAGGGAGTCGAGGTGAGGGGACGTCGGTGTCATGGACAAAATAGCCTGTATAGCCCGACCCAGATAAAAGTCTTGCCTGAAGCCCACTGTATCATTGGGTGGCATACCTAGGTATAACCGCCTCAGAGTTGGCGCAACACTGGAAAGAATGAAGGCAATCTTCTGTGAGCCAGACTCGGGTAACTTGATAAGCTCGCAGATACGATGGCTGGTAATCCTTAGGCAGCGAACGAGTGACGATAGGTGCGGGAAGGCACGAAGGGCGCGGCAAAGCCGTCTGAACTGCCCCCAACCTTGCTCGAGAGTGATATCTGCAAACAAAGGAGCTCGGCAAATCTCCGCCAGTTGTCGAGATACAAGTCCACAACTTCGAAGGTCGTACTGGTCGAGGTACGGCAAGATCCCATAGAAAATATCCACAGGTAGATGAAGGTCGTCTGCTACCATGTCCCTTGCTCAAGTGAATGCTGAAAAGCTATGATCGAAAATAAGTTTTGTACCTGGTGGCCATGGTCATGAGTGGGTGATGACAAACATCGGACCTTGCTGCCATCAACGGTGACCGTACCCTGTTTGGCGTGCCCGGTCCATCTCTATACCTCGAACTCTCAGCGACCAGATTGGCTTCAATTCCATGTTGAATGTTGGACTTGGCAACACGACTTCTTAACAGTGGACACAACGACGACAAAGGTAGCTCGGCTTCGGAGAAATCCAAAATTTCCACACCGGATTCTGGGTCGCCGTCCGCATCACCGCCACCTTCCCCGCAAGCTCCTCCTTCCACTACTGCCACATCCACTGGCCTAGCGCCTCCCAACAACACCAACATTCGTTCTAGAATGGCGATATCGCCAAGAAGCGCAAATTATGAACGCCTTGAAGGCGGAATGGGTCCAAGCCGCGTGCCAGCTAAGCGCTTCGCGTGGAAAAAGTTTGCTATAGGCGCAGCAGTCATAATTGGTCTCGTATGGTTCTTTGGACCTAGGGAAACGAGGTCATTTAAATGGCACTCTGGAGAGGGTGAGCATGAGTATAGCATGATTCATGCCCTGTAGCTGATCCAATATAGAGTATTCTCCTTCAACAGACGTCGACATTGTGCCTGGTCAAGATTCGCACCAACCAGCAACCACCCATAAACCCACTGGTGACACCACTAAGAAACCTCCCCATGACGGTCCCCTCTCGTACGAAACTGACCCTGACCCATCGAAAACCCTCGAATGCACGAAACCCCATACCCCTGGCTCACCCCTCGTGCAATACGCACTCATGATCGACGCAGGATCAACTGGTTCTCGCATCCACGTTTACAAATTCAATA
The DNA here is from genome assembly GCA_944990035.1 of Clitopilus passeckerianus. Classification (NCBI taxonomy): domain Eukaryota; kingdom Fungi; phylum Basidiomycota; class Agaricomycetes; order Agaricales; family Entolomataceae; genus Clitopilus; species Clitopilus passeckerianus. The sequence goes on from CALYLX010000059.1 coordinate 380,997, forward strand.
ACTGTGGGCCGTCACCTAAATACGAATACGAGGTCTTCGAGATGACCCGGCCTGGCCTATCCGATTACAAGGAGAACTTCATTGATGCAGCTAAGTCGCTCGATGTCCTGATGGATAGAGCAGTTAAGACTGTTCCTTCGTCTCTGCAGAGCTGCACCCCAGTTGCCGTTAAAGCTACAGCTGGTCTTCGACTTCTTGATGGCTCCCAGGCTGAGGATATTCTTCACGCGATTGAAGAGCGTCTGAAGCATAATTACCCCTTCCCCCTTGCCAAGAAGGACCCCGTCGTCATTATGGACGGCAAAGACGAAGGCATATATGCCTGGATCACCGCCAACTACCTTCTCGATACCATACGCTCAGATAGCAAGTCCACGTTGACATACGCAGTCCTTGACCTTGGAGGTGCCTCCACTCAAATTGCCTTCGAGCCTACCTTCTCGAAACCGGACTCTGCTCTTGTTGAGGGAGATCACAAATATGATCTCACCTTCGGCTCGAAGAAGCATGTGCTCTACCAACACTCGTATCTCGGTTACGGCCTAATGCGTGCTAGAAAGCATGTTCACTCTCTTGTCGACTTCATGGCTTCCATCAGGATGCAGCAGGACCCGAAGAATGGTGATGTCATCGGAAATCCCTGCCTCTCCCGAGGAATGAAGAGACTGGTCACGATCAAGGACGAGCGCAGTGGCCAGGATAGGAATGTCACTATGGACGGAGAGGAAATCGGTTCCTTCGAAGCCTGTAACAGGATCGTCGAGCTGGTGATGGCTAAGGATGCGTAAGTGCACATCACACTTGCAGTTTGATGCATTTGCTGATTTTCTCTTCATAGGATCTGCGAGGTTAAACCTTGCTCATTCAATGGCGTCTACCAGCCCTCGCTCCTGGACACCTTCTCCTCTGGCAAAGTTCTTCTACTCTCGTACTTCTACGACCGCCTATCGCCTCTGCTTGCCCCTGATGCCACCATCACGGTCTCTACCTTCGCCACCCTCGCTAAAGACGTCTGCCTCGGGCGGGAGCAATGGCTCAAGACATGGGGCACTAACCCGGCAGCGATGGCGGAGCTGGATGACAGACCAGAGTACTGCCTGGATCTGACGTTCATGTATGGTCTGCTGAGGCTGGGGTATGAGTTTGAGGATAATCGAGATATTAATATCGGGAAACAGATCCAGAACACGGAGCTGGGTTGGTGTCTCGGTGCGACACTGGCATTGGTTGGAGGAGAGTTGACGTGCAGAGTGTAATGGACTTGGATATCAGGATAAACTATTTTTATGGATTTTGATAGAATATATCTCTTAATCGCCACATGTGCCGCTTTTGGAAGGCTTTATGTCCAAAACCTGTCCTCAAGTGGTCAGTTTTCGCTTAATTAGGCAGCTTTGGGGCGAACTACATAGTGCTACACGTGACTCGAGAATCCAAGGCAAAACCTTTCACTGCCACTTCTGTCAAGAGTGGCCCACTTGTCGACCGTCACCCGCCGTCCTGCGAAACCCAAGCATCGGACTTCCTCACTTCTATTACATGGTGGCTGCATGCGGCTATAGCCTGCATATGTCTCGAAACTTATGTGTACGGACGGTGCAAATGTTTCCCTTTTGCTGTGCCGTACATCTGGCTCTCATTTCTCATGGTATCTCCAGCCTCATTCGAAGCTGCCCAGGGTTGTGCTTATCAGCGATAGCACCCACGGAGTCTCCTACCGAGGCTGACCGTAATCCGGGGCTGAGAGCTTTGTACTCTCCAACCCGGATGCGGACGCCATTATTTGAATTGATCATCCGCAAATCCTGTTACGAGTAACGCGGCAAGCAAAGTTGATATATTCATATCTTTGAGCTCCAGGGAACGTGCTACTTCGGACTATAAATAAGCGCTACTGCGTTCCCAGCATACAAATACTATGGCTGACAATCCTAAACTCGAGAATCGCGGCATGGACCCATCTCCTTGCTCGTTGTTCGTCAACACCGCCCCTTGGACCTCGCTCTGAGGCAATCAAGAAAGTGACTTGCCGGGCGTGGCTCAGATGTTTCGCTCCATGTCTTCGCCCATTGAATCACTTGACTTGACACCTGAAGACCTTGCCCTTATAGATGGCGTTCGGCGCTTGTGCGTCTTTTCTCTATCACGGAATAGAATGCAGAAATTGACCTCTTCATAGGGAGACAAATGTTCGATTTCTCATCGCTGCTTTTGCGATCTTGATCTTCGATCACATCCTCACATTCGGAGAGGAGGTAAGGATTCCTCTATCCCCCGTTTAACAGACGTGATATCAATTACACCAGGTGGAGAGGATATGGAAGGCAAAGTTTGGCCTTGCCACCGTTCTCTTCCTCATTAATCGGTATATCAACCCTTTGGCCTTCCTCATAACAATCTTTGGTAGGTGAGGTCAATAACCATGCGATTTCCGCTTGCTCATCGCTTCGCAGGATATACCTACCCTCACTGGCCGCAGACCGTAAGTACTGCCTTCTGTCCGTATAAGCTCTCGAAATTTTAACATGAATTGCATGGTCGCAGAAGTAAGCCCGAGATTGTGTTATATCAGATCTTTTTGTTGAGTAGTTCAAAGTTGCAATCGATTCGTGGCATTTGAAGGCTCCGCCGCAGCCGCTGTAGTTGCTGGTGAGTTCTTTCGAGATTATCAAGGCACGCGCTTATCCGCTTTTTAGTTTGTGAGCGTGCGTCCCCTTCCTCCAGGGCAAATTTACAGCCTTGTTCACCCTTTTTCAGTGATTATGATTATGCGCGTCTATGCACTTTATGGGCGAAATTTTCTACTTCTATCGTTTTTGCTGCTCCTATGGTCGGGTCAGATTGTGGCAGCTGGGTTTGGCCTGGCTAGTGGTTTCGGTGAGGGTTATTTTCAACTTTTCGCCATTCAGATATAACCTGATTGTGCTTCAGCCGCTCAGCTACCCCCTGGAATGGACTGTAAGCCGACCATCATTTATGAATGATTCTCCTTTCATCCTGACATTTTCCACGTAAAGTCTGCGTCCTGACAGGGAATCATCAAATTTTTGGTGAATTTGAAGATTAGTTGGTCTTATCTTTCTTATTCTGACATATTGCACAGCTGCTCTCTGGATCGGCCCGTTGATCACGGACTCGGTCCTGTTCCTACTTACACTCTATCGGTCAAAGCAATACCTGAAAGAGATTGGATACGTCCAGTGGGTCATAAAGCGTCCTCAATGATGGCGGTCTCGATATCTTTGATTTAAAGGTCGTATTCTTTCCGAGTTCAAAGAACCCTGTGGGTGCTTGTCCGAGATGGCGCTATCTATTTCTTTGCCATTTTGCTGGTAAACGTTTTCAGCATCCTGGTATTCTTCGTGAGTTCTTATAATATCACCTCAGACTGAGCCGAAATAACAGTTGCTTCATAGCTTGGCCCCGAAGATATCAAGTCTCTTGGAGGCCCTTTCTGGCAAACCATAACCTCTGTCATGGTTTCTCGTCTCGTCTTGAACCTACGCGCATCTGCTACGACTACCGAAGCCGTTATTCACGGAGTCTCAGGAATCTTCGACACAAGAGTGATCGACAGAAGTACTGGACATAGAGGACCAGGGTCGTTCATTTTCTTTAGGGGCCAAGGTATAAACCCAGAGGTCGGCACCGAGTACACTATATCCTCGTCTACCCTACCCTCTCAGCGGTAGTGATGAAATAGCAGGGCAGACTTCTGACGAGAAGAAATGTATGCTAACCGTCGCACTCCCATTTAACTCTTATTCACGTGCTTGAAGCAGGACATCGTGATAAACTGTAAACTCCAGCTCGCATACAACACGAGCTTGGAATGCTCTGCAGTATTAACCAGACGGATGCTGTGTTATACTGGCCCGCCGAGAGAGGTTTCCCTTGTCCTAATGTAATGTTGTCTCGGCGTTTTTTACGAGCCAAGTGTCGGAGGCGGAATGCTGAGCTGAACTGCTGTATCTGTTAGAACTAAGGACATATCTGCAAGATACGGCGGGGGGTGTATGGCTAATATATCAAGCAAGGAAGGGTTGATTTGCGAAGGATCGCCGTTGGTTGGACACGGGAGTTCGACAACGACTTGGGGGGCGTAGTATGACATCAAAAAACTCTTGGGATCGACCGACGACCGATCACCAATACAATTGCCAAAAGATCACATACGAGTTTGCATCTCGTGCCACCTGGTCTTACCGCAGGCTGCGGGCGAGTGCTAAATATGCGCATTCGGAGAGAATCGCAGACGAAATTCAAGAGAACAGGGTTAGGAAAGAGCCCGATTCCTAACCCCGCCATCTCTGAATTTGCCTTCGAGATCAAGTACCCCATCAGTTCCGTGATCTCCGTCTCACTCCTCGTAAACCTTTTGCAACAATCTTTGATTCCTGTTGGGAATGTTTGAAGTAGCCTTCGATCCTTGTGGTAGCCGAAAGTGCAGAGTTCATAGTTGCTGTGGCAGCGTGGGTGGTTTACTTCCCAGAGCGTCGACTTCTCTGACCTCCACAGATCACGCCACTGACAAGCGCTGGATGCCGCGTGGAATGGCCATGTCATAAAAGAAGCTTCGAAAGCGAGAGACGTCCCACGTTGCCCACGTCCATGTCGTCCCAGTCACCAAGCGCAGAGGTGCTGGCCGCCGCTGCACAACGATTGTGAGTGTTTGCTGAGCATTGGGGAAATGTCATTCCGAGATTCTATCCTGATCTTCAGGGAGACAAACGTTCGTTTTCTGATTGCGGCCTTCGCTATTCTGGTTTTTGATCATGGTAAGCAGAGGTCCCTCGTAAGTCCTTCTCAGTTGATGGAAATCTAACGCAACACGACAAGCGATAACCTTTGGTGAAGAGGCAAGTGGGCAAAATACAGAATCTAGATTCTCGATGAATCTAATCTTTACCAAGGTTGAACGAATATGGAAACGGAAGTTTTCAGGGGCAACGATCCTGTTCTTGACCGTCCGCTATGCTACTCCCCTCCAATACATAATCGTTATCACAGGTGCTCATAGTGTTTACCATTCGGTTTTATTGGTTTTTTAACATGTGGCTAGGATATATATTCCCTCGCTGGCCGTCATCAGTAAGCCCAACGCTTTACCCACCGAGCCCAGTCGCTGAACCTCTGGCCGCCGTCTAGACGTTAGTCCGGCTCTCATCGGAAATACATTCCCGCAACTCAACCATTGTTCGCCCAGTTGTCGAAAATTTGTAGCCTTCGAAGGGTCTTCTGCTGTGGCTCTTGTGGCAGGTATTTGTTCCTTTCGGCTACATCTATCGCTTGGAGCTCAAGCCCTCTTTAGTGTGCGAAAGTCAGTGTGGTGCTCTCATCGGGATCACGCACTAAATGTCTTTGGAGTAGTTATCATGATTCTCCGAGTGTTCGCACTGCACAACAGAAGCTTTCCACTGTTGGGCTTCCTTCTCGTGCTGTGGGCTGCGCAGGTTGTAGTTTCATCTGTGGGCTTGGCTTCGGGAGGAGGTAAACTTCAGCCCAGCCTTTCATGCAAGCCACGCTCTAATAATCCCATGATAGCTGCAGACCTACCTGCCGGCCTTGACAGGGGTGAGGTCTCTTCCCTTTGCGAGCACCAATTATATCTGACAACTGTACTGTTTCCAGTGTGCGTCTTGACGGGGAAGGGCAAAGCATTTGGTATATCACACTGCTTCCAGGCTTATTTCTCCGATATTGACTCCAGTCGCTCCTTCAGCAGGAATATGGATAGCACCGCTCGTCAATGATTCTATTCTGTTCCTACTCACCCTGTATCGATCAAAGGATTATATTATGCAGCTTCGTGTACAGTGAGTCCTTCTAGGTTTAGATTTGTTGAATCTTCTCTCATTATTGTCCCAATAGATATTACGAGGCCTTCTTTCAAAGAACTCTATGGATCTTTCTTCGTGACGGGACAATATACTTCCTCGCGATCGTCCTAGTCAACCTTTTCAGTATCCTCGTATTCTTCGTGAGTCCAGCCGTGTGGGATAATCTGCCCCCTAGCTTATCTTCTGACCGCAGCTCGCTCCTGAGGACTTCAAATCACTCGGAGGACCTTTTTGGCAAATCATAACGACGACCATGGTTTCTCGCCTGGTCCTCAACCTTCGTTCTGCCGCAGCGAATGACGTTCTTATATACCACAATCCTTCGATATTTGATACCACGACCCGAATAGTCAATATGACTCTTGGGAATCTGGGAGAAGACCTGGAGTTAACATTCCGAGATGGGTCCAGCTCACTGAGAGCCACGCCCCCGGAAAGCTTGGACGTCCCTTTGACAGAAATCTCCCGTCAGAGATCAGAGATGGTCTAAGGGCTCTAAACCTGATAGGTGAGCTCAAGGTGAGCTAACTGATTGCGTGGCTCAAGGTGTTCCTTGACTTACCTCGTCGACATGCAGACTAAGGCTCAAGTTATGGCGGCTTTCTACGCCACAACTTGTTTACCGCGCCAGCCTGCACCGGGTGAGGTTGGGAGGCACTCGAAGCGCATGGCGAGGGAAACATATCTGCTGTAGCCACAGATGCAGAATAAATTCGTGGCAGAGGGCGTCAAGAGGGTACCTTCGATCGGCGTTTTAGGGTGAAGGTCGGAGGCTTTTGGTACAGTATCTTGGCATATAACTAACATACTAGTATGACGTCGTTCTACTATCACTTGACGGTAATCATCCCCAATATGAATGACCCCAATGATAGCACGGATCGTGCATTCTCTGGGTTCATTTCAAGTAATTAGGAGTGGCCAAGGGCGCACATGTACTACCATAACCGCTGCGATACCCACGACGAAGGAACATCTCACGGAATAATGCACTACTAGATTGTGATCTACATGGATTTAGAGGTGTATTCTCCAAGTCGAAATGGTTGAAAGGCCACTTCTAGCAAATTTGTCCACAGGCCCGGGAGAGCGATCAAGACCTCAACAAACCCCGTAACTCGCTTAGCAAGAGCAATCTTCCTGGCTTGAAATATAGTCAGGAACTCCCTGGTCAGAGTCCGCAAAATTGCTGCAAAAGATTTGAAGTTGAAGCCTACGTTCCCAATTTCGACCCACTGAGTCGCACCGAAACGTACCAATCGACGAGAACCATGGTGAGGGTATCTCATAAGAAGCCAAGGATGTGGAAATCGACTGCATTCAGATCATATATTAGGAGGGTGAACGATAGACACGGAATAACAGTTTCATCCAACATATATCAACCTCCAAGAAACCTTCGGCCTGGATGCTATCCCGCCTCTGGCGCGAGCTCTAAATTGGGACTGCGCCCAGGAGGTTCGCCCTAAGCTCCCAGAGGCGATAGGTTGACCGAGGCTACGAATTCGGCGTTTTTACTACGCCTTGAAAGGACCATAGTCTCCGCTTGAGAGAAAAGTGATGGATCCAACTCCAAGTGGTCGGCATAGAGACCTAGATATATAAGCCTCGGAAGGTAGTGCTGTTCGTCAGATACCTTCAAGTTCTCTATAATTGCGCGGCAGCCGGTGATTGAAGTCCCAATAGTTGTGATCCCCAATCTACGCAAACCGGGGACGCAGCTGAACAGAGACTGGATCTGCTCTTGCCGTTCGATGGAGATACTCCGCATGGTGAGCTCGGTAAGGGAGCATTGGGAGCGTTGAAGGAAGGATATAACGTTGGATAGACTTATATCGGGACCCATTGCATGCCCGTCTATCAAAAGTACTTCGAGACTGGGAGCTGTGAGGTGATCAAGATGTGCGCGGTTTGCTGTGTCAAGTATACGAAGGGAAAGACGTGTTATATGGTCTCGAACCAAATTATGTACAGTCGGGTCTGTAAGGCGACCCGATTGGCATCGAAAGACCTCTAATCGGCGAGCAACGCTGAGAACACCGCCGTCGTGCTTCAGGGGAATGTCGAGTGTGTGTAGTTGGTGGAGGGGAAGATTAACTCGGTTGGGGCCAATTATAATCGCTTTTTTCAGTGAAGGAGTTACTTCGAAGACACTAATATCCTGGGGCAAACGCATTCCTTTAAGTGAGAAATGTAATTGGGTGAGAAGCGGTAGGTTTCCACGGATTTGTTGCAATTTCTCCATGAGGTTGTTTGGGGTGAGCAGCAGAAGATGAACATCTTTCCACCGACTACAAGAAGGGATTAGGATTTCAAACAGCTGTGAAGCACGAGGATTGCGAAAGGCCGCGAACTGTAAGGAGATCGGGAGTGGATCCGAACGCTTGATCGCGAGCCGTACAATATCATCGGTAGGGTAGCGTATTTCCTTGTTTTGTCTGCAGAGGTAATTCAGGACTATTTTGGACCAAAGGTCTTTCTGAAGAATGCAGATCCTTTTCCAGCGCTTGCAAACCCTGGTCAATAGCCATGGCGCCAGTGTTGGAGCAAACGACCCTTCTGGACGAGCAAAGCCGCCGCGAGGGAGACAGTTACGGAAGATCTCCTCAAGGATTTCATCGGGAAAGCTATCGATGAGCCCGATCGTCGGCGATGAGCACATCTTGGTGGTTCCGTGTATTCTCAACGAAATTGCGGAGCTTTGTTTTGCACAAGTTGGGCGCTAAGCGAGGTAGCTAGGTCTAGGCCCTTACGGCGATCAGATAAGATAACGGTCGTTTGACCCAATCTCCAGGTCGTCTGGCGCAGCATCCTCTATCCTTGTCTTCACGATCCTCCGTAGTTTCTCGTATTCTGTATCATGGTAAGCTTGAAATTTATTCTGTGGTAACCAAATATCTTCGTGCTAACTTCAACCACTTATGAATAGTCGCAAACTGTTGACATCCCGCAATCCATCAAGGCTGCCCTGCGCAAATTCCGATTTGCGAGACGTAGCTCAGGGAGTGCAGCGATAGTAATCAAGATCAACAAGGCTACGCTGACAATGGAGGAGGTGGAGCAGTTTGACGACATTTCGATCGAGGAACTGGCAGAAGGTGCGTTCCTCTTCATTCTTTTTCTATAAATTGTAACACTCGCACAATCGCCCTGGAACCTCAACCTCTACTTCTGTTATTTACACCTTCGTGTTGAACAGAGCTCCCGGAGAACTCACCGCGCTACGTTGTCCTCTCTTACGAGCTCAAGCACTCAGATGGACGCACATCTTTCCCCCTCGTCCTGATAAACTGGGCACCTTCGACCAGCGAGATCGGGCTGATGACGCTCCATGCAAGTGCATTGCTGAACTTCCAGAATACCGTAAGCACTACCTGTTTGTCCAGGGCATCTCCGAGTTATGCTGATGGCTGATATTGACAGGCGGATGTAAACAAAGTTATCGAGGTCAGAGATGGACCGGAGGGCCTGACAAAGGAGGTGATAGACACGAAGTTGTTGGGCAAATAAATCTAATAATATCTTGAACTCTCGACTTCCTTTTCGTACACGGTTCATGACGCAGGACACAGACGATAACTTGTGTCTCTAGCTGAGGACTCTTCGGTTCATACTTATAATTTTATCTGTCTATCTATTGATGATCTCTATAACCATTCTTTCTCGTAAGAGGGTGTCTTTCCCTATCATAAATAACCGAAAACCTGTTATCCACGAGAGCGAGACTGGCCTTCAAGGCCTCGTCCTCCGGGCCACTGAGCCATCTCTTCCGAGGCCCGACCGGTCTTCCGATCCACCTTCGGTTTATTACCGGCTATCATCAAGCCAGGTTTTCTCGTTCTGCCATGATCACAATCAACCTCCTGGCAGTGGAAGTCAGCAGAACTCAAGTCGAACTCACCTCATGGAAACCTAGAACGATCCTGAGATAGAAAATTGTGTTAGGAGGAGTGGTCAAGTGTTCTTGGAGAAAGGACAGCTGACCTCAGTCGGTTAATGTTGCATGCTTCGATGGAGAGCAGGCGGGCCGTTGCTTTGCTGGCTTCCGCTGGGTTTCAGGGAGAAAAGACGAAAAGAAGCAGTGCGACGTCTCGGGAGCTGTGAAGATTTGACATATAAAGGGTTGGAGAAGCGGGGATTGAGAAGCTGAGAGAATCCATTGGATCTCGTTGTCGTCAAAAACAAATGGTGAGGATCGAACTCACGAGCTCTTGCAAGTTATTCTTTTACTGATGGGTTTTTCCCATAGCGCTATTTGAGCCCTCTCAGAGTTCTTACCCCTATTTTCGCTGTGCAAACGGCGTTGGGTGCTTCTTGTAAGTGATTACCCAACTTCCCTGACTTGGTTCTTCATTCGCTCTCCCCGACGCTTCTTTCATATACGTGTGGTTTTCTAACTCAAGCGCTACTCCAGTGCAACCTACCTTATACAAACGTCTCCCCACCGGCTCGATTAAGCCAGCAGGATGGGCGCTCGACCAGGCTCGTATTCAGGCTGACGGCCTGGCGGGGCACCTGCGCGACTTTGGCAGCTAGTGCGTATTCATATCTTGATAAACTCAAGATGGACTAACCGTGGGTCTCCTCCAGTGTGAATGGCTCTATCTGGGTCAAAGGAGGATCCATCGAATATAGCGAGATGCATGAGGCAGCTCCGTATTGGTTGTAGGTCATCTCTAGTTCGCCTCTTGGGCTTCAAAACCTCATCTTCCAATGCAGCAACGGCCACGTCGCCCTCGCGTTCCAGCTCCAGGACCAGCGCTTGATAGCTCAAGCGCGCGACTTCCTCGATTATAACTTGGGCAACCAAGGTTCGGACGGCTGGATTGGGCCTGAGCCGTACCTTGCGAATGCCACCGTGCCGCGACTGGTTTGGCCTCGATACTTGGTCTTGCTGGGATTGATCGTGAGTATCCTTATCGTCAAACTGAGTTCTTCAGCGGATGTTAATTGCCGTATTTGGCCGGTAGCAATATGCAGAGGCGGACCCCGGCCAACACGACAGAATTGTCACTGCCATGCACAAATTTGTGGCGTATGCGAATACCCTTTGGAAGAATAACCAGCAGGGTTTGCCGAGCCAAGGCTTCCAGTTCGATTATCAGTATGTCAGATGGGAGGAGGTATGTGATTTCCATAGTCTCTGGGCTTCGTCTGATTTCTAATGCTGTTTGGAAATAGTTCTTGTACTCCCTTCAATGGCTTTACGACAACGCTCCACAGGGGAAAGAAGCCCTTCTCATCGAAACGATGCAACTCGTCCGGAACCAGGGTTATTCCTGGAAGACGCAGTGGTACACAAATGCTGCTTTCCCCAAGGCTGCGGTCACGACTGGCTTTAGCCATTCTACGTGAGTTCCTTGCTTTGGCATACATCCTATGAAGGGATTCTGATTCGACTCGACATATGTATAGCCATGGTGTCAACAACGCTGAGGGTCAGTGTGTTCATCAAGCTACAGCGAGACTTGATGGCTGATACTCGATTCCTTTGACAGCGTTGAAATCAGAAGCCTTAGCATGGCGTTTCACGAATGATGCCTCCGATAAACAGAACACGTTCGACCGGTTGAACCTACTCTACGGTTATCACGGAAGGGCCACTGGTGAGTCGCTTCTCCGTTATGTCCGGCTGAAATCTCACATTTTGGCAATGAACAGGTACGTTCTCAGCAGACGAACATCTCGCCGGTATGGATCCTTCCAGGGGAACGGAGCTTTGTACGATTGTGTAAGTATTTCTCCGGATACTCAGGAAAGGCTGGGCATTGACGAGATTCTGGTATAGAGAGCAAATATTCTCCCTGGCTACGATTTACCAGACCTTTGGAAATAACTCGGTTGCTGATAGGGTTGAGAAGCTCGGTATGCTCACGTCATCACCCTCTCATGACATTTTGGGCTAAGCGGTTCTTTTGGATAGCGTATAATGCCCTTCCTGGAGCTATTACGCACGATTGGTGGGGTATGTTCTGGAAATATAATATTACCTCGCCTCTTTCTCTGACGAATCACCCATGCAGCCCATCAATACGATGAAGAGGTCAACCAGATTTGGGCGAAGAACATGGATCCCGCTCCGTGGGGTACTAACAGCGGAAATTCGAACGTCTTCGGCTTTGAACCGTAAGTCTCCTAGGTGTTTCTTCGGTACAAGCAGAGCTACTTGCTAACCTAGTTTGTCTCTTTGAACAGGAACTACCCCTGCTGCACGGTCAATCACCCTCAGGCATACCCCAAGTTCTGGGCACATGCGTTCTTCACGAACCAGGCTGGGAATAGCTTGTTACATGTGTTCCTCGGACCGGCTACTTATACCGGGGCTATCGGAGGTTCCAATAACGTTAAAGGTATGATATTCCCCCTTCTGATCATTAGGCTGATGTCTGAACACAATACCGCAGTCACTGTGGACACCCTGTACCCATTCGGCTCGACGCTCAAGTATACCATCACGGCGAGCAATGCATTCACCTTTGGCGTGCGCATTCCCGACTGGGCGAAGAGCAGCGCTAGCACGATCTCGGTGAACGGTGGTGCTGCTGCCGGTGTGAAACCAAACTCGGAGTCATTCCATACTGTTTCGGTGAGTTCTGTTACCACATGCTTTCCTTCCTCCATCACTGACTGTTGACATAGGTCAACGCAGGGACTACGACTCTCTCGGTGTTCTTGAATGCGCCGCTCCAGGTTGAGACGAGGCAAAGTGGTGCAGTCGCAGTGACTCGTGGGGTAATTAATTATGCGGTCGAGCTGAGCTATAATGATACCGTGACAACTGGAACTAGGTTGGTGCTATTTTGTTGACCTCTTCGGATCCTCATGCTGACGAGCCATCCATTTCTTTAGGAGCGGTCAAGCCCTCAACGACGTCAAGCGATTGTACCCAAACGCCCCAGCTCAATACCTAACCTCCGTATGTCTTGGATTCCTCTCCTACCCTTTGACTATCCGAAACCAATGTCCTTCTCAGACCGACTCCAACACGAAGGATCACACCCTTCTTCCGACCACAGAATGGCGCATTGCCATCGACCCGTCCACCATCGTCGTGAAGGACACTTCTAGCACCCTCACCAAGCTGCCTTACTACGTCTGGGCTCCTGGCAGCAGTCCAGTTACGATGACAGCTAAAGGCTGTCAGATCAATTGGGGCCTGAACAAGGGAACGGCTGCTGCTCCTCCGACGAGCCCGAATGCGTGTGTGGGTGCGAAGGTAGATGTGAAGCTCGTGCCGTTTGGGGCTGCGAAGTTGAGGCTTGGGGAGGTGCCGACTATGAAGGTGTAAAGTGGAGGTTTCTTGTGTACGATGTAACTCGTTTCCATACATCGATCCTTTCTCTAAATGATACCACTTCTTGTCCTTACAACACCCAGAATTTTGTTCAGTCATCTTGCTTTCTTCAGAGTGCTAAACCCATTGAACAATGAAGGGTTCTATCGTATTGCGATAACCCAAGCTACAGCCAACGGTAATCCACCTGTACAAATAAAACGTCCCAACTTATATATAACTCAACCTACTCCTCACAAAACAAAATTCCTCAACCCTCACAAATGAATCTAGAATCTCCCAAACTCTCCCTTCAGCTACTTCGAGTCGTTCCTCTCGAAACCCTTCGTGTCCTTCTATCCACAATCAAAATACTTGCCTCATCTGCGTCAAGCCCATCCTCCACAAACCTTCTCCTCATTCTATCTCCCTCCTCCTCTCCCACCTTCGGAACCCTCACAAGCGCCAAACACATAAACGCGCAAAGCACCGTCAAAACCGATACGTAGAAGATCGTCTGCGGGTGCGTGCGCACGGTAGCCATGTAGATGATGCCGTAGATTGCTGGGCTTATGATTTGCGAGCTAAACAACGTGCCTCCATATCAGAATCTTTTCTCTTCTTTAGAGTGGGGAGGGAAGAGAGAAACTCACGAAAGCGACTGCACCAAACTCAACGCCCCGAACAACCTCCCCGTCTCGACGCCGCCCTTCCTCATGTACATTCCCACTCCGACACTCTGCAGCGCGGGTGAAAAGCCCGAGCCGAACGCACCCAGTACGCCTGCAATGCCGAATGCTTTGGGGTTGTCGGAGAGGAGGGCAAGGAGGGTGTATCCGAGTAGCTCGATGAAGAGGGAGACGCGGCAGAGGAACATGTCGAAGGAGGGGGAGTGGAGTTCCTTTTTAATTGTTGCTGGCTCTGAGGAGAGGAGGGGCTGGGTTTCGGATGAGGAGGAAGATGAGGAGGGGTGGGAGTCGAGCTGAGGCCGGAAACGGGGGTTGGGGATCTCGATTATGTATGGTTTTGGTTTGAAGATCTTGATGATAACAGGGAGGATGATCGTTGCGAATATGCCTCTAGTGATGCCTATGAGGCTGAGCCAGTAGCCAATCTAGTATAAAGCGTTAATTGCTGCTTCAACGAGGCTCAAACCGACGACATACCTCTTCCGCACCCCACTTGAATGTAGCCTGGGCATATTGGAATTTATATGTGTATGCTCCCTGTTAAGATGTGGTCAGTAAAGTTATCAGAGTTTCGAAGGCCAAGCTCACCATAACAGACAATGCAATCCCATACGCCGTAATCAACAACAGTAAATTATAATCCTTCTTCTCCTTCCCCAACCCAGTCTTCCTCTCATCCTCCACGAAGACCGTCAACGGCCTCACCACTCCTATCAAGAACTTCTTCGTCCTCCTCACGAGTCCCCTTATTTTATTTCCATCGCCTGCACCATCCTTCGCCCGTTCCATATCACGTCTATACTTCTCCCTCGCCTTTTCAATCTGGCTCTGGAGCAATGATTCCGGGAGAACGAATAGAATAAGGACGATTAATAAGAGCTGCATGGAGGCGGAAACGTAGAATACTGAGAGCGTGTCCTGTGTGAACCGGACGAGGAGAGAGCCGAGTGAGGGTCCAATTGCGAGGCCGCAGAATATGAGGCCGACGGAGAGGGAGAGGATCCGAGAGCTAATATACACATTTTATATCAGTTTAAATGTGCTAGATAACAGGGGAGGAAATACATACCGATCCGCCTCACTGGTCATATCACTCATATACGCGGTACTCGCTGCCTGAGAGGTGATTATAGTTCCCAGAAGTCCATCCATAGAGGATCCGACAAGTATGAACCAGTATCCGCCTGGGAGCCGGGACACGTTCAGGGTGGTGAAGATGAGACTGGCGTCCGTGATGAAGGTTCCGATGATTGAGAGGCCCATAATTTTGAGGCGGCCGTGTCGGTCCGAAAGCTAATTGGGATGGGTTACATTAAGAATGGATGGGTGGATGACCGAGAGTGTAAGGAGACGTACCGAGCCCCACCAGCCTGTTGTGAGGCAGCATAGGATGCCATTCGTGGTTACGATAACTGCGGGGCCGAGTTGAGTCAGAATTTCGTGTATTTATTCAATTCGAAGAGGAAGAGGAGTTTACCAGCGGTCAATTTGGCAACTGCAGCTTGGACGATAGGATCCGATGCACAATCGTCCCCGGCTCCATCAACAAGCTTCCCGAGCACGGATAGGAGAAAGCCGGGTTGACCACCAGAAATATCTGGCCTGTGAACGCTACACGCAAGTTGGGTATAGATCGCAATTCTGGGGGCCATCGTTGCGGTCATTGGGATGGTCAAGAATGGGAGGATGGCTAGCTGCCTGAGTATTCGTCCAAAGCTTTGATTAGTCTCGAGTCCATCGGCGAAGTGAGGTGAAAATTACTCACCATCAAGGCGAAGGACGCTTCCACCACGGCAAATCCCTGACGGATTCCATTCGTTCACGGTACGCAGCATCCGTGTCAACAATGTCATGCTCTACCTGTTCACCCTCAACTCCTCTTAGATGATTAGGAAACTCTCCCAGCAGCTCTGCAGCGGACTCGTCCATAGAAACAGGTCCTTCCGGTGCTACCAGCGTTTCTGGGCTTGGGAGCAGACTCCCCGAGTTCGAGGCAGCCATGATGAGGGTTATTTAACAACAGCCGCTGCAACGTTGACTGCTAGTCCCCATTATGAGTCCACGCTGCATCTGAATTGTTCGACTGCATCTGTGGCTTGGCACTGCGGCACAGCATTCTTCCCTTCTGCGCTTCTGATCAAAGTGTCAACTTCACGTCAGCTGCCTTGACAAAGGGCTTCTATCTTATCAGATACGCCGTAGATGTCCCAGGCACCACGCAGCTGCGATGACCAAGCGCCAACACCTCCATACGTACGAGTTTTGTTCGGCTTATGGGCTCAGTTCTTTCCCTTTAGCTCCTCCTCGTACATCATGGCCACCTCACTGCCTGTCAAGTCTCCGCCATACTCTCGCTCGACTTCGCGGGAATCCAGGAATTCAACTTATTTTCCAACTCAACCGGATGGATTAGTCGTACCCGATGGCGCAGTCAGCGAGCGAGCTGCAGAGCTACTTGGAAACTTATCGAATGGCAACGGACAGCATGCTGATATGGACGCTGCGTACCAGGCAAGGAAGGACCACGCAAAAACTCTCCCTTGGTGGAAGAGACCTTCTCCTTGGTGGTGAGCCCGCCCTTCCGCGCCCCAGGTACAAATTCAATTTCGGGCTGATAGGTGGACAATTTAGGATTCTTGGGATGATGCCCTTCTCGGCGATAGCAATGTCCGCAACGCTGGCTCCCAAGATTGAGATTTACACTTTGCTGGCGTGTAGCACGCACAAGCCAGATATCTTCAGGCAGACTTTGCCTACCTTGGGCGGGATGATAGGGGTTATCAAGCCTATAGGCGATTACCATCCTATCATTTCACCAATCCCATCCAATTCGACGTTGTCGACACTCGCGCATGCTTTCGAGGAGACTATGGGTTCGCAGAGTTGTGCATCTGACCCGACTGTACAAGCTGCAGTTGCGAAACTTACTGCGGGTGGGTGTCTTACCAATCTCTCTTAGGCTGCAGCCACGCTACAAACGTTTTGTCACCATCCTGCCGCAGACGCGTCTGTGATGCGGATCTATTTCCTACCTCGCGTTCAAGGCACCCCCTCGACGTGTTCATTTCATACGTCATAGTGGCTCGGTCATCCATTGATCTAACTTCATCCTTTGCTCACCGTTCCTCTCCCACAGTGATTGCAGCTACGATGGGTGTCTTATCGTGCATGACCACGGGGTGGTGGGGTTCGGTGAGTTCAAGTCGCCACTTGCCGTTATCTCGAGCCACCTCTCATGTGTTTGTGAACTCTCTTCGCAGTTCTCGGATCGGCATGGCCGAACTCGTGTTATGGGGATATGCTTAATAGGATTGATTTTCTCCGAGTTGAATTTGATCTTCACGACACTCAATGTGCGTCTTCTGCCCGGGGGTTACTGGTTCTTGGTGTTTGGCGCCTTTGTCGAAGGTGTTCTGGGAGGTAAGTCTTATTCATCGTGACGACCCCAACGGCCTATTGAAACTCGTCAAATGCAGGTTTCACAACCGCAACTGCTACGTACCATGCCTACGTTTCCGATACAACCACCGAAGCTGCAAGGTGAGCCCTTTTATCCCAATTAGCATTTCGCTCAGCTCACGGTTTATATCAGATCACGTACGCTCTCCCTCTCGCTCGGTCTCATGTTCTCCGGAATGGCATTCGGACCCACCATTGGCGCCATCCTAGTCCGCACAACAGGCAACCCACTCGCACCATTCTACCTCGCTGTAAGCGCTCACCTCTTGTTCGCCTTCTTGATCTGCGTGGTCTTCCCCGAGCCACTTCTCCCTACCCAGATGAGGGCATATAAGGTGAAGTACGACGATGAGAGGCAGGAGTTCGAAGAGAGGTGTGCGAGGATGAGTCGACCTGGGAGAGTGGTGGCGAAGACGAAGAGGGTCCTTGGGTTTTTGAGTCCTTTGAGTGTCTTGGTGGATGATGTTGTTAAGGAGGATGCGGGTGGGGATGGGGAGAGGCGGAGGAATCCGTTGAAGAAGTGTAGTGAGAGGGATTGGAATTTGCTGTTGTTGGCTCTGGCGTATGGGTTTGCTTTGACCCTTATGGTGAGGGATGTTCATGGATAACCACTGTACTCATGTCTTCTTAGGGTTCATATACGTATAAATTCCAATATGCGGCTGCTACCTTCGGATGGAGCTCCGAGCAGGTATGTAGAATATCATACTGTTCTTCTTTACATATACTCACTTCACCCTTTCACACCATAGCTCGGTTACTGGCTTAGCATGGTCGGCTTCGCTCGCGGTCTATTCCTAACCTTGATCCTCCCCGTCGCAATCAAGCTCTGCAAGCCAAAAGCCATCACAATCACCCTCCCTGCCCTTGCCGGTTCCCGTCCCTCCTCACCCTCACGCCTTCCGTCCTCTACCGACGAAGAGGAACCCCTTCTTTCTTCCTCCCAACCCCGAACAATCACCAAAGAAATCCACTCTCCCTCCTTCGACATGTCCCTGGCCCGAATCTCCCTCTTCGTCGATGTGGTTTCGTACACACTTATGGCGTTTGCGGTTAGCGCGATGGCCTTCACGGCGTACAGTATTCTTGGATCCTTTGGGACTGGATTTAGTCCTGCGCTGCAGAGTGTGGCGCTGGCGATGTATATGAGGAGGGGAGGGACTGAGACGGGGAGGTTATTTGGGGCGTTGAGTGTTGTGCAGGCTTTATGGTGGGTTTGAATCATTCTTGTTCCCATCTCCTCTTGATCTAACTCATCTTGCGTGCGCAGTGCACAAATACTGGGTCCTGCGATATACGGGCTGGTGTACTTGAAGACTGTTGCGACGTATCCCAGGGCGATCTTCTTCGTTTCGATGGTCAGCGTCGTGTTGTCGTTCCTTTGCTTGATTTTGGTGAGGGTGCCGAAGGTTGGGGAGGAGATTAACGGCGGGTGTGCGAGGAATGGTGTGGATGGCCGCGGGGATGAAGAGGAAGCAGGGTTCGAGACTTCGTAAAGATCTCTTGGAGAGAACGGGCTCAAGGACACGAAGAACTAAATTGAATTAATTGCTCGAAAGTACATCTCATGCGGCATTTTGATGCTCTCCACACAATTTTTCACCTCATTTCGTATTTCGTTCTAACTTCCGTAAGCTTGTGTACAGTAGGTTTTGGCTATTAGATACTTTATACACCGTTTGTTTCCTGCATTATAGTATGCTTCATTTCTGGCTTGCATGACGAGAGATATCCATATCCAGCAGCCGCCTGTAGGCACGTCCAGTGGCGTCACCCAAGGCCATTGACAAGCACCAAGCCCGTCCTGGCGCCAAGGTTCTAAGACTTCACGAGACTTATAAGCTCTCGCCGCGTCCCATTCCCAAGAACCGCCCTCAGCTCTTGGCCCCATCATCCTTCCCAAAGCCATGAGCAACAATGAGTAGCGACCTCAACAGAATGGCATTCCGGATATTCAATATTCAATTTTCAGGAACCTCCCGAAACGGCGCCGGCGCCGTGATTACCCGCCAATCAAAACAAGAATGGCAGGTTGACATGGCGAAAAACAGCCGATCATAACAAATCTTAACACAAGCGATGTCGGCTCAGCTCCACAAGACGCCTGCAGCAGTTTGGCAGAGGGCTTGATCCTGTCCTCTTGCCACCTCTTTTCTTCCCAAACCTCGTTGCCTTTGACGACGAAGGCACCGCATATAGCGGGGATAATCAAGAACAGAAAATAGGCGTACTAGAATGCCTGAGTTTAGTGATAATGTCATTCAGGTATTTCGCTGGAAACGAGAGGCGGCTGAGCAGGTATGTGGTTTTGTGAATCGCGTCGTTTTGGGGAGTTGGCGCTGACGAGAGGATAGGGAGGCTTGTTGAGCGGAAAGGACCCATCAGAGTTCAACTCTGCTGACCCGTTGAGGTTGTGGATTATTCAAATTGGTATGTTGCTCGATGTTGCTCGATGGGGCCCGATGTTGTTCACGGATGGCTCTGATATTGGAGGTTGTAGGTATCATCGTCGCGACTGCAAGTTTACTTTCCTTGGGTCTTCGTAAGCTTAGGCAGCCGAAAGTCATTGCAGAGGTTCTTGGAGGGATCATACTTGGTTCGTTGGTTCCGTCGTGGACGATGTTCTGACTGTTTGCTGACGCATATACTCACTTTTTAGGTCCAACTGCATTTGGTACGGCATTCTGGCCTAATATCGTAGCACATATACTCATCTTGAAATGTAGGCAGGATACCAGGATTCACAGAACATATCTTCCCAGATGAATCCCGGCCGTTCCTCAACCTCACCGCCAACATCGGTCTCTGCCTCTTCCTTTTCCTTGTTGGGCTGGAAATCGACGCCGGTGTCATCAAAAGAAATGCGCGCCTTTCTGCCATGGTTGCCTTGGCTGGAATGGTTATTCCTTTCGGCATCGGCGCTGGACTATCAAAAGCCATATACGACCAATTCATCGACGAAAGCGTCAAATTTACGCATTTCATGCTGTTTGCTGGTGTAGCATTCAGTATCACGGCATTCCCTGTTTTGTGTAGGATTTTGACGGAGCTGAAGTTGTTGGATACAACTGTGGGTATCGTCGTGCTGTCTGCAGGTGTAGGAAATGATATTAGTACGTGCTACTTTACGCACATGCACTGAGCTTGCTGACTTTGGTTCTACAGTCGGATGGACGCTGCTTGCGCTGAGCGTTGCTTTGGTCAACGCGGGGTCTGGCCTTACGGCCCTATATATCCTCCTTGTGTGTGTTGGATATACCATGTTACTTTTGATCCCCGGCAAGTGGGCTCTCAAGTGGCTTGCGCGGGAGACTGGATCTCGTAAGTCACTGCTGCTCTGACTGCCATATTATCTGTTTGCTGACTATGGCTGCAGTCGAGAGTGGACCCAGCGTCCTCTTTATGACAGTTACGATGCTGGTACTTTTCGGGTCTGCCTTTTTCACCGACGTGATTGGTGTCCATGCAATTTTCGGCGCTTTCGTTACTGGGATTATTGTACCTAGAGAAGGAGGACTTGCTATTGCTCTGACGGAGAAATTAGAGGACATGGTGGCTATTATCTTCTTGCCTTTGGTAAGGAACTCTACCACTCGAGCTGTCACCTTTTCTGACTCTATATCACAGTACTTCACGCTTTCTGGTCTGTCAACGAACCTTGGGCTCCTCGACGACGGTAGGTCAAACCTCTCACTACAGGATTTCCGGTGCTGATGCTCATGCAGGCATCACCTGGGGTTATACCATCGCAATTATTTTCACCGCATTCATCGGTAAATTTGGAGGCTGCTCCCTTGCTGCCAGATATGCAGCTGGCTTCAACTGGCGAGAATCTGGTGCCATCGGCTCTCTCATGAGTTGCAAAGGGTGGGCCAAGAGCGCATACATCTATTGCTCTAGCATGCTAACCCTTTTCTCAGTCTCGTTGAACTCATCGTCCTCAACGTTGGTCTCACAGCTGGTATTCTGACCCAGGTACGCTATCCCCTGTTGTTCGCAGTGACATGCCTAACTCTTTCTCAGAGGGTCTTCTCCATGTTCGTGCTCGAGGCGTTGGTCTTGACATTTATGACCACCCCACTTGTCCTCCAATTCTACCCTCCTCATTTGCGCAAGAGAGTGACGACCACAGGGCCCTCCTTCGGGCATGTTCCTGGCGATGAGATCCAAGATACCAAGAGACCTGCTACTACCGATGATTCTTCTACTAAACGGAGATTCACTGTTGTCCTCGATAAGCTTGAGCACTTGCCAGGTGTCATGGCATTGTCTCAGCTGATCCAACCCGCCTACCATGCCCCTCCCTCGCACCCACAGGCAACTCAAATTGGTCGTTCCTCATCTGAATCCTCCTCGTCAGTGAGCAAGGGACACCCCGCCCCTCCTGGGCTCACCCCTTCCACTTCTGTTGAGGCCCTTCGTCTCATTGAACTCGGTGACCGTACTTCGGCTGTCATGAGGTCTTCAGCCTCGGATGCGTTGCTCAGAACAGACCCTATGATGACCATCTACCGGATGTTCAGCCAACTAAACTCCTTACCCGTCGTGCCGCGTGTGGCGATGGTACCATATGACGACCTGGCATATACCGTCGCTGAGCATGCAAAGAATCATGGTTCAGATCTAATTCTCATTCCTTGGCTCCCACCGCATCTCGACAGCGGGATAGGAAATGAGGGATCCGTTGTGTCTCCCACCTCCGCCATCCAGCTCCCCGATGTCCTCTCCCCGACCTCACACCTCGTATCACCTGCTTCGCATAATATGAAGTCCCCCACCAATAATCCCTTCGAAATGCTGTTCCGCTCCTCCGCGGCTGGAACTTCGCACGCCGCTGCCGCAAAGTCTGCTGCCGTCATCCATTCGCAGTTTGTTCGCAGCGTGTTCTCGGAAGCGGGAAAGCACACAAATGTCGCCTTGTTTGTCGACCAGAGTCCTCCATCGGTGGCAGGAATGATGTCTATGGTTGGGACCGGTCCTCAACATGTGTTCCTACCCTTCTTTGGTGGACCGGATGATCGCCTCGCCCTCGATTTTGTGGTGCAGATGTGCGAGAATAACGAGAAGATGAAAGCAATAGTTGCGAAGATGGTCAAGAGGGATGTTGGAACGGTCACCAGTGATGATTCGAACCTCCTTCGCCCTCCCCCTCCAGCAAGGACTGCCAGTGAAGGCAAGCTGAAGGTTCCCGGTATCAGAGAAGACATCAATGTTATGTCTGCTCAGTCCACCTTCAGTGGTTTCCCTGACACGGTCTACGGCCAACACAATACTGAAACGAGGATGATGTCGGAAACAGCGGACAATATCGCCTGGGCAAAATATGCTTCTCCTCCGGCAGGTTCACCGGCATCGCCTGCTCTGTCGAGGATCCAGTTCCACGAGCTGGCCTCCCCAGTCCCCTTGCGCGCTGCTATCCAGGAAGCCTCGTCAGTCTTCCACGACGGTGTTGCTAGAGGTGATGAAGACGAACCCCAATGGACACCTCAAGGACTTGGCGACCGGTTGATCATCGTTACCGGGCGCTCGCGCAGGCTTGCTGTTGAAAACCACACAACAGAGCTCAAGGATCTCATGGACGAATACGGAACGGTTGGGGCGGGTGTCAAGAAGACCATCGGAGATGTTGCCACTGCGTTTGTGGTGGCCAGCGTTGGAACGGGTGTTGTTGTCCTACAGGCAGCAACCTCCACTTGAACGGACAACGTATAGTGGACAGTAGCCCTTCGGCGTTTCCTCATTGCCTATTCATCAACTGCATTACACGATACGCACAGTACTCGCACTATATCAACTCTCACACCTTCAATTCGCATGTACCACACTGTAACTTTTCACGATGCTATCACGTTTTCTTTCCGTTGTTATACTTTGTACATAATGCTCGCTTTCCGGAATGAATACCCTAAAATTCCCTGCACATGTACTTCATCAGCTATATCATACATGTTCCTTGTTCTTCCAATCCTTGAAAGTGGCTCAATTTCGCCACTGTAAAATGGTTTTGGCCATCTGAAGATGGCGTTCAACCTCGCCCCAAGTTTCTGCGTATTGAGAAGAGTTGGTGGCGACAATGGATGTCAGATTGGGGAATAGGGCAGATAGATAAGCTGCCACTGTGACGGAATCCGCCAAAGGGGAGTTGAACACGCCTAGCTTCGTGATGTGCCTATTAGTGGATCCACATCCTGGGCGCTGGTGGACCATTTCAGGAGTGATTACGGCCGCATCGATGTATATCTCCAGTCTGTTCAGCCAACAGCAAGACCGAACGAGCGATACGAGTCCCGTCAGAGTGGGACTGATTTTCGGGGGCGTTTCTCCCTGTTTCCCTTGGATCTGTAGTTGGAGGAATTGAGGCCATGCCTTCGCAATTTCTCTCAAGTCGGCATTGTCGATCTCGAGCCGACCAGCTGAGTTGAGCGCAAGGATCGTCAAGTTTTCGAATGTGAAGAGGGGTCGGAGAGCCTCAACGGTAATGGTATACAAGGTTCGAGAGGCCCTATAATCCTCCTGAATGGATAAACAAAGCAGTTTTTCTTTGAAAGGTTTCAAGGCGTAGAGAAGCCTCTCCCAGGTTGTGAGCCCGGATGATCCTATGTTGTGGAGGATCAAGGCTTCCAAAGAGGAATGAGGGATCCCTTGTAGAAACCTTGTAACTCGAGTTAGCCTCGTGTTCCCCAAGGTAAGGTGGCGAAGAGCGGGAAACTGCCCCGGCTCTATCGTAAACTCCACATCGTCAAGGTGGTGTAGAGCAAACCCCGTCAGAGTGCGTATGCGAGCTGCGTGTTGGAAAATGCTCTGATCGGCATATGTGAGATTCAGACACCTGAGAGACGGAGAAGGCTGCTGGATAACGTCCCCGATGTCGGGAACATCGTCTGGCGAAGCCAGCCTTATGATCAGCTTTCTCAATGTAGGGTAAAGTGTGGAAAGCGCCGCGAGTGCCGATGGCGAGAGTGTTTTGTCATGAAATTGGATGTTCAGAACCTTGAGCGAAGGTGAACAAAGTAGGCGGATGAAGTGGAAGGTGGAGTTGTAAGCGGGCGTGACGAGGTGCTCGAGATTAGGCAGGAGATGGTTGACACCCATGGGCCGAGCGGCAAGTAACATGTTCCAGGTGTCCACGGGAGGGAAAGTCTCTTCTGACGCCTGAGTGAAGTTCAGAGTTTTCACCCAGGGGGCATAGAAAAGAAACCGGTCCCAATCCGCCGGGTATAGCGCTCTGGAGAATATCTAAAAATGCGACACGGACATGCGTCAAAGGAAGTATCTCTCTACATGACTCTGCGGTTTTATGCTCACCACAGAATTGAGATCATTTGATTTCTTCTTTACTCTCGCAGGTTTCTCTACCGCGTCCTCAGGAAAACAGAGCAGCAGCGGAGTCAAAGAATTTTGGTCCCGCCATATTTCGTTCAGAGCCGGGGATAAAAACAGCTTTTTGTTCGCCAAGCCAAGGTTCAACAAGTTGTTGAGTGCCGCTGATTCTGGGGGCGTGCCAAGATCGCTCTCAGCGAGTTCCCCGCATATCTTGCACAGTATCTCGCGAGAGCGTAACGCGAAGCGCATGGAAAAGGTGAAAATAGCAACGTGAAAATAGCAACGGCCAACTTACCATCTCTCTAAATCAGGACTAGATTAATGTATGTGTTCTGGCGCTCAATCTGCGTTCCAGAGTTTGATATATTACCTAGATGTTAAGCCGACCGGACATATAGGGTTTGATTTGCTCAACTTCAAAGCTTCACGTGGTGATAATCTAAGCAGAGAAGCTCGCTGAAACTGGTCACCTCTAGCCAGATGATCAGATCGACCGCCTCCCAAACCGAAAATTTAATTTGCATCTGATTGCACCGATATTCTTTCATAGCCTCGAGTGTATTTACCACCCGATGAGAGGAACTCAAGCTCTGCGCACGTCTATCGCTAGTGATTACGTCTACACTTAGCAGAATGCCCGAACCGTTGTTTTCAATTCATCGTCGATAAACCTTTTGTCCTTCTTCGACGCTAACACTCTTCAAAAACCTATCCTCCGATTTTGAGCATCATGACCTTATCTTTATCATGGCGGACAGGAGCTCCAAAGTCTGAAAAGGGTCTTCTACCTGACGCTCTCGAAACGCGAGGATCCTTGAGTAGATAGTTTGATCATGAATTACACCATAGGATTCTGAGGAACATCCATCGAAACTCATGCTGTAGCAAGGGGGTGGTCATCCACGTTGGTGTATTTCCCCCCTTGCTCGATCATACGACAAAACAGGGGGCATCCCAAAAACCATAATGTACAGTCTTCCTTCATAAACAATCCAGTTTCCAAATTGCGTTCGAAGATCGAGGCAATGACATCCGAGTCCTTCACGCCAGGATGCTTCGGATGCTCGCGTCTCGTCATCTCCCAAAAGCACTGTAGCGCCTTCAGCCACGATCTGATGGGTACCCGGATGTGAAGAATTTGCGGTGTGGGGGGAAGGAGAACGCGACTCAAAAATTTCGGTGGACTAACCGGGCTTGAACCTCCTATGCTCCCTTCTTTCAGGGATTGAAGTTGACCGCTAGACGAATAGAAAGACATGCAAGCTCCGATGCCTGGAGACGCAAGGATTTGTCCAGATCTTGATCTCCATAAGGCCCCCGTTCAATGAGGTGATAGTAGGCAGGCGCACAAATGATCTTGCTTATAACAAAATGTAGGCAATCTACTACGAGAAAGGCTAGGCTATATTCGGAGCGAGCCCAAAATCTAGTTATTCACTGAGTCGGTTTAGAAATAACAAGAAGGAGAAGAAACCCACAGAGGTCTTCCAAATTTAAGCATGTTAGTGAACTCTTTTTTGCTGAGGTCGGGTACCTTCGACTGGGAGTCGTTCAACAGCATTGAGAGTGTTGGATGGCAGTCCAAGGATAACTCAGTGAACGGCGGAGATGCGTCGACCTCTTTGAGCTTTCGTTTCAACTTCGGCTTCCATATGTGTGCATCACGTCGACGCAAGAGCTGAATGGTCGATTGAAATATTTCCCTCCGATTCGGCTAGTAGTTTCTCGATATCCTGCAGTACAGTTTCGAAAAGGCAGTGGAAGAAGATATGGGATACCAGCTCAGCATCGGCCCGGTCCGAGTCCGGGTGGCACAGAAGCACTGAAATTGGCCGCGTACGTCGTGGTCAGCCCAGTTCATTAACAACCCTAGATTTTCCCATTCCAGAGCTCTGTACGATTGGTAAAAATGCGTCGTGGGTGCGGTATGAAAATTCGCATCATGGCCATGCGGCTTCGCCCTCGAGTTGGACATGGTTGGCACCAGTTATGGCTTGTTGAAGCCCGAGGCGTGCCGTCCCAATGTAAGATATGTACCATGAATCCCTGGTTGCTAAAACATTGGTGGAATGATCATAAGATTCTGGATTTACGCTCCAGACGGACCAGGAGCACACCTCGAACTACGAAGGTTGAGGTAAAACTTGGGTCAGAGGGCTAAAGAGAACCTATTAGTTCTTACTTGAAAAGTATTCACGGTTGTCCATTGGTGTTGATTGTCGTAGGACTAGAGAGTGGCACAGAGCAAGTGGCGTACGCTGGTTTGCTTGCGCATGCTTGTTGATGGGTTATGAGATCAATAGAGCCAAACAAAACGTGCCCCTCGACTCACGGAACGACGCAAACGCAATGGAATCGGACAATGCCTATCAAGAGGTTATTGGATTTCTGTGAGGTTTCATAAGCCTCTATATTTCACCTCTGCGGAAGGCCTTCGAGCTATACACGAGCACCCACTTCACTGCGCAATGCACTCAGCAGCATTGTGACTCGGATGCCTAACCCTGCCGCAACAACTGGCACAATATATAACACACTGCATAAATTTGACATATCAATTTTCAAAGAAAATTCAACATCTGTATGCCTGATCTCCCAAACGAGATATGGTTCTGCATCGCAAAACACCTATCTGATGAAGAAATCGAAAGACTACTGGCACTCAACAGAGTATTCCTTGAGTTGGCGCTGAATACACGGTACAAGGAGGTCAAGCTTGGTTGCTGGTCCTCGGAAGAATATGAGAAGAGGATTCCCGAGCTCTTTAAACATTTGAGGTGCGATCTCGAGTTTTATTTTACGTACAGAAGAATCTGAGATGGATATGACTTAGTATGCCACACATATCCTCACGAATCCAACGAATTATCCTACATCTTCAACCAGGCCTTCTCGAAGCCCCCAATTCATCCGACAACTTCCAAGCCCTTGTTGAACGAGTCCTCGATCATTTTCGGCCTGGGCGAGGACGCGACCGCCGACTACTTCGTACCTCTCGACCATCTCACGTTGATCGTCACGCAATCAAGCTCTTATCGACACTACGAAATGTCCACTCGCTCAACTTAAATGAGTGCATATTTGGCAATTACTCTTCCCCACCTATCGTCGCTCTCTCATGGAAAAAACTGGGAAGTAACCTCCGTGAACTCGACATTAGTGCTCGGCCGCAGAAGGTTATGGATCTCCTAGACTCTGCGCCTTCTTTGCCCAGGTTGGAGGCATTGAAACTGGCATTCGAGCGAGATCCATACTATCTCGTGTCTGAATCAGGAATGACTGGGAGTCGCGGCGCTGTTTCGAGATTTGTTCGATCTTTATCACAGACGTTAAGGGAGTTGGTGGTGGTGGAGATAAGTCGGATACGGCAGTTGACGTTGGGGTTTGGTTTGGTTTCGAACCTGGTACTGAATAGCGTCGGTTGCCTACCTAAACTCGAACGATTTTTGTTTGATGTAGGGTTTAACCGGGACCAGCCAGGGAGACCAGCCGGAGGACTGATGTTGCGGCGACTGGAGGAGAAGTTCTTTGGATTCCTAAAGGCGAACAGCTCCAATCTCAGACACCTCTCCATCCCTCCCATTCCGTTGAGAGTGATGCCTCAACAAGGAGATATAGGGTTCCCGAACAGGCTGGAGTCGTTCACCCTTCTCTCTTCGTCCCCTCCGACCTCTGTCCAGGATAGCGTCGATGCTACAAAAACATACCTCGGGAACTTAGCGCATACACTTACCTCACTCGCGCTCCGTGATCAGTACCTCTCCGTCTCTGAGCTTAGGGACATCCTCTCCTCTCTTTCTCCAACATATCCCTCTACGCGCAACGTCTCTGGGCTGGAATCCTCAACGACTTGCCATTTAACCAACCTCTCACTCCAAGTAACCTCTCTAAGCCCTCAAGCTGTTACCCTCCTCGCTACGGAGCTTCCACACCTTAAAAACCTCTCACTCAGACTCGCTTCCCTCTCCTCGCTCTGTTCTTCCTTCGATCTCGGACTCGCGCTCACTCAGTCCTCACTCCCGGTCCGACCTCCTCGCTTATCCGAACCTATTACTTCGTGTTCGGATCTACTGCTATTCATAGAAGGCATGAAGGAACTCGTATACTCACAGTGGGAATTAGAGTCGGTGACATTGATTGGGCCTTGGAAGTCTGGTATCAAAGAGGAGAAGGTTTTGACCGCGATTGGAGATGCCTTGAGGAAGGCGGTGCCGGGATTGCAGAGAGTGGATATTCTTGTTGGGAGTATGGTTTTAATTGATTGAGGGCGAGGGCTACATTTGGCGTAATTTCGTTCTTTCTATTGGGATCGGGGGATTTTACATTTTTGTTCATGGTTTCGGGTTCACTGGGGTTCACGGTTGTCTATTCATATTTGAGCTTCATTGCGGTTTTTGTTCACATCAGGCTCACGCACACATTCACATTTGCATACAACTTCACATTTAGAAACATATGACTACTCTATCATAACCAACATTCACACATTTGAGCACATTAGGGGTTTGCGGTCCTGAATTTTGGGTTTAGGCATACAGAGGGTTTTCGACTTGTACGAGTATCCGGCTCCAACAGTGTGATGTACATAGATGTCGTAGCTGTAGTTGGGTTTTGCGACTTCGGGTACATTCAAACGAAATATACCAATAGTACTGCCATTGTCTTCAATACAGCCCCGCATACCATTGATAAGGATCTTCCTCATTCATTCTCGATCGTCAACGGGGAGCATCCTCCGGATCTCGGTGCCTATATCACTCATGCCCCATGACCACATTCATCATTATAAACGACGAGGCGACCATTTGCCCAGCTCCTCCTCATGCCTGACCTACCTACTGAAATATGGTTCCATATCGCGAAACATCTCCCTGATGGAGATGTCCAGCGACTACGAGGGCTCAACCCAGTATTCCTCGAGTTGGCCTTGAATTCACGGTACAAGGCGGTTCGTTTGGGTCCTTGGTTCTCAGAGGAGCACATGAAGGAGATTCCAAGGGTTCTCAATCATTTGAGGTGTGATCTCTAATACTTATCCTCCTAGTAATTGTACCTCAGACAGAAAAATGATTCTAGCACACCGTTCATCTCCTCCCGAGTCCAAGAGGTCACTCTACCACTCAAACCAGGCCTCCTCGAGGCGCCTATTTTACCTAAGAGCTTACAAACTATAGTCAAGGGAGCTTTTGGCCGAATTCGCCCTGGCGGAAGGCGCGACCGCCAACCCCTGCGCTCCTCCTCCTCAGCCCCTCCTGGTGTCGATCCCCAAGCGATCAAACTCTTCTCCTCCCTCCACAACGTCCATTCCCTCGTACTGATTGAATACATCTCTGGCGACTACCCCACCCCACCCATCGTGTCGTACTCATGGACTTGTCTCGGAACGAACCTCCGTGAGCTTCATATCCATGCACGGGCACAGAAAGCTGCGGATTTGCTAGAGTCTGCACCTTGTCTTCAACATTTGGAGGTGTTGAAGCTGGAGTTGAAGAAGGATCCTTACTATCTAACTCCTTCTATGCGATCCATTGGAAGCTCAGATGTTATTCCAAGGTTCATTAGACGGGTATCGGGCACGTTGAGGCAGTTGAATGTCGTAGAGCCAGGAGGGAAGAAGCAGCTGGGGTGTCGGCTGGTTGCGTGTTTGGTCTTGAGGGGCGTTGGGAACCTTCCGAACCTCGAATGTTTCTCATTCCATGTGGATTATGAGCCCCCACGAGGATCTGGAGATCGCGCTTGGCCACTTTTAGATTTCTTCGAATTTCTGAAGGCAAACGGGACAAATCTTCGGCATCTCTCTGTGCCTGCCATTCCGCCGTGGTTTATGCCTGCGCCTACGCAGGCAGATCCAGGGTTTCCTCCGCAGTTGGAATCATTCACGCTTCTCCCCTCCATGCCTCCATCTGCTGAACGGGATAACTTCGACACCGCGAGGGCCTATGCCAGCCACTCAAAGCATACGCTGACCTCCGTCAGAATCCTCGACCAACATCTGTCACTACCTGAGCTTAAAGAGATGGTTTCCCCTCTGTAAACCTGAAAAGGCACCTCACTTTTGCCATAAGATGCACTGGACTTTAATGGACACATAGACACTGTAAATATAAACGGACACACATGCAGACATGGGCAATATGGACAATACTAGGACTCCAAACTTTACCTATCTTCTACAATAGTTGAGTAAGAACGTTGCAGACATGATAATACCAGATCCTCCTCGATTAAATCCGACTCGTCGATTGACTCAGGGAGAGGTGTGGCGATGCACTGGTGTAATAAGATAATCCGTAACATATTTCATCTTTCTGTGCTTGACAGGGGGAACATCGACGTGCTACGAGGCACGTATCAAATGTGACTTTAGTCTTATGCTTGAACAGTTTTATCAGGCTTCTATCACTCTCATCTCTGAAAACAAATGGCTGTCCATGCAATTTAAATCTCAAGATATCATTCAATGCGTAGTATGTGTATATAACTGAATAGTACATAAACTTCATACGCCCCTTGCTTGCAGTTCAATCTTCCAGTCCAAGGATACTTTGGACATCATCCCATTCGTAAAATGCCGTGCAGCCACCATCGTCCCATTGACTGAATCGTGTGAGATGAGGAAAGCTATCTCGCAGAAATGAGGCAACCATCTCTGGGTCAACACCTTTAATGGGCGAATAAATGACATTGAGCTCGTCAAGCTTGCAAGTAGACGGCTCCTTCAATTTCGGCGGCCCGCCAACCGGTAATCGAGCATTGAAATACATAGTGAGTAAATCAAGTTCAGGACAGTATTTCGCCAGCGTCTGAATCCCTTGCAATGTGACTTCTCTGGGAGCGCCCCTGTTGTCGGAGTAAAGGCGCAATGTTCCGATGTTCGGCCATGAACGTGCCATTCTCTCGATCATTGCATCGTTGAGGTTGAAGGCGCCATGAATATCCATGTCTAGCCTTTTGAGGTTTCGAAACTTGAGGATAGGTTCAATATGTTCGAGGCCAAAACTTTCATCATCTCCCTCGGACCAGTCATGCCAGGTGTACCTGTCGCCAACGTTGAGTTCTATGAGCGTCGTGGAGTCACAACGCTCGGAAATTAGCGAAATAAGCTGCTTGAATCCGGCCGACCTTGCGTTGGCACACTCAAACTTGGCTTTGACCAGTGGGAAATTAGGGGCGAGAAGCTTTAACAACGATAGGCAGACTGAAGTGCCTTCGCAGCTGATGTCAAGTTTGCGGAGTGAAGGAAAGTACCTGTAGCACTCGGTTTGTGGTATTTGTTCGGTGTGAAATCGGTCGACTCCTTTGTTACGGCCCATGCTGATGTTGAGAACTTCTAACGATGGAAGCATAGCGATGTGTGCTAGGGCATCGGGGGGAATGGGTCCTGTTTCTAAGCTGCGGAGGCTGCTGGCGAATATGCAACTTCGCTCTGAGAGCCCCTCGACAACGTGGTTGTGATCGATTGGTGTAAGGACAAGCTCTTGTTGACAAGAACAATCTGACAGAATTTTTGCCATGACGCGGCAATGGTCCAGGGTTGACAAGGCCGAAGAATCCCCCTCAAGGATGGGGGAAACACGGTGGGACCCGCAGATACGATCTGCGAGCAAGTTTTGGATACAGGCAGCGATTCCAGGATCCTCCCAATCAAGGACGACCTGTCTGATGTTGGGAAAGAGGGTGTGGCCTGAGGCTGTAACAAGGGAGCACAACCTCTGGTAGACTTCGATACCAACCTCGTGTTCCGGTTCCCGCCACCCACCCTCATGCCAGTGACCATACGAACGGACAAGGTTAGCATGCATTTGAAGCCTCGTCAAGTCGGGAGGCTGAATTTCTCTGAGCAATTTCTAATCATACAGAAGGCCATTAGGAAACCTGGTAAATCGGTCTCAAGGCGCGTCGTACCTTGGTAGTAGCACGGGAGGGGCCCCATACATCTGCCGGCAGGCAACCCATTAGAGGCCCAATATTTGGAATATGGCTCCAAATGTGTCTGGTAGCTGCCTCGTGTAACGAGCGCGACGTTTGCGCGAGAGCAACAAGAGTTTCCCCTCCCTCGTAGTCTTCAGAGGAAATAGAGCAAATTCTGTCCCATAGCTCTAACGGGAGCATTAGTAGAGTATTGTAAGAACAGAGCCAGTGAGAGTTCGCAAAAAGCGGCGAGCCAAGCGAAACGTGACTGGTTGACCTAAGAGCGCCACATGTACCAGTTGAACCCTAACCGGGATGGGGCAGACATGTCAAGCCCTTCCGATATTGATGTGCTACACGATATTGGTCATTTTGAACGATATTCCAAATATATATACAACCCGGGACAAAGTACGCGTAGGATCCGGAAGCACCTTTTCCAAGGGGTTCATCACTCATGAGTCATTGACAAGCTCATATCTCAGTACAAATATCTATATCCTTTCCTCCTCTCCATCGCCCGCTCAAACGTCATGCCCTCTAAACGGGCAGCCTCCTCCACTCTGCGGCGATCCGCTTCTTGCATGATGGTATGCTCATCCACATCCAATTTATGGTTGCGTTTGACCAGAATCTGCCTAATGACTATCACAGAATTAGCGCTTAGACCGGACAGCATTAAATGGTTCTACATACGAAGAGAGAGAGCACTGCTGAACACCAAGGCAGCCAGAGAGATAGCCATGGATTGATGATACTCGGGACCCCATTCAGCTTTCCATGTATATGAACCAATTCTGCCACGAAAGGGTAGCTTCAGTGCGAAGGTCGGGAAGTAGGACAGCTCAACGTACAAATTTCCAAGGTTTCCAATGCCGTTGACGATTCCTATAGCGGCTGCACGCTTACTAGAAGGCTATGAGCTATGAAGGTGAATGTCAAGGCCTGACTCACGCAGGTGGTCTTGGGATAGTGTTTGAGACCCAGACGAGGGTCATTGCGAATCCTGAGAGAGATGAGCCCGTGTGAGCTACTAGGCTACTTTAGGTGGCTTACCGGCGTAGCCACAAGCCATCAAGAACATCGACACATAACGAGCAGCCGTGACCATGGTCGAGAGGGCGATGATGAATCCGACAACGACGCCCCACCACCACCCTGAAATATGGAAGAAGCGTTCGCCAGTGCGATCGGCATGCCAGGCGTTCAAGCAGCAAACAATAGAGGCCAGAATCCATGGCGGGCTGAAGAAGATATTTGAGTGGGTGTTAGTCGAGAGACCTCCAACGGACTCACGCTGCGAGTAACAAACTGATTGTCGTATTATAACCGAGCGTTTGCGTGAGCCTAGCCGGTTTTTAATGAGTAAAATTCTTTGCGAATACCGCAAGCCCACCTACGTCGGGAAGAAGTTAACAAAGCTAAGGCCAAGTAACTGAGCGACATTGAGAACACTGAAGAGGGCAACCAACGGGTCTTTGATGGCGAGCTTGAGGCCTTTCATCGGGCTGAAGCGGAATAAAAATCGAACTGGCCCTGATCACAGAAGCGACCTACGAATCGTCCTTGTTGTCCTGGTCAGCTTCTCCAGCATCCTCGGACAGCCGTGCTTGTCCCAGACGCCGTTCTTGAACAGACATCCATCGCGTGTTGTGGGGCTGCGTGAGCAGTAACTAATCAATAACCTTGTCTTTCGGAAAAGGTGGTACGAACGTAATCAGGGAGGAGATACCTGAGGAAAGGATTCAG
The DNA here is from genome assembly GCA_944990035.1 of Clitopilus passeckerianus. NCBI lineage: Eukaryota > Fungi > Basidiomycota > Agaricomycetes > Agaricales > Entolomataceae > Clitopilus > Clitopilus passeckerianus. The sequence goes on from CALYLX010000059.1 coordinate 415,241, forward strand.
GAGGGTAAATATCAGATCTAGTAAGTATGTGTCGTAGTACTCACATGCTAGAGAAGCCAATAACGATGGTAATTGCACCCTATATCCAGTTAAATTTCATACCCGGAAAGTCGAACTCCTGGCTTACCTCAATAAAGAAGAGCCTGAGAATTCCTCGTTAACAGGACAACTGAATACGGAGCGGAATACTTACCATCTCCAAGCTCTGATGCCGCGCTTGCCTTCCATCCTAGACAGAATACCAGCAGCCATAAGCTTCGAAAGTAGGACATCAGAGAAGGGTGTCATAGCGCATGAAGAAGCGCCGACTGACCGATCCAAAAGCGTTCGAGATGAGAAGTCCGGCATATAATATGGCCGATCTTAAGGCTAGTTCCTGTCATGCAGTCATCAATTTCACGAATGACAGAATTGCGAGCCAAAGCCTGACCTTCTTCGTATACCATCTAGACAGCAAGTAGATGGCGCCCGGATAGAATGCTGCTTCAGGAAGGCCGATGAAGACCCTACAGGCTAGAATGCCGGCGAGATTGGTCGTAACCTTGCAGGGGTCAGGGACCCAATGCCTTCCCTCGAAAGCAGCTAGACTCACACCAGTAAGAAGGCTGACAAGGCCCCAGAGGACAACACAACTGCCGATGTACAGTGTCGGCCTAATTTCCAAAGTTGAGAAATGCGAAAGGTATGGACATCTGTTAGCCGCACCGGGATATATAATTCAAAATCTGGAGAGTTGTGTCAGAATGAGGGTAGCGAAGCTACTAGTTAGCTACCTACCATGTTGGAAGGTATTTGTGCTGGGCAATATGATGCGTAGAGTATCGCAATGACCGTGGCATACTCGACATCTGCGTGGCGAATTAAACCAACGTTCACTAACGGCGTTGTCAAATGTTGCATACCTGATATATGTAAATCCTCCTGCAACCCTTTAAGTCGGGCTGCAGTGATGGCAACTCGCTGGCAAGAGATATGATTAGTGAATGGCGATGATTCATACCCAGGAATGAACCTGCTCACGTCAATATAGTTCATGATGAAGATAATCATGATAGTAGGTAGGACCCTCCAATCCAACTTGCGTAACAGTTTTCGCTCCATCCGAGCACGTTCTGGAGACCCAGGAGCAGGCAGAATATCGAGGTCCTTCATCCCAGTCGCATCCTCAATATGTTCAGCGCTGCTAGAGACTGACCTCTTGTCGCGTCGAGCAGCAGCTGTTAAACTCGACGTCGATGTTGGAGATTCAGGTTTTAACGACATGATGGAGGCTGTGAGTCTAGTGGGAGTGGGACTCGAAGAACATCATCTTTTGGACTCCCTTTAAACGAGGCGGGCCGTTACGTTGTAGGCTTCTCCACAGTCAGCTAGTGTGCTCACGGGACTCCTTTAAGAACCATTTTGGGAGCGCGATATGTTTGGACTTGGCAGACGACGTCACGCGTCCGAGTTCGTTGGTTCTGACCACCAAAAAAAGCTGCGGTTTGCATGGTGTTCAAGAAAATGGACTATTTAAGACTGGCATAGAGATGAGGCAGATATTCCTCCGTTTTATAGCAACAACAGAGTCAACGTTCATTGGCTCGATGGTGGTAGAGAGCAAAGGGTTTATCGGCTAAAAGTTCAGTAGCGCTCATAACTTTGGTCACATGCGGACTCCTTGGGTTGAAGATACGCCAACACCGTTTAGGCAGAATCGTTCATCCCATTCAAAATGAGGACATCCAACGGCAAAAAGTTACACAGCTGTCCAATTGGAAAATACGAACTAGCGTACAGTAATTTTACGGAAATATCACGAAGACCCAAGTGCCCTCCCCCGACCCCAATTATGTCCGCTCGTCGTAGTAGTGGGAGCAGCAGCAGCACCACTGGTACTACCACCGCCAGTAGCCAAATTCCTCCTTGGCGGAATGGCCCTCACACCACCTGTTGATCCTCCAACATTTCCCGGTGGCGGAGGTGGCCCTGTCTCCCCAACTAATCTCCTCATCCATTCTGGCGCCTTTCCCCACTCAGCGAGCACGCCGTCTGCTGTGGTCGCTCCCTGCCTTCCACCCCAGACGCCCCACCACCAGAAGTGACCAACTACAGCGCCAGCAATGGACTGAGCCGCTGCTGACGGGCCTCCCATGAGCAGGTCCATACCTATCATGACGTATGGCAGGTACGAGACGGGGAAGGTGAAGAATCCCATGAAGTTTGTCTGTGCACCGAGAGGTGCGAGAGAGGAGGAAAGATAGGAGAGGCACATAAGGAGAGGCCTATTGAAGAGGAAGGGCTTGAGAGGCGTGCTGACGACCTACATCCAATGAATGTCAGTTAGCAGGTTAGCTTCATACGATAAAGGGGGCATGCTCACAATAATTGAAAGACTTGCAAGGAGTAGCTGGTATGCAAAGTCTGCGGATCTTCTCAAGTATTGGCCTGATTCCAGCTGGTCACCATTGCGGCTAAACCACGGAGACAGGTCAGATGCACATTGCTAATGGACAAGGTAACTCACTAAAGCATAACAAATTCGAAGATGTAGTTGATGCCTCCACCTAAAAGATATCAGAAAATGAGGGGCGCGTCTTCCACTTGAACGTTATTACTTACTTCCGAGGAAGAAACTCGTCCAGAGCCTCCAGACCTATGAAGCGAAGTCGGCGTTAATCAGCAGCTTTCAAAGTGAACTCAAGCAATGCCCACCTCAAATCTTTTCAGCACCAAATCCTTCACAAAGAGCACCTTGTACCCTGATACCAGGTTCATCAGGACCGGGATGGTCACTGCCAACGATGAGCCGCAGAGAAACCGAGTGACCGGCGGTATTTTGCGCAATTCAGCTACGATGTCGTTCATCGTAGTAAGCTCTCTCTAGGTTGGCGGCTATAAGAAGCTTGAGAAGTAGCCCTCAGAGAGGACCTGTTATTTTCGGTTTTTGGTGAGCCTGGTCGGCGTTGACACCACGGTTCACGATGAGCTCGAAATGAAAGCCGTTCACGAAAGCTAAGGCCCAAATGGCTAACGTGTTCGATCACATGATCTAAAGACCACCGGCCCGATAAATCAGAAGCCGAATCCCAATTCCGAATAGCCCAGTGATCTTCCAAGAACCACATTCAAACTCCAGAGTAATCGTGTTGACATACTTCCCAAATAATTCACAGCCGTAACTTTGATTGAACTTGACATGTAAAATCAACGCTAATTCTTAGTCAACCTCCTCAATAAATGCCTCAAGGACGTAATCCTTTGGTTCGACCTTGTCCTCGTTCGAGAACGCCCCCGAGACGACAGTTGTAACCAACTGCAACCCCTGCCCGTAAACAATTTTCGACTGCATCAACGCAAACTTCCCCGGATTTTTGCGTGCGTGCGATTGTAGATGCAGTTTTCTCGGGTGCTTCGTCCTCCTTGGGTTGATAATTCTCGAAATCCGCCAGAGGTATCATGGTATACGTTGGTGGTAGTTGAGTGAAGTCTGCTTGTATCATAAAATCCGAGATAGGGACGCCAGGGTATTTCTGGGCTGCCACTTGGCGAAGGTATTCGACAAATTCTCGAGCCTCGCGGGGGAAGAGGTGATGGAAATACTGGGCATCGAGCTTGCTGATCGATTTGGATACACCCTCTGCAATAGAAGTTATGGTATTCAAAACAATGTTCAGCTTCGAGGTGCGAAATACTCACCTAGACGTTCCGTTTGTTTCAATTTACACATGGCCTTGTGATTCTCTTTCCATGCGATGGTCTGGCCTTCTTTCGAGCAGTGGAATGTGGACTGGCAGCCACTGCATTGTCGGAAAGCAGTTTTTTCATTGACTTTCTGGCACTGTATCAAATGAATCACAAGTCAGCACGATAGGTAACTCAAAATTAAATATACGTACATGAACATTATCACAGGTGGTGGCCTTCTGTCGGACAATCTTGGCTCCTTGGGCTACAAACATTCGCGTTTCCGTGAGTGTGCACAGGTCCTTCCAAGCCTTGGCAGCGATGCTTCGTTGGACCTTCTGCTTGGAAGTAGTTGCGTTTATCTTGCTTATAGCAGCATCGACCGCCACAACGACCGAGCGGTAGACCAGGTACTTGGGTATCGTCTGTGAGATTATGTCCATGACGATTCCGACGTCATCAGGGATGAGTTGGGGGAACCAAGGGCTGCCCTCTACGAAAGCCGTCAGAAGACCAGCGTTTATGGCTTGGGTAAGCCATGTGAAGCCTTCGCTGGTCTCAAGCATGTTGTAGAAGTACGCGAATGAGGCGGTGTACACGTCGAGCAAACCTCTATCGCCACCCTGATTTAGTAGAGTGATTGAGCTGACCGTAATCCTAGTCACGGTTCCGATGGTATTGGCATTGAGGAATGCAAACCGAAGAGGATCCCTGCTGCCTCGAGAAAGGTGGCCCATAAGGTCGAGATAGATGGCGACGTGGCTGACGGGCTCCATCCGGGGTTGATTGAGAGCCGTACGCAGGCGAGACATCATTAGCTTTGCGACATTTTCTAGATTGCCACCCACTGCAATGACTACACTTTGGAGGGGTGTCTTGTTTCCTACACCAGGCGTGATATCTTCCGGTTTGGCTTCATTGCGAAGCGCAGCATCGAGCGCGGCGGAAGGCGTGGGGATATCAATGAGTTACTGAGCTACCGTCCATTTATCCTGCATGATCCACATTTGAGTGGCCAGTTCTACCGCTCCTGGAGTCATGCGGATGGCTCTTCGGCAGGAGACTGAGCGACACAGAGAGTACCATGCAGCTGCGATAACATCTAGGTTGTACTTTTGGTTGTCGGCAGTCAGCGAGGGAGAGGGATCTGCCTGGCATTTCCGACAAAGAAGAACTTGCTCCATGCGAATACACCTGGCCAGGCCCGTGTAAGCACGGCACCGTATTGGTCGTAAACCACGGGATCGTCTGGGTCTTCCCAGGTGCCACCGGGGCTGAGGAGATTGGCAGCCTTCGTTAGGCCCAGAAGAGACATGAAAGCATTGTCATTTGGGATTGTTCGAGTACGAGCTTGGGCTGGGTCAGCGGGAACGTTCTCTGCTTTCAGATGTGCAAAGAATGCATCTAGTAGGACGCCCATTGGGAGCAGGCTAGCTCCAACCTGATGCCGAGATATATTTATCAGTATCGAGCTAACATACTTGTATTAGCACTAGCTTACATGTTCCCATAAGTTTGCTAATTCAAGCAAGCTTTGACGATGTCCTTTCCGCGCATCTTCAATTATCTTGGTGACAAGTCACTTTTAGCTATGGTATACTTCAATCATGCGTGGTAGCTTCGAAGGGTTTTGGTTAACTCGTCTAAGAATCTCTTGTGGATTATTCAGAGCCATTGCTCTCAAAATGAATGCGGGGCGGTGCCTTTGTTCAAGGGGTTTTAGACGAAAAACTCAAAATGGTTGTGGCAGGTGCAAATTGAGATACGATAGTGGCTGTGCCGGCCTGTTGTCGGATAAATAGCCACATTTAGAAGGATGCTCTCACGCACCCCACAAGAACGGAATTTTCCCCCTGACATCGTGCCTCACGTCGTACAACCACCATTCGGCGTCGTCGCCGACGGTTTTAAAGGCAGTCGAACAACAATGCCAAACCCGGTCAGCTTGAAGCAGAGACTAGCGCAATTATCTACCGCCGCTTCCTCTGCAACCTTACCAAGGGATGGTACCTTCAATGGACTGGATTCTCGTTCACCAACGATAGCTGCCTTCAAGAAGAATCTGAAGTCTATGCCTTTCAATCCACCGTGGACGAAGAGGCCAAACGAATCTTCTACGTCTCTGGCGTCATATACTCCTGGGGAATCTGAAGTTGTTCAGCAAATCATCCCAAAGCTGATCTTCCAGGCCGGGGTCGACTATGAGTGAGTGAGCTTGCATAACTCTCATCAATTACCTGCTGAGGCGGTGAACAGGACGAGACCGATGTATGTTTGATACTACTCTCTCATCAACAATTGGCTTATTCTCAGTGGCGAAGGGTAGTATTCAATGCATCCGCTCTTCCTGATCCCAAAGAAGTGTCGTACGACCTCCTTCTATCGTGAGTGGCTTTTTCTTACTTCTGAGCTACTGCTCAACATGATTCCACAGTCGAATACTCTCGTACTTGGACCTCTATGGTAAGCTTTCTGTCTACGATAATTGCTCTCCAGCATCAGTGACACCAATCTCACAGTGGAGTCGGACTACGCTGTGGTATTTTTTGCGACGGGCGTCAACCATACACCAGGTTGGAACTGGGTTTGGAAAGCTTATCGTAGCTTGAGCCGAAAATACCGCAAGAACCTCAAACAACTGGTACGAACCTTGTGCATGATCAAGTCCTGCATCAGGCTAACAAGCAGCAGTATATTGTACATTCGTCTTTCTTCTCCAAGAGTGCGTTCGCCAGCATCTCATATATTCCTTGCACTAAACTTCATAATAGTGCTCTTTTCGTTGGCCGGCTCACTCATAAGGTCAGGAAAAATATCACTGCCAACAGAACGTCCTCAAACCTATGTCACAGCCCCAAATTCTTCGCGAAGATCGTCTACATCAAGACCCTCTCTGAGCTGGCCACCAGAGTGCCCTTGACTCAGATTGACATACCGCCTTCAGTTTACAGGTCTGTCCGCTTCCTCCCATCTCTATTTTCCCTATTGATCCACCTCGCTAAATCAGGGAGAATCTCAAACACGAAACAGAAATAACGCTGCCGATGCCAATCCGCTCTAACTTATTTGGAGTCCCATTAGAAGACTTGATGGGATATGATGGCGAAAAGGGCGGTTTACCAAGAGTTGTTAAGGACGCTATCCAGTTCATACGAGAGAGGGGTATGTGCCCACTATTCTTCACAGATACGCCAACTAATGAAGTATGGATAGGGTTATACGAAGAAGGACTCTTCAGGCGGTCGCCAGCCTCCGCCATGCTCCGATCAGCCAAAGATGCGTACGACCGAGGTATGCATTCCGCTCACATATCTCGAGATATCTAGCTTATCCGAACCCAAATAGGTCATGTCGTTTCCCTAGAGACTTTCGGAGACCCCCATCTTGCGGCAGTTCTACTCAAGAAATACCTTCGCGATTTGCCCGTCCCAATATTCCCTGAGAGCATATACCCAATCATACAACAATGTCCTCCCCCAACGACTAATCCTGCAGACATGGCAAGCATAGAATATATCCGTGCTTCGCTTCTACCTGCCCTTTCTCCCTGCACGTACATACTCCTGGCGAGTATACTTCGTAAGTCTTCTTATCGTTTACGTGTCATATAGTTCTTAAATGTTCCTTGCTACCCAGACCTGATGCACGATGTCTCCCTTCATTCCGATTCAAACAAGATGGATGCCTATAACCTCTCTGTCGTACTTTGCCCCAACTTTGTCAAAGGCACCAACCCAGCCCGAGATGTCATGATTTGTGCTGCAACCGGTGTAGCCCCTTCCTCCATCGCGGCTTTCAAACCCCTAGCTCCCTCAGCAAGCTCGGTATTGCCATCCCCATCTCCATCAGAAGGACGGGCAACATTAGGCTCGATCATCTACCTCTGCATTCGCCGGTACTACGAAATCTTTGATGAAGTCTGGGACCGAAGCGAAGCACGAACCCCACATTCAGGGTCAACTCGAACTGACCTTGAGGACTCATCATCTTCCTCCCAAAGTTCGGTTTCCGGATTCGAGGATGACATCCTCGTGATGCCTCTTGGCCCTGCTGGCACCGCCGATGGGCATTCAACACTGAAGCCCAAGCACCGCAGCCGGCCGTCCAGGGATAGCACCGGACGTTCGACACATTCAGGACTTGGCGGCGCTAGGCAGGCTGCAAGTGCGTCCCCGACCATGAATAAAGCTCGATCAGTGATCAGTGTCGAGAACGGAGCTGGTGGTCCATTTGGAACAGTTGGGAAGAAGGGGTCGATTGCCATTGGAAGGGGGACGGCGAGGAAGTCTAGCGGGTCTGGCGTTGAGGCATTGGGGGTTACAGCAGAAGGGTTCTTCACACCTCCGAAGACTGCTCCGCCCGTGCCTCCGCGCTGGAAGAAACCCACATAGTTCGGCCTTCTTTCGCAGGTGTAATTTATTTTATGGCTATTTATTTGTTGGTCGCTCTTGTTCTGATTAGTTTTAATGACATTGTAGTGTGTTGAGGTTGATGTGCTAGAAGTCCATCGCTCTCGTGATTCCTTGGCCTGCCATTTCCGGCTTGTTGAAGCTTAGCAAACGCCAGAGTATGGCGTTGGCGTGGTCGAATTCTATCTAAAGTAGCCCGGTCAATTATCCTGTTACCACAGTGGGATGGCTAGAGGGGAAGTTGGTGGCGAACTCGCCAACTTGAACGCAGTATCCCTGGGCTGTGGTCAATAGGGAGCCTATCGCAGCATGTGGGAGCTGGATCACCCCCGTCGTGGCCCATACATGATACAGTGTAGTCTGTTCGGGTTATTGGTCGTTTCTTCTCGATAACATGTGTCAGTGTCGCGATTACCGGTCCCAGATAACCGGGCTCGTCGGGCACTATCGCTGCTTTCCTCGGAGGCGAAAACAGTATGTTGACAATCTGGATGCCAGTTCGACCTTGCCCTGAAGTCCATTACAGGTGTCAAGATGTCAAACCGTAAGCTTAACGTGCAGGGACGGGAAGCCGCCTCGAGCCATCCTTATGAAATATCCAGCCCTCGAGGTATTCCCTTAGCTTCTGCATCTGCTCGGTACTCTCACAGATCTAGCATGGGCAATAAAACTTCAGTAGCTAATGGGGTCTGGTCATTCGGCAATGACGCCTATCCTTCACGGGTCCTAGCTTTGAACGTCGCTACTGGCGAAGGTGAGAGCCACATGCTATTGGCCTCCTTCCACAGGCTGTTGCTGATTGATTCCCCGAAAGTCGTTGGTTGGGTCTTCGACTACGGGGACAATCAGAAATGGCGCACCACCACCACCAGGGACTCGGGAGATAGTCCGACCACGATACTACAGAACATGGCGACACAAGCATACCTGGCCGTTGGTCCGGGAGGAAAGATAGTAGCTAATTCGCCAACTCCGTACGGTTGGGAGGTGATCAAACAGACTACGGACGCATGTACAATGTGAGGAAGTCTCGTCTTCTTCGGGTTCCTTTTGTCAATCAATTGGCTCATCCCATTCTTTAGAAGGGACCCCGTCAGCAGGAACGGAATTCGTATGGCCGGCGGGTATAATGGTGCTGAATTAAGGCTTGATGGCTATGGAGCCACGGACGATCGTTTGTGGTTCATTAAGCAGAGATGGGAGTGAATTGGTAGTAGTCTTCTACGCATTTACAAAGACGCTAGAATAATCGTCCTCCTCCTAAACTTTGGTAGCAACCCAGAATTCCGCCTTGTAGATCCACCTCATCATTGCAGTCTGATCTCCCGTATACTCGCACTCCACTGTCCTCTGCTTCTTGAGTGGATCCCCTCCCTCCTGACTTTGGGAAAAGTCGAACCCAATTTCTTCGGCTGCATCGATGACCTCGTCGAGACTAAGCTCGACTTTCGCATACCCGCCTGAGGTCCACAAAAGTGGGCCAAGGTTGATCCATGTACCACTAGGCTTGAGAAGGGAATGTATTTTTTCAAGGGTTTCAAAGACGTTGAGAGAGGTGTCAATGAAGAAGAGAGTTACGACGAAGTCGTATCCATCATCGTTTTGGGATTCAGACGTTGCTTGATCCCGCCTCCAGATCAGAGAACGAGGAGTGGTAGCTGGAGATGGCAGTTTCAGGAAGTCGCCTTCCACGAGATGGAAGTTGGAAGAGAGGCGAGGTACAGCATCAGGGAACGACAAGGAGCGGAACAGGGATTCGTTGGAACGTTGGTGGGAGAACCAATGAGCATAAGGTCGAACGATATGCTCGTCTGATGTTTGCGTAGTTTCGGACGACAGGAGGAACCTGAGAGCAAGGGTCATGAAGAAGGAGAACTCGTTGGCAGTCGTGTCATATCCTGTAAGAGTATTTATGAGTGAGGGAGGAAATAATGGTAGACATAGATTTACCAAGCTGCGAAATCTCCCATGCTAACCTGCCCAAGCCAGACCCTGGGACAAGGATGCGCTGCTTGGAGCGTTCAGCCTCGGGCACTTCCTTCAACACATCCAATATAGGTCCAAATATCCTTTCTCTTTCAACGGCTCCCTCAGAACTCCAATCCCGGATGAAATGCTTGAGAGCCTCCCTGACCCGTCCCAAATCGCCCCGTCCTTCTGGATAGATATGCTCGGCCCCGAGCTCCTTCTCTGCCAGCTCTGCAATCCTCTGCGCTAGAATGGCGTTCAACTCCGTCACATATGTCAGCTTTTCTAACTTCTTTGAATAACCAATCTTGTTTCCGAGTCGTTTATGGCTTCGACCAAGCATGTTGTAGCTCGCGTGGCGGTGTGCAATTTCTTCTCGCGAAAGTTGGCCATATTGGAGGTAGGATTGGTAGGCCTTATTCAAGGAGAAGGGTCCGTCTGCAGAGATGGGGCCTTGTAGAGTGAAGAAGCTGCGAATGCGGTTCCAGCTGAAATGGTGTTTGGCTGGGGCATTTGCCCGCAATGCTACAAGGAAGAGAGCCAGCGGGAAGAGACAAGCCAAGAACACGTCAAAGGTGAATGCAGAGTCTTTGGTCATCTGTAAATTGTCAGCTGTGTGGTTCTAGGAGGACATTGTCGCCGTCGCCGTTAAGTCTGCCCTCGCTTTTCTGCGCCAATATCATCGTGGGCGTCTAGCTGGCTGATGTTGGTTGTCTCGCTTAGGCAGCGGGATCATTCTGCCTCACGCCGTCATGGCCAAACGTCGTCATCCGTCCCTCCAATAACGCAATTTTACGCTTTGGTAGCCTCCTCCATCGGAGAAGTAGCTTATTGAAGTCGAGGACGAGCATTCTGCCTGCGTGCAAGAGACTACTTTGTGCAACGCTATGGCCCCAATCACAACGTCTCGATAGCTCAGTGGTAGAGCATACGATTGCAGATCGTAGGGTCCGGTGTTCGAACCACCGTCGGGACTAATTTTTGCCTCCTTTTCTCCTGGCCATCGGCGAAGCGTACACATGTCGTGACAGCCATAAATCCAGTCTTCTTGCCCGGAAAGGGGTTTTGGAACAGCATTTCGACTACAGACGGGATCATTATGGACATAAAAATGAAAGACTCCCTATGCATCCCACAATTACCATCTCTTCACTTCTGACGCCTACACGTGCACTGGGCTCTCCTGGGGCATGAGGACGCCTCGTGTACCGTATAGTCTAGTACGGTTCAGCCGGAGGCATTTCCAACTTCCAACTACCCTGGTTTGAATGCTCTGCTGCATTCCTGTCAAGCACCACTTCTCGTTCAAGTCTCCCAAGCCAAAAGGCTCTCCACCCTCGAACAAGCGTTCGCGTTCTGGGATGCCCTCGACGGTACAATCAGACGCAGATGCAGCCACTGGTGAGTTTCCTAGTTCTCAGGTTCGAATTTTGATCTAATAAACCACGGACCACGCCTTTCTAGAATCCGGCATCTTCTACCTTGTCCCGAACAAGCATGGACCAGGAAAATCCCTAGTCCGCCGTCCTCGTCCTCCGCCAACATCTGCTCCTCTCCCAGACGACTTTGACGCTTTGACTGTAGCTGGGCAATCGACCTATACACGACGGGGCGGCACCGGAATCAGGTCCGGATGGGAAACGCATGGACGAGCAGGCGCTGCTGGTTCTGTTTCACCTCTGGATGACGATTTCGACGCGACATACACTGCGGGTGCCACATTGACGCGGAAAGCTGGATCAAGCATGGATGGATATGATGGTGTGAAGAGTTGGCTGAAGGGATCGGAGTCAAGCCCTGGAAGAAGCAGGCATCACGGACGCGGCGGCAGCGAGGAGTATGCAGATCACAGGCAGCAAATGGACGACATGAGGAGAAGACTTGGTCAAGAATCCCCTGGTCTGGCTTTGACTCCTACTCGAAATCGCAAGGAGCTTTCGCGCAATGGGACGCTCACCAAAGAACGAGATCCAAGAATTGACATGATCGGACCTCCTGCTCGCCTGGGGTCTATTCCAAAACCCGCTTCCAGCAATACGGTGCCACGAGCAGCGAACGAGTTCCAGGAGATCAATCGGAGGATAGTAGAGGATGGCCCCGAGAGGACGGTTTTGATTTCTACATGGCGCGAACAGGTCGCCGACGCCATCGACACGGAGACTGTTGTCGACGTGTACTACCTAAACGGGGACGATTACGCAGAGGGTGCAGAGGAGGAAACCCAGGAAACGAGGGCCACGACAACGAGAAGGAGAAGCATTCCGCCCCCACCTCCTAGTGCTCCAAGTATCATCGGTGATGATATGTCAGAAATAAGAAGCTTCAGAGGACCTATTGACGCCAAGTCTATCACTGAATCTTTCTTCTCGGAGGTGAGCCTGCGTTGTCCAAGTAGCTTGCTGCTGCTAATAACCTTCGATAGCGGCTTCCGACAGTGCCCCCTAAGTCTTCCAATCGAAGCTTCAGACTCGGATCTGAGGCTGCAAGAGACCGCTCGGGATCCGGGGCGTCAAATACGAGAGCTCCTCCTCGAGCCATGACCCCTGAATCCCATATGCGACGTTCGTCCAATTCTAGTAGCTCTCACAAGGTTCCCAGTGGACGCAATCTTCCTCTCAACACGAACCTCTCCCCACCTCGGGCGTCAACACCGGCTCGGACTCGAGACGATTCATTCCTCGGGCCTCGCTCATCCAAGGCGCTCCATCAGCCTATCACACCAAGTGATATGTACGGAACGAACCCCGTTCCCCCTTCATTCCGACCAACACAGTCAGGGTCAACCATTAGCACCATCAAGTCTGCTTCAGTACTCGCCTTTGAAGACGTTCTGTCAACTTGCGAACCCTCATTGTTGCATATCTCCCCGGCTCTGACGAATCTTGGAATCACGAATGAGAGTCATTTGAAGGCTATCACGAACATGAACGAGGAGACGAGGGATAGGATCGTGAAGGAGGAGGCGTTGAAGCAAGGTATTACGGTTATGGAGTGGGCTATCCTGCTGGATAGGCTTCAGTCGCTTTAGTCGGTGCTGAGCACGGGCTGGTCATTGCCCTGTCTTGGAGTTTCAATATTATTTTGCTCTGAATTATTATAGCCCAATTTTTAAATGTACAAGGGCCTTCCTGAAGCGTAACTGCCATCTTTTTCGGATGGAGATCGTCGTCGTCGCGCCACTGTCGTCAATCGCGGCTGCGTCAATCGCGGCTGCGTCAATCGCGGCTGGTACAATCGATCCCCATTTGGCTGTGGACCATGTTGATGTTGCCCTTTGACCACCTTTCCAATTGTGACCGACAGCAACCAAGATCCTGCAATAGCTAACGCGTTTTATCGCGTCCGACGACGTCAAGCTTCCTATAGAACCATATTATGCCCAAAATTGGGCCAAATCTCTGTTAAACTACGCACAGACAAACTTGCACCATGTCTACTCAAGGTCTGTCTTACTTTTTGCTCGGATATTTGACTATACTGAAGGAAGTGTTGAACTTCTCAGGGGCATCCAAACCCACGATATACTTACAGGAATCCTGCTTGAAGCATCAATACATTCGGTCACGAGATACTTCAAGTATCGTCGAGCGTCCAGAACGACTTCGAGCTGTGAACATAGGCTTATCGGCTGCAATAGCGCGGCTCGAGCAGGATACACAGTTGAACATCAAGGAAGAAGAGACTTCTCCGAATGCTTTAACTGGAGAGAAGTCCCCAGACCCTGACGATCTTGCAGCTGCGCTTGGCCGACTCAAGATTGAGCGGGAAGAGATTGCTACTCTTCGCGTGTCGCCAGCCGTATCAATAGTCAAATCGCGCGCTCAAGTTAACATCCTGAACAATGCTGCCGTGAAGCATATCCACGGAGATATAGACGGCGATCTCTACCTCGAAAACCTAAAGAAATGGGCGACAAGTAGCCCGGAGAATATCCAGAATTTGGGCTCAGAGATCCCGGAAGGCTATCCTCAAGGAGATCTTTATTGTACGCCTTTTGGTTTCTGAGTCTGGTGCATCAAATATTTACTTTATTTCAGTATGCCCAGAATCGCTTGAAGCGATCTCAGGCGCACTCGGGACTGTCTGCGAAGCCGTCGACAAGGTCATAACGTCCTCACGCCAGCCTACTTCTGTCCAATCGCCGTCTACCCGCGCTTTCGTTGCTGTCAGACCCCCAGGTCATCACTGTGGCGAAGATACCCCATGCGGATTCTGCTTCGTCAATAATGTCGCTGTGGGCGCTGCTCATGGTATGAAGTCCACTTCTGGGACATTCTTGAAACTGACGCATTTCTCTGTTGTACAGCACACCTAAACCATGGAATCAATAGGGTGGTCATTTTTGACATAGACCTTCATCACGGTAATGGCACACAATCTATCGTGTGGCAAATCAATGAAGAATCGTACCGCGAACAGCTGGAGATTGAAGCCGGCGCACCTGAACCGGAGAAAGGCCTATTACGCGTTTACTATGGCTCTGCTCACGACATTTTGTCTTATCCTTGCGAAGTACGGTTGTATTTAGTTGGGTTGATCGCCTGCTGACAGCTTTTTATAGGATGGCAAGATGGACCTCATACAAGCAGCGTCTGTCTCAATACACCAGGCCCACGGACAATGCATCGAGAATGTCCACCTAGCACCGTATCTCTCTGAAGAACAATTCTGGGAAGAGCTCTATGACAAACAATACGGGAAACTTTTACGAACGGCAGAAGCATTTCTCGAGAAGACAGGCGGTGCGGGTGACGATACCCTGGTATTTATCAGGTCGGTTAATTTGGGCTTATCCTTTGCATCGGATCTCATTAAATCGTTCCCTACAGTTGTGGTATGGATGCTTGTGAACATGAATATTCCTCAATGCAGCGTCATGGACGCAAAGTCCCAACATCACTCTACTATCGCTTCACGCGAGATGCATGCGACCTCAGCGAACGGTATGCCCAAGGACGGCTTGTAAGCGTTCTTGAAGGTGGATATAGCGACCGAGCCTTAATCAGCGGGAGCATGGCCCACTTATGTGGGCTGTTTGATGAGACGAAGAATGCGGATATGATGAAAAAAGGATGGTGGAGTGTGGAGAACCTAGAAAAGGTATGATTATGTGGCAACAAAAGAATATATTCTGATCTTCGTCCCGTCATAGATTGAGAAGGTCACGAAGAAGAGACGTGGAGGGCGTACTTCGCTAGGTGGCTCTACCCTGACCGAACCATGGCTCGAACGGACGCAGGAGATTTTCCAGCAACTCGATACCTCGCCACCAAAGCCCAGCCTCCCACCCGCACCTTCGCGGACTCTCCGAGAACGAAAGCCAGGAACCACAACCACAACCCCTACCGCATCTCCCGGTCGGCCAAAGAAGGCAACAGCGATGACTTCACCTGGTCCTGAGCCGAAGAAGACCGTAACGAAGGCTCAAATCAAGAAAGAACCCCCCTCAGTGGCCCGTGGGAGTAGCCCAACGAAAGTTGGAGTTGGCGTACTTGCAGGACTTCCGGTCAGGAGTGCTGGATATAACGTGCTGGCAGGTTCGGGAGGGTCAACGACTTCAAGCGAAGAGGAATCTGGTCACGGGCCAGAGGCTAAGAAGAAGGTGCCCAAAGTAAGATTGAAGCTTGGACCTAATCCTAGTGTGGCAAGCTAGAATCAGAGGTGGCTTAATGTATGGTAGAGGTTCATTACGATATGTCTGGATAACTTAACAGAAACGTTCAATGATTCATCATCAATTTCTATAATCAACAGGCTCACGCTTTTCTGTATCTCTGAGTCAAGTTACATGGCCATTCCTATACATTATTACATACCTGGTGAATAAATTGAAAACCCCAAAGTCAAACAAGAAGTCAAATCTGGTGCAGCCCACTGTGAGCAACGCCATCACAGGCATTTCAGAAGACTCAACAGCCCTGCGTCATCAGATGTTACGAGCTCTCAACCTGCCAACAACCTGCATAAACCAATGGATTCCTTGCTCACGATTAAGGAACTAGTCCACGAACTCTGTCTCGAAGTCGCTGGCGCGGCTCCCAATCACGACACCGAACTTGACGAGGATAGTCAACACAATTTACGAAGTCTTGCCCTGACGTGCAAGGCCTTTCTCGAATCAGCTCTCGATCTCCTGTGGTGCCGCCAGTCCAATCTACATCCGCTGCTCAAAGTCTTTCCCGAGGATTTGCTTGAGATCCGAGCCAGCAACGAGGGAGACGAAGAAATCGTCTGTGTCCTCGATAGTTATCACGATGAGTGATGGAAGCTTACATTGTTGCATCTTTCTAGTTTTTCACTAGGTACCCATCCATCGAGGGGTGGACCAGAGTGCTCTACTATGCACAAAAGATTAGGCATCTACAGAGCTACATTGGAGAGTATGCTCCTTCGAGAACCCTCGAAGTTTTGGGCTTTTCCATGCCAAAGAACACTAGCATAACCAATCTCCTGCCTAATCTTCTGACGGTGGAGATTCTATGCTCAGAGAAAACTACCCTTTCAAATGTTAGCCTCTTCCTCACCCCATCGCTGACACACTTTGAATTGTTCGCCCCTGTTAACCACGTGGGGCATGAACTCCCTGGAATGATACTTGCCGGGCTTTCCAACATTCTGTCCAAGCCTCAAGTCGCTAACAGTCATGGGTTGTTCTTTCGAGAATGAAGTACCACCCTACTTGGCACAGTCGCTTTCAAAAGTGGCTTCAATTCGTCGGTTTAGAACGGACTCGGTTGACCTCGCTGTCCTTCGATCAGCAGCCCAACTTCCAGGCTTGAAAGAGCTCGACTTTCAAATAAATGACGAAGACATGTCGCTTAATCTCGACCTCCAGGGTTTCCCAGCCATTACGGAGGTCAACATGAGTGCACGCAAACCGGAGCAGGTCGTAGACTTTTTAAAGTCATTCGGATCATTCACGCTAGAAGGTCTCGAGCTCTTTATGTTAGTGCCGGGCCAGGGCCGAACGATAAACTGGGAGAGCTTCACAGCCAAGCTCTTCAAGTTTTTGTCACGGTTGGACGTCTTGAAGCGTATCAAGATGATTGTTTACACGACACACGACCCAACAGCACAACCAACAGAGCCGCTGTGTATCCGTCGAATCATTTCGTCTTGCGCCCGCCATCTGCGAGAACTCGGTATTGGGACCTATGGCGCAGATTTTCACTTTCTATTCGATGACCGCTTCGTCCTCGAGTTATCTCAAGCCGCACCGAACCTTCAAGTCCTGTCTCTAACTCCTAAAAAAGAAAAATCTCACCGAGACACAACATCTATCACATTCGGAGGTCTTGTGCCACTGGTCGCCAACTGCCCACAACTACGGGAGCTATCGATATATGTGAACACACTTCGTCCTGACCGAGGTCAATTCAACACCTCTCGGCTTGGAAACGGCATATACAACCCTCACCTAACGGCCATCGGCCTTGGCAACTCACCGATCGAAGAACCGGCCTGGGTTGCTGCCTCTCTATATGCACTATTCCCCAATTTGACCACTATCAACGCATATAATGGTCCAGAGGAAGGCGGTCAAGACCGGTGGGATAACGCCCGAGAGTGCTTGGTCGCGATTCGGGCCGTCAGAAGTTGGACTCCGTAGCTATTCCCTAGTCAATTAAGAAGGAAGAGCAGAAGGTACATTCAGGCTGGAATATCGTGACAACTATCTAGGTGTGATTATCCAATTTCCATACTCTATGTTCTATCGATACAAAATAGCAAATCTATGTGATTTGAAAAGGCGCAAAAACACCTTCCCGTTTGTCAGAACATCAGCCCATGAACAACCCATTCATAGACACCCAAAAACACAGCACCGCCAGCCGATATCCATAACGTCCGAGGGACGACACCGGCAAACAGGGCTTTCATCCCTTCATTGACATAGATACTCCGAGCACGACTCATCACAGAAGGCATGCGTTCTTTTGAGGTATCCTGCAAGTATGAACATGTCGGAAAAGGTGCAGGAATTTGAGAGGATGATAGAAACGACGAACCCGCAGATCCAACATGATGCGTGTTTTAAGAACATCCAAAGGTGTAGTGAGAGCAGCAGCGCTTCCACCTGCTACGCTTCCGCAAATCGCAGCCTCATGGGCGTACAAAGGTTTTCGCTCTAGCTTCCTCGATAGCCGTGATTTCAAGAATTCGTAGAACGGGAATTGGAAGGAGGTGAAGGGTATCTAGGAAGAAAAACATCAGTACTAATATCGTCTGTAGAAGGGCTTGAAGCTGACCTCCCGCATGATCGTGATACCAAACCCTCTGTAGAAACCCTTGAAGCCGTCGTTCAGCAGAACCTGCCTTGCGGCTGCAAAGGAAGATTTTCCAAGGTCTCCATAGGTAGAAGTTTGTGTTCTGGTCTTGATAACTTCAGTTGGAACGCGAACTAAGCATGCGGCCTAATGAAAAGATGAGTCAACTGTTTTGTCGGATTGAAGGAATCAGAACGTGCCATACAACTTCTCCGACCGAAGCAGCAATCATGTGGGTCACTGGTGCAAGTTCGGGAGCAAGGGGCGAGTTCTTCTTGATCGTGTCATATGTGGAGAAAAATATGGCGGCTGCAAATTGGAGAGGTTTATGTATTGCACGGGAAAAATAAGACAATGTTACAAACCTCCGGGTGCGCTGCCCACCACCACACTCCCGATACCCTTGTATATTCCACTGAACCCTCCTGCTCGCAGAAATCCTTGTGAAGACTGTAGTCTCGTTTTGATAGTGTCTATAGGAAAGAATAACAGATCGACCGCTGTCCCAGCAGCACCACCGGCCTTCACGAATGTTTAGTTTTTTGATAAAAGATGGGGAGCATCGAACATACCACAAGAGACTGCACGAAAGTTGGGTGTCCGTTGGTTGTAGCCATTCTTGCGCCACAGTCCTGACTGCTTTCGTGTAACTGGACCAGAATCAAAGAGCCATCCACAACGAAATTCTGCAACGACTTGCGCTGGCCCGGTGGCGGTGCTACTCTGATCCGAATGCTAATTCGCGATGATGTAAGCCTCCAGTGATTCAGCCACCCTCTTCAAAACAGAGGGCCAGCTGAGCGGTGTCGTTTCTTTCATTGCTTGTTTCAGCATGAGTCACTGTCTAAAGCAACCAGAAATCGTGTCTCTAATATGTCAAAATTCTCGAGAGTCACCGGTTGAACTATTGCAGCCCAGGCAGCACTCTACTCTGCTTAACTTTGCGTTGACCTGCAAAATCTTTCTGGAGCCTGCTCTCGACGAGCTCTGGAGGGTTCAAAGAGGCGTTTCCCCACTCGTAGGAACATTAACTGAGAGGATACTGGAGATAAGTGAGGAGGTTGTAGGCGGAAAACAATATAAAAATGTGGTTCGTTGCGCGACTGGGATAGGTTCTCCTACTATGCACCTAAAGTTCGATCACTTCGGTGAAACGCTAGGGGCCATGCTTCTGAAAGCGTCTGGCGGGTATTAACATCATTTCGGCCGAAAAATCTCCCCAACTTGTTGCCCAAACTTCAAAGGTTAACCTTTGTAGCATCTGACAAAATGATTCACTACACCCCTCGATCAACTTCATCCACATTAATTTGCACTCCACCCCAGTGCTTCAAGAGTTTCGCTTTTTGGCATGCTCCCAGAACTATGTAATCGCGCAAGTATGCTTCATCTTGACAAGATTCCATCCGATGCAGAAAGTGTTCTGCTTATCGGTGAAACTTTGCTGAGATGACCTCCCTCCGCGTTCTCAAGACCTATACATCAGCAAAAGGGGAAAATACTTTTCTGTACTTTTTCTACTTTTTTCGGTCGAAAAAGTAAATAATCTGAGTACTTTTGACAAGTAAAAAAAGTAATCCCCCTTAATTATTTTGTACTTTTTAGTCCTTTTCTTGTTCTTAATTGCCAAAAAAGTTGTGTTTTTCCTACTTTTCCTACTTTTTCTGAGTACTTTTTTTGAAAATTCAATGTTGATTATTTGTAACATTTGAGAACAAGTAGAGGGGATGACTTTTTTCTACTTTTTCTACTTTTCACTAAAATAAGTACAAAAAGTAGAGAAAAGTACCGAAAAGTATGTTCCCCTTTTGCTGATGTAACGTCGATGGGTGCTTGCTGTCAAAAGTGTCGAGGCTGCCAAACTTAGAGGAAATCTCTGTAATGTTTATTGGACCCGGAGAGCTTCACCTAGACGGGAACAATTGCTTCCCTAAACTCGAGCGTTTATCATTCATTGGAACCGATGAGGGTGTGGGCCGTTTCACACAGCTTCTTCAACATATTTCCTCGACGAGCGTATAATCGATAAAAATTGGAACTTGGAAAAGCCCCCGAATTGTCCCTCTACTTGCCCCCATAGTGGAATGGGCCGATTTAATGAATATATTGCCTCGTTTTCGTTCCACATTGAATTCCCTCGTCGTCAGCGGGGGCTCAGCCGGTTACTCGACATTCCCTGACTGGGACGCCGACGACAGCATCCTAGTCCTCCTCGGCACCCTCAACTCATTGGTGTTAAGCTAGTATCGCTACACGCTTAACTAAGTATCAAGGGTTCAGCTGCTTAGTCCTCTACCAGCCTTTGTAGAGACGAGCGAGAGTAATCGAGCAAGTCGAAGTTAAAGCAAATAGCGATGTATAGGCTTTTAGGTCAAGCTGAAGAAGCAAGACCAAAAGCGTGAAAGTATTTATACATGGTAAGTAGGGCTAAGGGTTAAGCATTGCGCAGCAATGCTAAGTAAGCAAAAGTAAGTATGACTCGGAGTGAGTCAGAGTAAGAGTCACGACGAGTCACGATAAATAAATATAGTACAAGTATCTCACGATCATGAGAATACTGAGTAATCATAGCTAAAGGGATGAGTAATGCGCAGCAGTACTGAGTAATTGAATAAACGTAAGCGGGGCGGGAGATAGTAATGGTAGATGAGTAAAAAAAAAAAAGAGTCCGGGTGCGTATCCAAGGTAACTGTAACATTACCCTCTCGCTAGCGTTGAAGTCACCCGACTTCAATTCTTCTTCTTGCCCCAGAAATGGCGGTCTATGTTCTTCCAGTAGCGCTGTGGGCAGTTGACCGGATAATGGCCTGGGCCGCGATGATGACACAGACGACAAACAAAACGAAAGCAATGGTACTGTCGATGTCTGCCTCCGCAAACATAGCATCAGAGGTGTCGGGGTGGTGGTGGTCGGTTGGCAAGGTATCCAGTGCGCGGCGCCTTCTGTGACGGAATTGTTGAGGAAGAGGGTTCACCAGAGTTGGCAAATCTGACTCTGGTGGGCTTTCGAATGTGGAGAGGTAAGGTGTCGGCGGGTTTGACATTTGGGTTGATGTTTTCCTTGTCGCTATCTTGATCCTCGGGTATCGTTTGAATGAAGGGATTGTGCCTTATCCTGGCAGCGGTAGCAGTGTCGGTAACGGGGGGGAATTCTCGGAGGGTTCCTCGAACTTGACATGCCGTGAGAATCGTCGGTTCTTCGATGGTTTGATCTTCCTCAGGCCCCCAGGGATTGGCGGCAAGGGTTTCGAAGTCCGTCTCCTTCGGGTTGGGGAACCAACTTCGTCGTTCAGGATAGTGCTGATTGAGGAAGGCTGTACCTCCGGCAGCGAAGAAGAGGTCGGTGAGGGTTTCCTCCGTGCGTTGGTCAGAGCTGTCAAGAGCTCGATCATGTTCTTCAAGGTTTTCAAATATATGTGGCGTAGACGAGCCACTTCGTTGCGGAATTCGGTTCTTTGGTCGTGTTAGGCTGAGCCTCGCTCTGCCACTTCGGTGAGGAGGTTGTTGTTGCTGCTCCAGGCAGTGTTTGTACGGAGCGCCGTAACAGCGGAATCGGTTTTGAAGGTGTTAAGGATGATGGTGCGGTCGTAGGAGGAGACATTGGAGGACATTATAAGCAAGAGGTGTTTGCTTCGGCGAAGTGCTGTGGGTTGATGGAGATTCACCGAATGTTCTTCCTCTTCTTATATGCTTCAAGGGTCTTCTTGGCGTTCTGGAGGTTTCTCACAGGTTCCCATGAGTTCTCCGATGTCGGATATCCTTTCCACTTGATCTTGTAAAGGATCCTCCCACGATGTCGTTTGTGTGCGACAATTTCTTCCACTTCCCATTCTTCTTCTTGATTGATGAGGTCAGGTGGCGGTTCTAGGAAATTGGGCCCATGTGTCTCGGTTTCCTTGTATGGTGTGAGGAGGGTGGCGTGGAACACAGGGTGAATTTTCCATGCTCGGGGTAGTTCTAATCTGTAGGTCAGCGGACCTAGAACTTCTTTGATCGTGAAGGGCCTTCTCGTCGTGGCGTGAACTTCTTTGAGTAATATGCCAGTTTTAGGTTAGTTGTTTCCAACCAAACCTTCTGTCCTTGTTCAAATGGTTTGAAGTTACTTCGGACACGTTCGGCCATCTTTCGTCTCGCAAGTTCATGGGCGGCCGCAGCTTCGTCTCGTGCCTGTTGGAGTTCTTTCATTCGGGTTTCTGCAGCAGGGACATTGGTCTTCTGATATGGAAGGAGAATAGCACGTGGTTCTGCTCCGTTCATTAGGTAGAATGGAGTTTGTGCGGTGACGGCATGAACACGTTTGTTATGGGCGAATTCCATTAGGGGAATTAGTTCTAGCCATTTCTCGGGGTTGTTGGCGCAGAATAGTCGGAGATAAGCGCCAATGTCTTGGTTGACGCGTTCGGTTTCTCCATCTGCTTGTGGGTGATATGCGGTTGTCAGGGAAAGCTTGATTCCTAGGAGTCGTCCTAGTTCTTGGAATACTTTGGATGCGAATTGTGGACCTCTATCGGATATCAGTTTGTCAGGAAGTCCGAATCTTCTGTAGACAGCATCCAGGTAGTTGTTGGCAGTGCCTAGGGCGTCAATGGTCTTCTTGCAAGGGATCAAAATTACCCCCTTACTAAGGCCATGGTCTACCACGACCATGAGTGAGTCGTAACCGTTAACCTCAGGAAGATCAGTGATGAAATCTGTAGAGGCAAGTTCGAAGGGTCGTGTGGCGGTAAATTTGACTGGGTTCAGGGAGGTGCCGTGGGGTGTGTATTGACCTTCATCTGTTGGCAAGGGCACATCCATCAACGTAGGATTTGACAGTTCCAAACATTCTGGGCCACCAGTAGTGTTCGGAAATTAACTCCATCGTCTTGAATGCTCCGGGTGTCCGGCCATAGGTGCGTCATGATACTTCTGTATGAGGCTTCGTCGTAGGGTAGCGTCATTAGGGACATAGCATCGCCCGGAAAAGAGAGAGAGTCCTCTACTTTCCAGTCAGCTAAAGCCGATTTGATGGGGTAGAGTGGTTCTTCAGGTGTCATATTGCTTCCGTGAAGAATTCGTCTTTCATCATGTGTTCGGCAAATTCCGCCTTAAGTTCGGTATCAATTGTTCGGATGAAGAGTTTATCAGGTAGCATGGTGATGTCTTCGTTGTCGGTGTCGTGGTCTAGAATGTGATCTGCTCGTCGGGATAGTTCGTCAGATTGGACCATCTGAGTTCCTGGTACATGGACCAGGTTTAGGTCATATCGGGAGAGGAGTAAACTCCATCGTGCTTGTCGTCGGCTAAGTTTCTGTGGCGTTCGGTAGTAGGTTAGGTTCTTGTGGTCGGAGAATACCGTGACAGGGTGGGCTGATCCTTGTAGATAGTGTCGCCAAGTTTCCAGTGCTCTGACTATAGCGAGTAGTTCCCTGTCGTAGATTTCGTAGTTCCGTTCGGTTGGGGTGAAGGAGTGAGAGATGTATCCACAAGGGTGCCAGTCGTTATTTTCGTCTCGTTGGCGTAGCACTGCTCCTGTCGCCCACTTGGATGCATCACATTCAATGGTGAACGGTTTCGTTGGATCGGGCATCGTGAGTACGGGTGTCTCCGCGAACCTTTTCTTCAGGGCTTCAAATGCTTCTTCTTGTTCCTTTCCCCATGTAAAGGGCCGATCTTTCTTGGTGAGATCGTTCAGGGGTCGGGCTAATTCCGCATATTTCCCTATGAACCTTCGGTAGAAGTTGCCAAATCCCAAAAAGGACCGAACTTCTTTTACGGTGGTCGGGGTTGGCCATTTCTTTATCCCATCGAGTTTAGTCGGGTCCATGTGGATCTTGTCTGGCAATATGATCATTCCAAGGAATTCGACTTCTGTCACGTTGAATTTGCATTTCAGCTTTAAGGAACAGGTTGTGTTCCATCAGCCTGGAGTACCCGTTTGGTGCGCTTTTCATGTTCTCTTGGGTCTTTAGAGAAGAGTAGCATGTCATCCATGTAGATGATTAACCATCCTTCATCGATCATGTCTCTGAAGATGTGGTTCATCATTGCTTGAAACGTGGCTGGGGAGTTGCATAGTCCAAAGAACATGACGGTGGGTTCAAACAAGCCTCGATTTGTTTTGAAGGCTGCTTTCCACTCGTCTCCTTCTTTGATCCGGACATTATGATATCCCCATCGGATGTCTAGTTTTGTGAAAATCTTTGCTCCTCTGAGTTTGTCGAGTAGGTCGCTGACTAGTGGTAAGGGGTAGGCATTCTTGACAGTTCCACTGTTGAGATATCGGTAATCTTGGCAGGGTCGTAGTGCGTTTGCTTCTTTCTTCGCTACAGAAGAAGGGTGATGCTTGAGGTGATTTCGAGGTCGGATGTATCCTTTCCGTAAGTTTTCTTCGAGAAATTTGTCCATTTCGGCTTGCTCCTTTGGGTTGAGAGGGTAGACCTTGCAGTCTTTCGGGACAAAGTCTGGTTTGAGATCAATGGCGTGATCCCAAGGCCGAGATGGGGAAATCGTTCTGATGCTTCTTTCTCAAAGACTTTCTTGAATTCGTGGTATTCGGGGAATGAGGTCTTCAAGTTTCTTCGACTTCTTCAGTTTTCTGATGTTCTAGGGTCTGGGAGATGGACGTCTTGGCGCGGATCCAGATGTTCTGGGTCGGGACAAATCGCAGTGATCCTCTATCTCGGGTGATTCGGGAGATATTTGCGGCTCGGATCCTTCTGATTTCTGGTTCTCGATGTTCATTCGTCAATGGGGAATTGGCTCGTTCGAATATCCCCATCACTGGTTCTCCTTTCACATAGGCAATAACCAGGTCTTGTTCGTCATTGGGTTCTTCTAAGGGTGTTTCAATGGGTTCGGGTACGTTGGAAATGTCTAGGCGTGATTCCTCTGTTGCAGCTAGTCGTCTGATCTGGACTCGGGCAAGGGCCGTGCGTAGCGGGATGTCTTGACGCGTTTGGGATTAATGAATAGTGTCCCTTTGCCAGTTGATTTCTGGATTTGTTCGCTTCAGCCATGGGAGTCCGAGGATCAGGTGTTCGTTCCTAATCCGGTGACCAGGCACCGTTCTGACGCCTTGTGTTTCCTATCCCTATATCGACCCAGGTGTAATGGGTGATTTGCCCCGTTTTGTTGATAGTGCCGTCAACGTTCTTGGCAGTGAGAGGTTGTCGAAGGGGATGTGTCTTGATTCGATGGCGGGCGACGAATTCTTTGTCGATGAATAGTCCTTGAGCACCTGAGTCGACTAGTGCTTTGGTTTCAACGGTTCTTTCTTCATTCGGAGCAGAGACCTTAATGGGTAGACGCATAGATTTATCAAAAGGTTCTGCATACGACATAGAAGAAATCAGTATTGTGGCGGGTTCAGACGTTGACACTGGCCGCCGTTCTAAAAATCCTCATCGAGCTCATTCCAGAAGCTCTCCAATTCTTCCGCTTCCAACGCTCTAATGGTTCTGACAAGATCTTTGATGTTTTTCTTGCCATAGGAGTTGGTGTTGGACTGCTTTCCTCCTCTGCGTTCAGGGCATTCTCGAGAGCGATGTCCTTTCTTGAAACAGCGGAAACATTTCCCTTCCTTCATTAACTCCTTTCTCTTTTCAAAAGATAAGGCGTCAATGTCCATGGCGTTAGGGTCTGTTGTGGCGTGGGGATTGCGGGGATTTGCATGGGAAATAGGGGGGAGTCCTCTGTTGTGGCGGATGACGTTCTGTCCTCTACGCCATTGTGCATCAAATCGGGCAGCGTGTTCGTACCATCCGTTAATGGTGACAGGAAGAATGGGGAGGTTATAGATCTTTTCGATGATCTTGGAGTTGAGTCCTTTCTGGAAGAATTCGATCTTCGCCTTTTCATCGGTGATCCCGGAGGCGGAGATAAGGACTTTGAATTGAGATATGTAATCGTCAATTGGTCCTTTCTGCGTGAGAGCGTCTAGGGATGCAAATGCCTGTCCTTCTCCGTCTACTGGGTAGAAGGCGTTGATGAATTCTTTCGAATTGTTTGAAATCGGGAGGATGATGTCGTTATCTTTGTTTGTGTAGTTCTGGCAGAAAGATCGCTTCCATGCCAAAGCGGTTCCTTTCTTCAAAAAGGAAAGTGCAAAGGCGATTTGCTTGTTGTTGTTGTCGTAGATGTGGTCGTTCAGGCTTAGGTACATCTTGACTTCCAACAACCAAACTTCGGCATTTCTTCGGTCACCATCATATTCAAATGGTTGTCCCATTCGGAGTTCGGCGAGTTTCTTTGGTTCAGGGTTGGTTGGAGCCATTTCTGGTGGTTCTTGTTTCGGGGTTTGTGCGGGTGTCGGAGTCTGGGTCTGTCTGGGGGGTTCTGGTTCTGTTTCCGATTCTTTTTCGGGTTCTTGCCCTGTTTCCGATTCTTCTTCGGGTTCTTGCTCTGGTTCTGATTCTGGTTTGGGGTCTGGCTGTGGTTCTGGTTCTGGGTTCTTTACTTCTTCGGTGAAGTAGGCACTGCTAAGGTAGTCGCCAAATCGATATTGTCGCGGGTCTTCGTCTTTTGGTACCAAATGTCTCCAACGGTTTGTCTTAAGGTCGAATTCTGAGTAAGTACCGTCGTCAAGTTGTACTACTCTCTCTGTCCCGGTGGGAGTTGAGGCGTTCGGCGGTCTTGAGGGAGACGTGGTTCCGGTCGGTTCTGCAAGGGTAGTTGACCTCTTGCAGTCAGGTGGTTTGGTGGTTGTGGCCTACGCTTGCGATGAGCGGGCTATCAGATCAGCTTGACCTTTTGTTAAGCTAGTATCGCTACGTGCTCAACCAAGTATCAAGAGTTCAGCTGCTTAGTCCTCTACCAGCCTTTGTAGAGACGAGCGAGAGTAATCGAGCGAGTCGAAGTTAAAGCAAATAGCGATGTATAGGCTTTTAGGTCAAGCTGGGGAAGCAAGACCGAAAGCGTGAAAGTATTTATACATGAAGAGTAGGGCTAAGGGTTGGGCATTGCGCAGCAATGCTAAGTAAGCAAAAGTAAGTATGACTCGGAGTGAGTCAGAGTAAGAGTCACGACGAGTCATGGTAAGTAAATATAGTACAAGTATCCCACGATCGTGAGAATACTGAGTAATCATAGCTAAAGGGATGAGTAATGCGCAGCAGTACTGAGTAATTGTATAAACGTAAGCGGGGCGGGGATAGTAATGGTAAATGAGTAAAAGGAAAAAGAGTCCGGGCGCGTATCCAAGGTAACTGTAACAATTCTGATGCTGATCTCGCTTGGGCACAAAAACTGTGCAAGGAAGGGGGTGTGCCATTGATACAATACTTACTCCATCAGGCAGACCTGGCTATGCCAGCTGATGAGTATACTCCACCGTATCTTCACGCACTTCTATCGGATAGTTCTACACCTAGACTACCCAACATTCGCGAGATGCAATTCCGCGATATTGCTCGACTGCCAAAAGCGGAGCAGAAGGAATGGCATAATGCATGTCAACAGGAGCTTGAGGCGCTCCGTGAACGAGACGTGTATGAGCTAGTTGATCCACCTAAAGGCCGAAAGATTGTCAAGAACCGTTGGGTATTTGACATCAAATCTGATGGTCGCAAAAAGGCTAGGCTTGTTGCCAAAGGCTTCTCACAGATCGAGGGTATAGATTTTGACGAGATCTTTTCCCCGGTTGTACGCTTTGAAACCGTTCGAACTCTATTTGCGCTAGCCGCATTAGAAGGATGGCACATTCAAGGTGTTGATGTGAAAACTGCCTTTCTATATGGAAAACTCGAAGAGGAAATCTATATGGAGCAACTAGAAGGATTTAAATCCAAAAGCCACCCAAATAGAGTCTGTAGACTCAAACGGGCACTATATGGCCTCAAACAAGCAAGTCTCTCTTGGTGGAAAGAGATGACGAAATCCATGGAAGCATTAGGTTTCAAACGAACAACATCCGACGCAGGTGTCTGTTACAGTTACCTTGGATACGCACCCGGACTCTTTTTCCTTTTACTCATCTACCATTACTATCCCCGCCCCGCTTACGTTTATACAATTACTCAGTACTGCTGCGCATTACTCATCCCTTTAGCTATGATTACTCAGTATTCTCACGATCGTGGGATACTTGTACTATATTTACTTACCATGACTCGTCGTGACTCTTACTCTGACTCACTCCGAGTCATACTTACTTTTGCTTACTTAGCATTGCTGCGCAATGCCCAACCCTTAGCCCTACTCTTCATGTATAAATACTTTCACGCTTTCGGTCTTGCTTCCCCAGCTTGACCTAAAAGCCTATACATCGCTATTTGCTTTAACTTCGACTCGCTCGATTACTCTCGCCGTCTCTACAAAGGCTGGTAGAGGACTAAGCAGCTGAACTCTTGATACTTGGTTGAGCACGTAGCGATACTAGCTTAACAAAAGGTCAAGCTGATCTGATAGCCCGCTCATCGCAAGCGTAGGCCACAACCACCAAACCACCTGACTGCAAGAGGTCAACTACCCTTGCAGAACCGACCGGAACCACGTCTCCTCAAGACCGCCGAACGCCTCAACTCCCACCGGGACAGAGAGTAGTACAACTTGACGACGGTACTTACTCAGAATTCGACCTTAAGACAAACCGTTGGAGACATTTGGTACCAAAAGACGAAGACCCGCGACAATATCGATTTGGCGACTACCTTAGCAGTGCCTACTTCACCGAAGAAGTAAAGAACCCAGAACCAGAACCACAGCCAGACCCCAAACCAGAATCAGAACCAGAGCAAGAACCCGAAGAAGAATCGGAAACAGGGCAAGAACCCGAAAAAGAATCGGAAACAGAACCAGAACCCCCCAGACAGACCCAGACTCCGACACCCGCACAAACCCCGAAACAAGAACCACCAGAAATGGCTCCAACCAACCCTGAACCAAAGAAACTCGCCGAACTCCGAATGGGACAACCATTTGAATATGATGGTGACCGAAGAAATGCCGAAGTTTGGTTGTTGGAAGTCAAGATGTACCTAAGCCTGAACGACCACATCTACGACAACAACAACAAGCAAATCGCCTTTGCACTTTCCTTTTTGAAGAAAGGAACCGCTTTGGCATGGAAGCGATCTTTCTGCCAGAACTACACAAACAAAGATAACGACATCATCCTCCCCGATTTCAAACAATTCGAGAAAGAATTCATCAACGCCTTCTACCCAGTAGACGGAGAAGGACAGGCATTTGCATCCCTAGACGCTCTCACGCAGAAAGGACCAATTGACGATTACATATCTCAATTCAAAGTCCTTATCTCCGCCTCCGGGATCACCGATGAAAAGGCGAAGATCGAATTCTTCCAGAAAGGACTCAACTCCAAGATCATCGAAAAGATCTATAACCTCCCCATTCTTCCTGTCACCATTAACGGATGGTACGAACACGCTGCCCGATTTGATGCACAATGGCGTAGAGGACAGAACGTCATCCGCCACAACAGAGGACTCCCCCCTATTTCCCATGCAAATCCCCGCAATACCCACGCCACAACAGACCCTAACGCCATGGACATTGACGCCTTATCTTTTGAAAAGAGAAAGGAGTTAATGAAGGAAGGGAAATGTTTCCGCTGTTTCAAGAAAGGACATCGCTCTCGAGAATGCCCTGAACGCAGAGGAGGAAAGCAGTCCAACACCAACTCCTATGGCAAGAAAAACATCAAAGATCTTGTCAGAACCATTAGAGCGTTGGAAGCGGAAGAATTGGAGAGCTTCTGGAATGAGCTCGATGAGGATTTTTAGAACGGCGGCCAGTGTCAACGTCTGAACCCGCCACAATACTGATTTCTTCTATGTCGTATGCAGAACCTTTTGATAAATCTATGCGTCTACCCATTAAGGTCTCTGCTCCGAATGAAGAAAGAACCGTTGAAACCAAAGCACTAGTCGACTCAGGTGCTCAAGGACTATTCATCGACAAAGAATTCGTCGCCCGCCATCGAATCAAGACACATCCCCTTCGACAACCTCTCACTGCCAAGAACGTTGACGGCACTATCAACAAAACGGGGCAAATCACCCATTACACCTGGGTCGATATAGGGATAGGGAAACACAAGGCGTCAGAACGGTGCCTGGTCACCGGATTAGGGAACGAACACCTGATCCTCGGACTCCCATGGCTGAAGCGAACAAATCCAGAAATCAACTGGCAAAAGGGGACACTATTCATTAATCCCAAACGCGTCAAGACATCCCCGCTACGCACGGCCCTTGCCCGAGTCCAGATCAGACGACTAGCTGCAACAGAGGAATCACGCCTAGACATTTCCAACGTACCCGAACCCATTGAAACACCCTTAGAAGAACCCAATGACGAACAAGACCTGGTTATTGCCTATGTGAAAGGAGAACCAGTGATGGGGATATTCGAACGAGCCAATTCCCCATTGACGAATGAACATCGAGAACCAGAAATCAGAAGGATCCGAGCCGCAAATATCTCCCGAATCACCCGAGATAGAGGATCACTGCGATTTGTCCCGACCCAGAACATCTGGATCCGCGCCAAGACGTCCATCTCCCAGACCCTAGAACATCAGAAAACTGAAGAAGTCAAGAAGAAACTTGAAGACCTCATTCCCCCCGAATACCACGAATTCAAGAAAGTCTTTGAGAAAGAAGCATCAGAACGATTTCCCCCATCTCGGCCTTGGGATCACGCCATTGATCTCAAACCAGACTTTGTCCCGAAAGACTGCAAGGTCTACCCTCTCAACCCAAAGGAGCAAGCCGAAATGGACAAATTTCTCGAAGAAAACTTACGGAAAGGATACATCCGACCCTCGAAATCACCTCAAGCATCACCCTTCTTCTTTGTAGCGAAGAAAGAAGCAAACGCACTACGACCCTGCCAAGATTACCGATATCTCAACAGTGGAACTGTCAAGAATGCCTACCCCTTACCACTAGTCAGCGACCTACTCGACAAACTCAGAGGAGCAAAGATTTTCACAAAACTAGACATCCGATGGGGATATCATAATGTCCGGATCAAAGAAGGAGACGAGTGGAAAGCAGCCTTCAAAACAAATCGAGGCTTGTTTGAACCCACCGTCATGTTCTTTGGACTATGCAACTCCCCAGCCACGTTTCAAGCAATGATGAACCACATCTTCAGAGACATGATCGATGAAGGATGGTTAATCATCTACATGGATGACATGCTACTCTTCTCTAAAGACCCAAGAGAACATGAAAAGCGCACCAAACGGGTACTCCAAAGGCTGATGGAACACAACCTGTTCCTTAAAGCTGAGAAATGCAAATTCAACGTGACAGAAGTCGAATTCCTTGGAATGATCATATTGCCAGACAAGATCCACATGGACCCGACTAAACTCGATGGGATAAAGAAATGGCCAACCCCGACCACCGTAAAAGAAGTTCGGTCCTTTTTGGGATTTGGCAACTTCTACCGAAGGTTCATAGGGAAATATGCGGAATTAGCCCGACCCCTGAACGATCTCACCAAGAAAGATCGGCCCTTTACATGGGGAAAGGAACAAGAAGAAGCATTTGAAGCCCTGAAGAAAAGGTTCGCGGAGACACCCGTACTCACGATGCCCGATCCAACGAAACCGTTCACCATTGAATGTGATGCATCCAAGTGGGCGACAGGAGCAGTGCTACGCCAACGAGACGAAAATAACGACTGGCACCCTTGTGGATACATCTCTCACTCCTTCACCCCAACCGAACGGAACTACGAAATCTACGACAGGGAACTACTCGCTATAGTCAGAGCACTGGAAACTTGGCGACACTATCTACAAGGATCAGCCCACCCTGTCACGGTATTCTCCGACCACAAGAACCTAACCTACTACCGAACGCCACAGAAACTTAGCCGACGACAAGCACGATGGAGTTTACTCCTCTCCCGATATGACCTAAACCTGGTCCATGTACCAGGAACTCAGATGGTCCAATCTGACGAACTATCCCGACGAGCAGATCACATTCTAGACCACGACACCGACAACGAAGACATCACCATGCTACCTGATAAACTCTTCATCCGAACAATTGATACCGAACTTAAGGCGGAATTTGCCGAACACATGATGAAAGACGAATTCTTCACGGAAGCAATATGACACCTGAAGAACCACTCTACCCCCATCAAATCGGCTTTAGCTGACTGGAAAGTAGAGGACTCTCTCCTCTTTTTCCGGGGGCGATGCTATGTCCCTAATGACGCTACCCTACGACGAAGCCTCATACAGAAGTATCATGACGCACCTATGGCCGGACACCCCGGAGCATTCAAGACGATGGAGTTAATTTCCGAACACTACTGGTGGCCCAGAATGTTTGGAACTGTCAAATCCTACGTTGATGGATGTGCCCCTTGCCAACAGATGAAGGTCAATACACACCCCACGGCACCTCCCCTGAACCCAGTCAAATTTACCGCCACACGACCCTTCGAACTTGCCTCTACAGATTTCATCACTGATCTTCCTGAGGTTAACGGTTACGACTCACTCATGGTCGTGGTAGACCATGGCCTTAGTAAGGGGGTAATTTTGATCCCTTGCAAGAAGACCATTGACGCCCTAGGCACTGCCAACAACTACCTGGATGCTGTCTACAGAAGATTCGGACTTCCTGACAAACTGATATCCGATAGAGGTCCACAATTCGCATCCAAAGTATTCCAAGAACTAGGACGACTCCTAGGAATCAAGCTTTCCCTGACAACCGCATATCACCCACAAGCAGATGGAGAAACCGAACGCGTCAACCAAGACATTGGCGCTTATCTCCGACTATTCTGCGCCAACAACCCCGAGAAATGGCTAGAACTAATTCCCCTAATGGAATTCGCCCATAACAAACGTGTTCATGCCGTCACCGCACAAACTCCATTCTACCTAATGAACGGAGCAGAACCACGTGCTATTCTCCTTCCATATCAGAAGACCAATGTCCCTGCTGCAGAAACCCGAATGAAAGAACTCCAACAGGCACGAGACGAAGCTGCGGCCGCCCATGAACTTGCGAGACGAAAGATGGCCGAACGTGTCCGAAGTAACTTCAAACCATTTGAACAAGGACAGAAGGTTTGGTTGGAAACAACTAACCTAAAACTGGCATATTACTCAAAGAAGTTCACGCCACGACGAGAAGGCCCCTTCACGATCAAAGAAGTTCTAGGTCCGCTGACCTACAGATTAGAACTACCCCGAGCATGGAAAATTCACCCTGTGTTCCACGCCACCCTCCTCACACCATACAAGGAAACCGAGACACATGGGCCCAATTTCCTAGAACCGCCACCTGACCTCATCAATCAAGAAGAAGAATGGGAAGTGGAAGAAATTGTCGCACACAAACGACATCGTGGGAGGATCCTTTACAAGATCAAGTGGAAAGGATATCCGACATCGGAGAACTCATGGGAACCTGTGAGAAACCTCCAGAACGCCAAGAAGACCCTTGAAGCATATAAGAAGAGGAAGAACATTCGGTGAATCTCCATCAACCCACAGCACTTCGCCGAAGCAAACACCTCTTGCTTATAATGTCCTCCAATGTCTCCTCCTACGACCGCACCATCATCCTTAACACCTTCAAAACCGATTCCGCTGTTACGGCGCTCCGTACAAACACTGCCTGGAGCAGCAACAACAACCTCCTCACCGAAGTGGCAGAGCGGGGCTCAGCCTACCACGACCGAAGAACCGAATTCCGCAACGAAGTGGCTCGTCTACGCCACCTATATTCGAAAACCCTTGAAGAACTTGATCGAGCTCTTGACAGCTCTGACCAACGCACGGAGGAAACCCTCACCGACCTCTTCTTTGCTGCCGGAGGTACAGCCTTCCTTGATCAGCACTATCCTGAACGACGAAGTTGGTTCCCCAACCCGAAAGAGACAGATTTCGAAACCCTTGCCGCCAATCCCTGGGGGCCTGAGGAAGATCAAACCACCGAAGAACCGACGATTCTCACGGCACGTCAGGTTCGAGGAACCTCCAAGAATTCCCCCGTCACCAACCTTGCTACCGCTGCCAAGATAAAGCACAATCCCTTCATTCAAACTATACCCGAGGATCAAGATAGCGACAAGGAAAACGTCAACCCAAATGTCAAACCCACCGACACCTTACCTCTCCGCATTCGAAAGCCCACCAGAGTCAGATTCGCCAACTCTGGTGAACCCTCTTCCTCAACAATCTCGTCACAGAAGGCGCCGCGCACCGGATACCTCGCCAACCAGCCACCACCGCCCGACACTTCCGATGCTATGTTTGCGGAGGCAGACATCGACAATACCATTGCTTTCGTTTTGTTTGTCGTCTGTGTCATCATCGCGGCCCAGGCCATTACCCGGTTAACTGTCCACAACGCTATTGGAAGAACATAGACCGCCATTTCTGGGGCAAGAGGAAGAATTGAAGCCAGGTGACTTCAACGCTAGCGAGAGGGTAATGTTACAGTTACCTTGGATACGCACCCGGACTCTTTTTCCTTTTACTCATCTACCATTACTATCCCCCGCCCCGCTTACGTTTATACGATTACTCAGTACTGCTGCGCATTACTCATCCCTTTAGCTACGATTACTCAGTATTCTCACGATCGTGGGATACTTGTACTATATTTACTTACCATGACTCATCGTGACTCTTACTCTGACTCACTCCGAGTCATACTTACTTTTGCTTACTTAGCATTACTGCGCAGTGCCCAACCCTTAGCCCTACTCTTCATGTATAAATACTTTCACGCTTTCGGTCTTGCTTCCCCAGCTTGACCTAAAAGCCTATACATCGCTATTTGCTTTAACTTCGACTCGCTCGATTACTCTCGCTCGTCTCTACAAAGGCTGGTAGAGGACTAAGCAGCTGAACTCTTGATACTTGGTTGAGCACGTAGCGATACTAGCTTAACATGTTGTTGTTGTAGATGTGGTCGTTCAGGCTTAGGTACATCTTGACTTCCAACAACCAAACTTCGGCATTTCTTCGGTCACCATCATATTCAAATGGTTGTCCCATTCGGAGTTCGGCGAGTTTCTTTGGTTCAGGGTTGGTCGGAGCCATTTCTGGTGGGTCTTGTTTCGGGGTTTGTGCGGGTGTCGGCGTCTGGGTCTGTCTGGGGGGTTCTGGTTCTGTTTCTGATTCTTCTTCGGGTTCTTGCTCTGGTTCTGATTCTGGTTTGGGGTCTGGCTGTGGTTCTGGTTCTGGGTTCTTTACTTCTTCGGTGAAGTAGGCACTGCTAAGGTAGTCGCCAAATCGATATTGTCGCGGGTCTTCGTCTTTTGGTACCAAATGTCTCCAACGGTTTGTCTTAAGGTCGAATTCTGAGTAAGTACCGTCGTCAAGTTGTACTACTCTCTCTGTCCCGGTGGGAGTTGAGGCGTTCGGCGGTCTTGAGGGAGACGTGGTTCCGGTCGGTTCTGCAAGGGTAGTTGACCTCTTGCAGTCAGGTGGTTTGGTGGTTGTGGCCTACGCTTGCGATGAGCGGGCTATCAGATCAGCTTGACCTTTTGTTAAGCTAGTATCGCTACGTGCTCAACCAAGTATCAAGAGTTCAGCTGCTTAGTCCTCTACCAGCCTTTGTAGAGACGAGCGAGAGTAATCGAGCGAGTCGAAGTTAAAGCAAATAGCGATGTATAGGCTTTTAGGTCAAGCTGGGGAAGCAAGACTGAAAGCGTGAAAGTATTTATACATGAAGAGTAGGGCTAAGGGTTGGGCATTGCGCAGCAATGCTAAGTAAGCAAAAGTAAGTATGACTCGGAGCGAGTCAGAGTAAGAGTCACGACGAGTCATGGTAAGTAAATATAGTACAAGTATCCCACGATCGTGAGAATACTGAGTAATCGTAGCTAATGGGATGAGTAATGCGCAGCAGTACTGAGTAATTGTGTAAACGTAAGCGGGGCAGGGGAATAGTAATGGTAGATGAGTAAAAGGAAAAAGAGTCCGGGTGCGTATCCAAGGTAACTGTAACAAGCACCCTCAACTCATTAACCAATCTGGTCGTAGACCACATTGACCTTCGCTATCTTACGATCAAAGCTGAGCTACTTCAATACCTTTCGTCAAGTTGGCCACAACTCAGATCTATAAAGCTTGGGTCCGGTTGGTCGATTAGCTACCAAGGGTTAACCAACGTGTTGAAGAATTGCTCGCTCCTCAAGGAGATTACGCTTCCGCTTCAGCCAGAATCTATTCCGGATGACTTCGAAGACAACTTCCGGAACCTCGAGAGCAATCACCTTGTCAAAAGCTTCGGAATAGGCCCAGAATCTCGCCCCAGGTTTCCATCAGACATGGTCAAAACTGCCCTTTTCCTAATCTCTGCATCAGGAAAATATATGCCAACTTGGTCATACTTGGCCAAAACATAAATTGCCACACTACTTGATGATTTTTACAAGTACATATAAGTAAGCTATAAGCACCATAAGTAGTTATAAGTTAGGCTACAAGTTATGTCTACTTGATGCTTTACTTGATGTTTCATCAAGTTCTCATAAGTTGATGTCAAGTTGGCATATATTTTCCTGATGTGTCTTCCCTAACCTTGCTTCCATTCTACGGGAGGCAGATGAAAAAGACTACGGTGACGAATGGACCGAGGTCGGGCGTCATATCCAGGCAATTCAGAGAGCTCTATGTATTCGGTGTTAACTTAGCAGTAGCGGACAAGCCTGTATGAATGATCCGGAACGGCTTCCCTGCAATCATGGATGATTTCTATCTTCTTTCTGGCGTGAATTTTTTAGCTCGCCGAACATAGTACGTACCCTGTGCTTGCACCAGTTGGCGCTGGCGCCAGTGAGTCGCCTCGCCTACGAAGGTGCATGAACCCGACTGTAAGCTTTTTTGAAAAATCTACAGGTCAACTCCTGTAACAAATGCTCAACGTTCAGGTTTCGGTGTTCAACGTTGGAATGCACAATAAAGAGCTGCATCATCATGCATCATGATTGGACGTTACAGTTGCAATCAAATATGTCCCCTTTCGGCCTCGGAGCTACATTGTCAACACACGTTCTCTACGATCATTGATATCAATTTGGATGCCAAAGGCGTTCCCAATCAACTTCGGCTTCAACTTTTAGGCGTTTAGACATCTATGCATCCCTTTCTGGCTCTACCGGAGCTCATCTCACTCGTTTGTCAAGAGATTCGCAGTAGCTCGTATGATATTCCAGATGAGGAGCAACGCATCGCCTTACGAAACATGGCGTTGACTTGCAAAGCTTTCACAGAGCCTGCTCTCAATGAACTCTGGAGGGTACAGACAAGTCTAGCTCCCCTAGCATTTACGCTACCAGAAAGGCTGTGGGCTAAAGAGGTGCTTTATTTCCGAGTTGGCGATAAAAAGCGAGCTTGGCCTGTAAGTTCACGTTTTACCCGCATTTTGTTGACGTCCAAACTGAAAATGCCAAGCAATTCTCGGAGGATGAGATTATACTACTCCAAAAAGGTCCGGGTCCTGCGCAAAGAGGAGTACTTAGAGTCCGCCAGGGGTAGGTGTTACCCTGGGGGTATGGCCAAGGGTAGAGCAGGGGTAGGGGTAAGGGTAGGAATTTGGTACCCTTGCTCTACCCTTGGGTTTTGGGAGGGGTAAAGGTACTTTTTTAATTGATCTTTTGTCGGTATTTACTACGGCTACATTATACACTTTACCTTGCACAAAAAGCTCAAGAAACGGTGAAGAAACGGCGCAGAAATGGTGAAGCCGCGCGTGCAGAGTGGGCGTGGGAACATGACAAAGCGGCTTTGAATTTGCCAGCGCAATGGTTCTGGGCAGCAACATCGCGTTCTGGCCACTTTTTCAAGCGCGTAAAATGCGTAGATATGGCTTAGAATGCTTCCGAATGCAAGGCTACACTATTCAATACAAAAAAGACGCGTCAATCAGTGTTTTCGATGGCTAGAGGGGGGGATATATTGAGAGGAGACCTGGTGCAGGCAGGAGACCTCATAGGTGCGTTCTGGACGTGTTTTCTCGTATCTTTACTCATATATTCATTCTAAGGACTTATTCGCATGTCTATCGAGCTCCTACGACGCCAAAACCATCCTCAACCCGCACCCTTCGAGGGTAACTCCTACCCGCACACCCTTTGCCTACTTGGTCGAAGATGCGTCGCTGCTTCGCACGACCTGTCCTCGTTCTATTTTTAAATCTCTTTTGTGATCTTCGTTTTAGTAAATACAACGGCAAGTGCTTGGGCGAATGTGGTTGCACATAGAGTTCGCTCATTTTCTTGGAGAAAGTCGCAAAGTGTGACGGCAAATTGATCAAGATTGATCCCATCAAGCGCGAGTGAACAGCCACCTTTCGCTGGAAAATTGTCAAAGCCCAAGCCTTCCAAACCCTTTCCTTCAACTCAATTTGAAGACTTCATTTGTGCTCACTACACCTTACCCTATGCACGACGTGCAGTGCTCAAGACCATTTACCATAACTTCAACTCAATCAGTTTCCTCAATCTCATCTGGTCATGTGATTGGTTTACCTCCATCGTGATCATGTGACCGTTTCAATTTTGAGCTTTCAGTGGTCGGAATCAAAAACTGGACGCATCTTGAGAGAAAAGCCCTGCGTTTCTATAACAGGAAATTTCGGACCGGAACGGGAATCAATTTACTTATTAAATGAGAGAAGTGAATTAAAAGGGTAATATGCCGGCGATTCGAGACATGTGAATATCGAAATGTGCCGAAAAAAACAGCCAAGATTTTCAACAGACAAACCTCGTCCTATCTGAAGATAGAACTCGGAACCCTCCGGCCAAATCACGGGTACCCTTGCGTTAGCCGAGGGGTTGGCTAAGCGACGGGTACGGGTACGGGTTGCGTCAAAACACCCGAGGGTTACCCGTGGCGGGCCCTACGCATCATAGAGCCCGCCACAAACATAGAAATGCGATGGAAGATGTTCATTGGCGCCGTTCTCTTCTCGCCTTCAGGGACACCCTTATGGCGCTCAATATCAAGGATGATTATTCTTGGGAGTTCTTCTATGTTCCAGAAGACATCAACACGACTTTGGACGGTGAACTGTTCAGACCACTCTCCTGCCTTGCAAATATTATCCATCTTACTATTGCCCCTACTACACAGATGAAGATTATCGATCAAGTTATCACCGACTTGTCCCTCCACTGGCCTCACCTGCAAACACTCAATCTTACCCTACCGGGGGTCCGTCCCAGTGCACGAACCAGCGGAATGACCCTGAATGCCCTGATCCCTCTTATATTCAACTGCTTTCAGCTTAGCTCTCTCGATATATCGCTTGATGTGAACCGTGAGGTCCCATGCTTCGAGACCGGTATTGAACGATGGAATAACATCGCGAACGAACATATCGAATCTATCGGGCTGGAGGGCTGCATGGTCAAACATACCGTCAGTGTTGCACTCTTCCTCTCGGCTATTCTACCAAACCTGAACACAATCCGCCCTTCTGCTAAATCGACTTCGAAGGAGGTTCAGCGACACCTTGAAGCAATTAGGGTTGCGCGGGGATGGCAATCATGAATCTTTTGTACCACCATTGATATATTAATATCTCGTATGTAATTCCTAAAAATTTTATCCTATTTTCACACTTTCCCGCCTAAAATATTCGGTCAATGTACTTATTACGGCCTTCCATCCTTGTTCCATCCTCATGTTGCCATTGCCGCTGCTCGTGATCGAGGCGGGCTAAATTATAAGCGCCCATGCTTACATGAGCAGCTCGGGAGCATTTGGCTTTTGGCATCGGAGCAAGCTTGTTAATTGCCCGATAACGTTCGCAATGGCGAGTACACCGCGGACGCTGCCAAAGATACCCATTCCTCCGTTCTTATATTCACAAGACTCCGAGAAAGGTTCGCCATTGTCGGAGATTCACCCAGATTCTGCTTTGCGTGCACCCAATTCTACGCCCATTCACAAACTTCCGGATTCTACTCTTCATACTCCTCGTGGAGGCACACCGGCTGAAACACATTCTCCGGCATCTCCTGCCACCCCCGTTGACGAAGGAGATACAAATCGTCACAGAAAGAAGAAGAGAAAGTCAAGCAATAAGGAGAAAGCTTCTTCGACGGCATCAAGCCGGCAAACATTCTTTCGCTTCAAACCCAATCTAGTACTCGAGAACTCCGGAAGCGTTGCCAGAGATCACCTTGCCTCTGAGCGAACGTACTTGGCCTATGTTCGTACCAGCTTGGTGCTTGCCACGACGGGCGTAGGTGTGTGACGTAACTGGTCGCTTGCAGCTGACGCTGACCCAAATTTTGCTCAGCTCTCGTCCAGCTTTTTGCTGTGGCAAACTCACATGGCGCAGGGCAAGATTTTGCGCGGATTCAGAAATTTGCACGGCCTCTGGGTGCTACTTTGATCATATTTGGACTCCTGGTTCTGTTCTCTGGTGCGTCTGTTTTCCTAAGAGTGGTGCCAGGCTATCGATTGACGTTCCTTAGGTGTTCGCCGTTACTTTACGATCCAGGCTGCCCTTACACAGGGTCATTTCCCAACTACTAGAATCGAAATCACGGCCATTGCTGTGATCCTGGCCGTTATCATCATCATTGTTTTTGGCGTTCTTGTGTCTCCGAGAGGATAGTCATACAGGCGAACGCCTTAGATCGCATGTTGGCGAGGGAATCGCCCTAATCCCAAGGAAAGGCATCACTGGCAACCCGTCCGACACGAATACTGCTGTGGAGGTGCGACTTCCCTCCGCTCCGATTGGAGTGTCCATCCACAATGGAGGAATTATGACCGCAGGCTGGATAGGTCCATTTCAACGGATTGAGAGGATTCGTTTACGACTATCGCACATATTTTACCATACTTACACTAATATACGATACTCAAATGTAGTAATGTAACTTGAATATGGAGAAATTTTTTCCAAAGCGCATGCCTAGTAGCTACCTAAGAAAGGTTTAGTATGAGCACATTCGGAAGATTAATAGAGGAAACCAACCCGCAAATGTTTGCTCTAACGTCCTCCCACATGCCATGGGCTCCTGGGTCGCTGAAGGAAGCGGGGCCATCGGTCGCAATCTCAGTGAGACATGGAAAGGCCTCGGATAAGAATGCAGTCACTTCAGCTGGCCGCGCGATAGGGGAATGCTGCACCCAGAGCTCCAAGAGCTTGCTGTTACTGCGTAGTGATAGGGAAGGTATGGGATCGCGTGCGTCGAATGCGAGCGTGAGGCCTTCCAGTTGAGGGCAGTTCTCCACGAATACCAAAAGACCGAACAATGTATTCTGGGGCAAAGTCACCGCACAGGTAGTCAAATGCAATTCCTTTATAACTGGGAAACTTTGTGCAAGCAACTTCAGAACACCATCATCGAGATCGTAACCATGCGCTACAAAGCATTCAAATTCCACGAGGCATGAGAACCTGGTTAACAGCGCCAGAGATGCTCTGCTGATCGGGAGTTGGCCAGAAGTCTCGTTTAGATCGCTGTGATCTTCAATCTGCAGTCTGGTAAGGCTGGTGGGGGTAATTTTTTGGGCGAGGCAACCGAAAAGACACTCCCAATCGAGCAAACTAGGGTTTTTGGAACCCCAGTTCGTTATCAATGAAAGAGATACGAGGCCGAGGTCGGGGGATAAAAGGTCGAGGAAGTTGAAAGAAGTGGCTATTGTAGGGCAGGTGATGGAAACGTTCTGGAGGGAGCCAAAGGTAGGTGAATCAGCCGTCGGTAGGGAGGAATGTATGTCGCGGCGCCGCTCATATCTTTCAACGGTGAAAGTGAGCTCTTGTAGGCGTAACGCTCGTGCCAGGGACTCCAATGCAGCATATTTCAGGCATCCTACTAAGAGCTTGGTGACAGTCGGCAAATGTTTTAGGGCATGGCATAGGGCTTCCGATTCTCGAGTCGACAACTCGGCCAGAATCTCAACCTCGGCAAGCTGGGGATAATATTCTGCAGACATATTGGCGAGGAAAGAAGCTAGTTGAGGTCCGTGAGTCGCCAAGCTGGATTCTGTTTCCAAACAGAACCTCGTGAGGCTTGGCCCTGTAAAGAGTCGAGTTTTAATGCAATCTTGAGGTCCTTGAATGTGTATGGTGACATGGCGAGCGTTCTGAAGGAGCGAGTCGCCTGTTGCTGCGTGAATGATCGACCAGATCTCTGGGAGGTCGTAATTGAGCAGGTCAAAGCTATCGTCAAAAACTCGGACTCGGCTTGCATACTCCGGTCCCATGCATCTCAACAGTGGAAGAACACTGTCCAATTTGAACCAGAGTGCATCCAGAGCAGGGTTACAAAAGGCCCTACATGTCAGTGCCGCTGAGAGAAGAGTCCTTCGGCTGATTTTAGAATCAGCAACATGCTCGTCGTCGACTTCAAGCTGAGAAAGGATGTTTGTCAAGATTTCCGGTATCTTTAGGCATGAATGCATCGTTCAAGGACCCGCTGTTTAAGGCAAGAGAATTGCTTTTTGTGTCCCTGGAGAGGCCAAAATTTCCGACTGATCTCTTGAGTCTTGACAATAGTCTCTGGTTCAGAGCACCATCGAACTTGAAGCCGCCAATTAAAAGCTTGTGATGACTGGATATACGCTATCGGCTTAGCTAAGCCAAGCTCTCGTTCTCTGGCGCCCACGAAGTGGCAAAGTACCAAGCTTACGGTACATGCAAGGTAAATGTATATCTTTAGGAAAGGCTCTAATTGTAAAGGTGAAATGGTGAACGAGGATGTAAGACTGATTTGATGTAGACATGAGAGTGAAAATTATGGTAAACCGATGCGGCTTGAACTAACAATTGTAAACGCCAGAGCTCACAGAAACGAAAACACGAATATTGTCCAGAAGATCGGGCAATGTGTGGTGAGGAGGGTCTTCGTCATCAT
Organism: Clitopilus passeckerianus; assembly: GCA_944990035.1. Taxonomy (NCBI): domain Eukaryota; kingdom Fungi; phylum Basidiomycota; class Agaricomycetes; order Agaricales; family Entolomataceae; genus Clitopilus; species Clitopilus passeckerianus. The sequence goes on from CALYLX010000059.1 coordinate 458,373, forward strand.
GCGCAAGATCGCTGTTTATTGAAGTCAGAAAAGGGAAGATATCTGAAAGATACGCAGCCACCTTCACCGAATTCTTGAATGGGGAGTGTTGGGTATTGAATTCCTCGAGCTGTTGCCTAATCCTGAGTTAGATTGGTCGAGAAAATGAAGACTGGCGGGCGTCCACTCCAAGACTAAGGGTCTCAAGGCGTGGTTTAAAGTGATCTTGATTGTAATAGGGAAGCCACGGAACTTCTAAAATAATCACTTTATAGAGAGGTTAATGAAGTGCAGCATAACTATAAAGGGTAGAAATTGTTTACTAGCATAGAAAAGATCAAATACGAGCTGCAATTCTAGCGCTCTCTTTTTTGCGCACCTCAGCGAAATGACGGATGTTTTCAGCAACCACTTCCCATATGGCGTCATCTCCTACGACTGAGGCGAGTATTTCCCGCAAGGAGGGAAATGTACCGGTAAGAAATGCAGCTACTACCTGCGGTTGTTGTATGGGAGAGTGTTGTACATCAAGATAACACAGGTTGTGCTGAGAAATTTTGTTGAGGCTGGGTTGGGGCGAAGCCGGATGACGAGCATCAAAAGGAAGAGTAAGGTGACGGAGATGGGGGCAGTGCTCGGCGAAGACTGAAAGTCCGGATACTGTGTTTAGCGGGGTTTCAGTCGATGTGGTCGAGAATTCCAGGTTCTCCATTAATGGCCAAGCTCGCGCCAATTCGGCCAAGGCCTCGTCAGAGAAGCTGAACCCTTGGTTGGCCCAGCAACGGAGCCTGATGAGAAGTGGAAATTTTGCCAACAATTTCATAGACTCATTGCGTATCGGGGGGTCTGTGCGGTCGAAATCCGAGGAAGTATCGTCCATGATTTGAAGGTGGGTTAATTTCGTGGAATCAAACTTTCTGGATAAAATCTCTAAGAGCCACTCCCATTCCGCTGAATCGGAAGGGGATCTTGCCTCTATAATAGCAGAGTCGACAGCGTTATTGTTGGGCAGCAACTTTAGGAATTCGGAGCAGGATGAAAGGCTTGGACAATAGATTTCAAAATGTTGAAGAGCCTGGAAGGAGCAAAGGGTGGATTCTTGAAGTGTGGGTAAGCTAATATCGTCGAGAAGGTCGTCCTCCGTGTCATCGACAATAAAGCTCAGCCGTCGCAGACGTTTGAACCGTGCGAGGTGGGTCAGTGTGGCAAGTGGGAGTTCTCCAATTGACAAGGTTGTTATGGTCTCTAAGTTTCGGACTGCATGAGATAGGGCTGTGGACAGCGGAGCTTCCGAATGGGGTCCAGTGATAGCAAGGGTGGCTAACGACGGGAAGTTTGCTGATGAGATGTTGGCCAGGAGCGACGAGAGTCGCATTGGAATGCTTGGATCGTGAGTAATCTGTAATTCGAGACTCTCCAACCTTCGACCCATCAGAAGACGTAGTTTAAAACACTCCTCAGAGGTGCGCACTCGCATCGCGAGCCGACGAATATTAGGGAGGACCGAATCCCCTACCAAGGAATACAGGGTCGCCCAGATATCGGTGCAAAGGAGGGGGCGACAATAAAAATTCGATACATCATATAGAGACCTGACTCGATACGCATATTTCCGCAAAATTGCGAGATGATGTGGGTATATGGGACCGTGAATGGTCTGAAGAAACCTGTCAATTCAATCACTCACAGATGGAAGGGTAGTCAGACTCACGAGTGATAGGCCGTCATCTCTTTCGGAGGCTATCCCCATGCATTGTACCAAAGGCTGAATGTTGGTCAAACAGCACCAGAGGGCGTCTAAGGCAGGGTTACAGAAAACCTGACATGTTTGAGCAGCCGAATTGAGAGTCTTCTTTCGGATAGAAGTAATACAGCGTTCGTCATCTTCGATGAGAAAGAAAATATTTCGTGAAATTTCAGGTATGCAGAGACAAGGGTGCATCCTCTACGAGCACGATTGGTTCATCCACAGCAGATCTAGAGAGTTGGCAACAACTGTCACGGTTAGGACCGATTTCATTCATTGAAATTCATTCTCAAATTTAAGGCGATGTCAAACTACCGTAAACAAGGTGTTGTGATATCCGAAATCCGATTCCGGCGAATCATTAAAAAGACTCGACCACTAGACCATTATGGACGATGCTTTTGAGCAGCCCACAGCGCACATTCCCAAAGAGGTCGACGCCGATGATGCAGGAGATGATGAAGAGTTATCTGGAGAGGAAGATGGTGGACTTGATTGGACAAAATTGTGCGTTTCGTATTTTCGCCTCAATTTTCGGGGTTTTAACGAACTAGTAGACAGCCTGCTCGACCAGTAATCCCCAAGAGAGGCGAAAAAGATTTTGAACCAAAGGCCGGAGGTGGCTCTGGGCTTCAGCTGCACGTTCTTGATCGTGCAAGGAATGCCATGTTTGAGACTTTGAAAGCAACTAGGACCATTTCAAGGTGCGTTTTTTCGAGTCATCAATTTTTGCAGAAGGCACCTAACACAATCTACTTAGCAAGGCTGTAAGCTATGCAATTTGGTACCCAACCATAGGGCGTACCCATGTCACTCTGGCGAAGGGTATACATTTCACCTCGATGGGTCATTCTGCGTCAAGAGAGGGCAAGGACGAAACTGGCACTTTGAAACTACAAAAACGACTCGAACTCCTGCCGGAGGAAACGATATATCTTGTGGAGCGAGGATCTCTCTTTTGCTGGAAAGCTTGCGTCACTCTTCCGCCTGCGCTGGGAACAGATGAGATGGGAGGTGCTCCCATGTCTGTCCAGCAAGTCTACGCAGAAATGATCGGGGTGGACGACCTGACCATGGAAAAGCTGCAGGTAAAAATGATTTACCCGAGGTGAGACTGTCAACTCACGTATTATCAGGTTTATACGTATCTCAAACGACTTGGCTACTCCGTTGCACGAGCAACACCACCAACGCCTGACTACCCAACACCTCCCTCAAAAGACAGAATAGTCGCTTCACCGCCGATTCTAAGGAGGATATTGACCCTTGTCAACACTTCCTTGTCAAGATTCTACCGCCTCGCGTGGTCTGGCTTTGATTGGTGGCGGCCACTCCGCATCAGTCGTTGGCTACATCATGACAAGAACTATGGTCAGTTTCTTTCACTCAAGAGCGCAAGCCACATTCTTACCGATTTTCTGTACAGGTTCAATATTTAAATCCCTCCGCTTCATTCCCGCCACTCACAACATCCCTCTCCACCATCCAAATCCTCAGGCTCGGGAGCAAAAGAAGCAAGAATCGCCCTACAAAATTTTCTACAATCTATACAAGCCCAACACGTCTTTCAAGCGATCGGCACCTCCAGAGCCAGACTTCCAGGTTGTCGTTATCAAGTACGTTGTCTCCGCTGCTTGTATCGTTCAGGCTAGCTCATGTCTCCTCATAGCGCACGGACCACCCCAATGCCAACATTGCAAGAACTGACCGATTTGTTTGAAGAGCTCCCAGAGCTGCCACCACCTCTCCCAAGACAACGACGGCAGATCCCACAACAGGGCGGCTCGAATGCCACGAAAGATGCTGCACCAGCAAATACTTCATCGATCGCCCCTGTTCTCGCACCAAAAGCCCCTGCTACGGTTAGCAAACCAGTAGAAGGTAGCTTTATATGGCGGCTGTTCCCTTGGATCTTCAATCAACCACAGCCAGCTCCAGCGGAACCTGTTCGGAAGCCACATCCGTTCATGGCGTTGAAGACTGGAAAGAAGATTGTCATCATTGCTGCAGTGGATTCGGGGAGCATAAGCTTTTTCAGATTTGGACAGGGAGACTTTACGGAATGGCCTATGGCGTAGGGTGTATATTATTCCTATTTTTATCACTTTCTGTCGTTTGGTGCCTGTTGGAATCGATCTGTGTACACCTTTCCTCGTCATGCAATGGTGCCAGCTGCCCCAACAGAATCACTCCAGGCCTTCAAGGCGCATATACTAACATCAACCACGAATTATATTCCCATTTCGCTACGATATCAGTACAGCAGCAGTCAGCATAACCCCAATTTCAATCCACCCTTTCCACTGCGGGACCAGTCCTACAGCAGAATTTTTCGAATTACTCGTTCCTGCACCAGTTGCAGCAGGTCCGGGCGCGGTGGGCTGTATTGGCATCGTTACAGTGATGATTCTTGAGGGTGAGACGTTGTTCGGCGTGGGTAGGGCAAATAATGCACTTGATGCTTGGATGGTTGTTTGGCTAGCGGTTGCGGCGCTTGCAGTTGGTGCAACGACGAGCGTTTCTGTATGGGTGGAGTCGACGTTTTGAGTAAGGAGGGTAGATAATTGGGGATTATGAACGAACCTTCGAAATTCCCGCCGTTCTTCTGTGCATCACTGACTGCTTGTCGGAGAAGGTCATCTGCGTTGCTTGGAACGAGAGAAAGAAAGCCGATTCGGGGAGGGTCGACGGAAGGGTGGGTGATATTGCCATAGTGGAATGCAACCAGATTTCTGTAATCACGAGGTAGAATGTAAGCAACATGTCGCTGGCCGTGCTTGAGGGCATACGTACGATTTCATGAACGGGTCTCCGAGACTCCAGCTGAATAGGGCACCATAGGAAGGTGGGTCAGTCGGGACAAGGTTATCTGCAAGGCAGGTCGTAGCGTCATTAGGCATGGATGCACCGATGAAATCTCGTGGGTCAACAGGAAACATCTATCCGGTCGCAAGTTCAGCTTTCCCAGCTTGAGACATATAGACAGACGTGCGAACCTTGCCACCGATCTGGAATGCCATTGTATGCGGGACAGCACAAGGCAGGGTTGGCTTTCGGCCGCTTGACGGGTTATACGAGGGTGACACGGTTTGAAGGACTGAGTTGACTACATCTGCAGGTCCACGGAGCAGGGAGTTGCCCTAGACAGAATGGTGCCAATATTAGCATATGGTTTTATCAGATGCATGGAGAGAGCAAACGCACTGTATCTATCAAGGCGGTGACCCGTCCTTGGTTCACGCCGTTTGGCTTGATGGTTGAATCCGGGAGTTTCTTTCCGTCTAGAAAGACTCAGTCGATATCAATCTCCCATCGGCTGCAAAAGCTGAGTTAGCACGAGAAGACATTTGAGAAGCTAACTTGAGACGCGTACAAGGGGTAAACCTGAATGAAATAACTTTATAAGTGGCTGGAGGACGGAAGCAGACAACATGCTCACCTCATTTGGAGCGAAACTAGGAGGCCTCAGTCCGCCATCTTCAGGACGGTACAGTCGTACTGGCACCCATGTCAGAGAGGAATTGTCAATACCATCAGGAAGTTTCCCGATCGTAAGCATGCCAGTGCCTCCAATGTCGATAGTATTTCGGGCCAAGGTGATACTAAATTGAGGCATCTGCAAGGCGCCGCTGGCTGAAAGCCGGGTAAGCAGTGGGCCGTCTTGATACGTCGAGTGCAGAAAATCGTCGGTCGTTGCAGTTGGAGTCTGGCCAATGAATGTCAGTTCACCATTTGAGACAGCCAAAAAAGCGCATACATCCGCAAGAACTGCCGCCTCTTGTACCTTACTCCCAGCAGGGAACCCCAACCCAAATATGCCCGCTGTTTGGAACTGCACAATCGGGCTATTCGTCGAGTTGATGACTCCAAATGCTTGATCTGTCATAGCCAGTCCGGCGACTGTAGCTACATCCCGTCCAACCAAACCATTCGCAAAGGTGCCAGTCGTCGAATCCCCATAGCTGAGCTGGATTTCGGTTTTGGTTCCCTTGACCGATGCTGAGGGATAGCGCTGGACATTGGAGTTTTGACAGGTTCCCGTCTGACAGGCATCTGAGACGACCCAGAGGTCACTAGAACCAGTATCTGTAGAAGATTGTTCAGACACAGGGATAAATTTGTGGACTTTGCTGGTACGCACCAAGGTTCACTGCAGCGACGGAGTTGCCCAATTCTATGGGGACGCTGTACAACCTAGAAGTTCATCAGCGCAACAGCCTTTCGTAGCTGAGGTGGTAACTCACAAATCAGCATTGTTCCCCAAACCACTCGTCCCACTAACATCCCTCCTTCTAACCTTCGTTCCTCGATTCACTCGTCTTCTCGTAACTTGTATCGGCAACTCATATCCTCGCTTCGCCTCTGTTCCTCTTTCGCTAACAACGGATCTCGCTGAACTCGCAGCGCAAAACCAGGCCAAAAACCCAAAAGCCCATAGAAAAAATTGGCGTGACACGAACAACATCCACTAGAGAGCGCCCAGCGCTTGAGAAGAGAAAGGAAAAAGAGCGAAAGGAACCTCGAGTCGACGTCGATGATGGTGGTCAAAGACAAAGACTAACATCTGCCCAGACGAAAGGTATACATGTAGACCTTTAGCGGTTTAGCCTGCGAGTGATCATCAGGGTTGTTCATCAGCCCAAACGGTGACAACGACGCGTTTCGCATTGGGACCAGAGCGCTGGGTGCACCGCCACATGACTGGGGCATATGTGCGTTTGCCAAGTTTACTCTCGTCTGACACTGTCATTGGCGTAGATAATCGACGTATTAATAATAGCAAAAAACGTGGCCGAAGTAACCGACGTTAAAATTGGCAGGTTGGTACGCCCAGGATAACTGGGCTGCTGACAAGCAGAGTTTCAAATTGCTATGGAGACGAAGGACTCGAGCTCGATATATTTTAGCGGAATTTGCGATATACTCAATTGTAATATATGCTCTTTAAGCATGCTTCCTATTGGATACCTCAGTTCGTGACTTCCAATAGACTCTGCTAAGGCAACAGGCCCTTAAACCCTTCATAAAGCCCATGCTGATCTCCCAATCCGTAAGTGAATGTCATACGTTGTAGAATACCAGGACCTTCCCCACTATCGATTTCAAGCTGCGGAGATTATCACGTTCAGCAGGTGATTTTCTGACACCACCAAGAGATCTTACCAAGGATATAATGTCGTCAAGAAGATGTGCTTGACCCACAGCCATGCTATTCCCGCCAACGTAATTCACGTTCACGATATGCACATGGAAGTGATCTATATAAATTTAGTCACGAGCCTATCAAAGAACCTGGGTGAATGGCACTTACAATAGCTCGGCTGATAGTGGATATAGGACCTTAACGAACCCGGGCCTAGACCCCACTTCGCCTGAACAATTCTATTGGCCTCTCCTTGAATCGCTCGGAGCAGTGGGAGATGAGCTTTCGTCAAGTCACGCAGGCTCCGGATACCGCGGTCCTGAACGAGTGCACAAAGGTACAAAGATGAGAGTGTCTTGAGATCCCACTTCATATCCGGAAGTATCAGGAACTCGGGACATAAGTAGAGAACCTTGTCTTTCTCTGAGAGGCCTTCCAGGATGTTTTCGACCCTACCGTATCAGCAAGATAAGTATGACAAAGCCTAGGTTAGACAGGCACGCACCTACCATTTCGTTCTTGATGGGGGAAAGGCAGCGATATACGGCTTGACAATCCTCTCGTATAACTCTGGAGTCTCTTTCACCAAGATCTGTTCTTGTTTCGTGTACTAAAATAAACATTCAAGTGTCAATCAGCAAACATATATGAGGGATGGTATTTTTACTTCACTAGTAGCAATCATGAACAAGAATTGAACCTATGGATCCATTTAAACTTACCTTTCGAACGTGAACCTCGGTAGCAGGACATATGACATTGATCTTGACATCTCTCTCGCGTTCAGGTCCTAGCCATCCAAATAGCCAGGTATACTGTGCAATTTATTTACCGGGTCAGCGATAATCCCCAAATAAACTCCGAACCACAGGTGGAATCTAGAAACACCATCAAAGGAAAAACTCACGATATCGGTGCTCTCCTCCAACTCAACCCTCTCAATTATTCCCCTTTCTCCAACAAGTTTTACTGCATTCTCGGCTGATAAGGCTGTCTTTTCAATTCTTATGATTCCTTGGACGCGATCTCCTGCTGAGCCTGGCTGGGAGCTTGGAAAAGACCCAAGTAAGATCAAGCTATGCGTGAGCGGGTCCTCATTGAGGATGCGTTCAAATTTGAACTTTGAAAGTTTCTGCAGTGAGTTCGGAGCGTCTAGGTGTGACATATCTCGTGCCTCTATGTCTCTATGAAAGCAATCGCCCTTCGATTGGCACTGGTGTAGTTGTTGCAAAGCGTCAAGGTGTTGAACACGGCGGACGGTGCGACCGATTGATCGTGGGTGATCCAGCCGCCGAGCCCGAAAATCTTATCAGATAGTTGGCTTCCCCTGTAATTTGAAATGCTCCTCATGATCAGAGCTAAAGCGTTATAAATGACGTATCCTCTCCTTTCAATTTATTCATAAAAGCGAGTTTTACATACGTACACAGCAACATAACTTGTTGTAAAACTTTGACCTGTAACGTGGGAACAACCATGCCGACGACTCGCAGACAAGCAGCTGAACAGGAAAATGGTGGTGTCAAAGCTGCTAATGGGAATGGACACTCCGGCCACGCCGCAGATTCAAAAAAGCAACCTGTCAGAAGAGGCAGGAAAGCGAGTAAGCTTGAAGAGAGAGAGAAAGCAGAAGTTGGGGAAAAGAGGGAAGTTGACGCTGTGAAAGATACCAGCGGGGATCAGAAAGGTGCGAACACGGAGGAACCGCCTACAAAGAAGGCCAAAACGGAAGCGGAACCTAAACAATACGAGAAGAGAAAGGGAGGTAAGAAATCGTACGAACGCTTAACAGGTATGATTATTTTGAGAAAAGTCACATCCAATTAATGAGGGTTTACAGGAACTATCGAACGAGGCCATATCTACTTCTTCTACCGAAACAAAGTCCAAACCGAGGAAGCTCACTCCATTGACGACGTCAAGAATCTCCACATGCTCCTCGTTCCACGGCCTCCTGATTTCGCAGCACATTCCAGCGACGAATCTGCATCCATCCAGAAAGGCCAGCGTAAGGCGGATAGAGACCCGGACGAGGCTGAAGACGCTGCCATGCAAGTTGTCGAACCAGGATCCGACGCCGTTCCGGCTCCTGAAAAGCTGAACGATCCCAGAAAGAAGTATAGACTCGTAGTCATTGGGAAGAAGAAACTCCCAGATCCCGAAGAAGGTGGTGCAGGAAGGGGAAGAAAGCAGATATTCTGGGCGACTGTGAGCGCTGTTGGAGAGGATCTGAAGTCGTTAGAACGGGGATTGGGCGAGAAGACTTATGATACCAAGACACGAGGTTAGTGATAGTGATTTTTTCCGGGACGATTGTGCTGAAGCACACACTTGGATAGGGACGAGACACGAAGAACCTGCCCGCCTCGCAGCGCGAGGTGCTTACGCCCTGGTGAACAACGTCCCAGACGTCCCATCCAAAGCCTCAACGCACTTCGGATACATCATCTCCCACCCCTCCTCGATGGGCGAAGTCCAAGAAGAGCTTGGGATCCGCGAGGCGGCGGCGTTCGTCATGCAAGTTAAGAACCCGTTGGCTCCGGCTGCTGGTCCTCAGCAGGTTCATAGCAAAGGTGCGGACTATCCAAAGGAAATCTTGGATCAGGTATTTGGGAGGGGTGTCAAGGGCAGGGATGAGTATGGGCTGAGGTTTACGGGCTGCGATATGCCGGAATTGTTGGATTACGAGGGTGCTGAGTTGCTATTGATTGCGGACACAGGCACCGAAGAAGGTGTTGAAGAGAAGCTCGGCGAGGGTCGAGGCGAGGGTAAGCATCGTCGTGATTCATTTCTATAATTTGGCTAACTGAAAAGTACTTGCAGCTTTACAGAAACTCGAGGAGAAAGAATCTAACGAAACCACCGATACCATTTTCAAAGAGCTTGCTATGGACAACGAGAAGTTCCCGGCAGATCCTCTTGAGGGAAATTGGATCTAGAGAGATCCAAAACCAATCTATCTATACATGTAGCATAGCAGTTCCTGGAGTTATTATAGGGATACAGTGGTCAAGAATTCTATCGCCAGCACCTCAGGGTTCAAGACAGAACCAGGGAAGCGTGACTAGATTTGCGTGACAGGCGGTGTGACCTTCATTTTCTCTTCCCAAAATCGACCCAAGGTCGGGCAACAGGCAACTCAGTATGAGTCTCTCTTTTCTTTTGCCGTCTAAGGGCGACGAGGCTGTGGACTCAGAGCTTGATTCCTTATTTAAAACCAATGTTAGTACCGAAATTTCTCACTGTGATCAGGATCCAACTCTTTTGTGCGAACAGACTTCGGTAGCTGGGCCATCCAGTCGACCCGCGGCCGCTGCCTCTTCACAAACGACGGCAAAGAGCACCAAAGAAACTGGGAAGAAGAGGAAAGGGGATGTCCAAGTGACAGAAGAGCCTACTAAACGCCGGAAAGGCGAATCTCAAAATGCTGCCGCTGCCGCTGCCTCTCCGAAACCCAAGGTGAAGGAGACGAAGACTACAGAAAAGAAGAAGGCTGCAAAGAAGGGCAAGAAAGGCAAAGCAAAAGTACCTGATGATGAGGAATTGGAGGAGGAACATTCGGACGTGGAGAATGCGTATCTCAAAGTACGCGATCGACAACCTGCCCAAGCATCAGGACGTCCAGACGTCGAACAACCATCGGAAGGCGAAGGGGATGATGATGATGATGATGATAAGGAAGGAGATATACCACTGCACGAGTCGTTGAAGAAGGACAGGGGGAGTTCTTCGCGCTCAGGGCCTAAAACGAAATATGTGCCCCCCAACGAGACACCAGAACAGAGGAACCAGCGGACGATATTCGTTGGGAATCTGTCTGCGAATGTCGCTCAAAAACGGGTATGCATCGCTCGTTGTGTTAATATGCCTCTTTTTGACCCAATTTGGTGTGCGTATAGCCACTTCAAAAGCAATTGCATCGACACATCCTGCAATTCATCACCACCGCGAAAATTGAATCGACAAGATTTCGTTCTGTTGCATTCGCTACCCCTACGGCAGACCTTGACAATGAACCCTCAGACGGCAAGCCTACAAAGCCGCCTGGTACTTCGGATTCGTCTTCCAAATCTACCCGCCAACACGATTTGCACAGAGCATCTGCATGGCGCGACCGTCAAGAGGACGAATCTATCAAAAATGACGAGAAGAAATTCCTCACCCCGAGTCAAAAGAAGAAGATTGCATTCATCAACCAGGAGTTTCATTCTACTGCTGATACGGTCAACGCATATATCGTCTTTGCCCATCCGATTTCCTCAGAGCAACGCCCAGCAAATCTTCCACCGCCTCCAGAGGTCATGGATCCCTACACTGCTGCGAGGATGGCTGCTATGAAATCCGACGGGACAATATTCATGGAGAGGTCGATCCGGGTGGATCTAGTCGGGGTGAAGGGTGGTGCAGCAACCACAGGTACCAAGGAAGATGGTGCGACCGAAGAGCTGGCTCTGGTCGGCGCAGATCCAAAGCTTTCCGTCTTCGTCGGAAACCTGGATTTCGCCAGTAAAGAAGACGATTTGCGGGTCTTCTTTGAAGGCGTTGTTACTGCCGAGAAGGGAGCGCCGCCATCTGGAGATGAAAATACCAGGAACCAGGGATGGGTGACAAGGGTGAGGATTGTCAGGGATAAGGATACGCAGATGGGGAAAGGATTTGCTTACGTTCAGTTCGCTGTAAGAGCTATCCCAGGTTTCTACGATCTCATGCTCATTCATTGACACTTCATTCACAGGATCGAGAATGTGTCGATGAGATCCTGGCTATGGAGGAAGGCAAGCTCAAATTTGCGAAACGAAAACTCCGCGTACAGCGTTGCAAGACTCTTCCCGGATCCTCTGCCTCGACACGGCAGATCACGGCCGAGAAGAAGAAAACTGAGCAGGGGTCCGCCAAGCAATCTGCACCTACCCCAATTGTCATCCCGAGTGTACCCAAGGGGGATCCTAGACTCGGGGAAAAGCTCGCTGGCCTATCCAAGGATGCCAGAAAACAAGCGAAAGCTACGGACGCAGACCGTGTAGCACGAAGATTGGCGAAGAAGAAAGCGAGGAATGCGATGCAGGCCAAGGGTGGCCCTGGGGTTAAGGCTGGAGACAAGGATGGGAAGGAGCGTGTGAGAGTGAGGAAGAGTGGAAAAGTTCCTGGTGGATCTGTGTCGGGTAAGCCGAAGGTGAAAAAGGTGAAATCAGGGAAGGTTCGCAGCGAAAAGGCAATTTCGAAGATGAATAGGAAGAAGTCCGGGTAGTGTCTTGTTCGTCGCTCTGCCCTGTTCGCCTTAAATGGAAGTATCCTCTACTTTTGACCTTTGATCACAAGTCAGAGACTGGCTGACGATGGTAAGAAGATAGCTCAAGACAGACTTTTCATGAGGTGTCGGTGCGGTCCACGCGCTTCGACACGTACTGTCACGCGGTGCACGTGAAATACTCGCGCTCGTCACGTCACTAATACCGGGTTTCGGGCCCGCTAGCTGCCTGGTCGTGCCTTCAAGACGAAGTTGGCCTGCACACATTACCTCGACCCCTACCGTGGACATCACTTGCTATGTCGCTGAGATATTTAAATTTACCGCCTGTCTAACTGGGTTCCTTACGTTCGCCTATCTTTGGTCCTTCACGGAACGACGCTTTCTCCCAGCACTGAATCTCTGCTCTTACCCGGATCGACGTTCTGACGCGCCACAATCCCTGGCGAGCGTCGCTGCTTCCGGTTGTTTCCTGTGCAATTCAGTTGCAAGGGATCACTCAACTCCGATGGGAGTTAATGAACGTGAATTGCACACGCACATTGGCAATATCAGCAAATAACCTGACCAGGGGGCCTCATTCATACGGTGTCCCCCGACTCAGTACAATGACGTTGCGCGTGGAGTTAAGAATCTCAGGTACACCAGCTCGCATGGAAGAGCTTTGGAATCTGTTCTCCCGACGCAGGTTCGGCGAGGCCTCACAAATGAACAGTGGCAACTAGAAAGACCAGCAACCCAACATTTGCACAGGGTTGCGCCCCCCTTAACCCACGTGGCATTATCGACCCCAACGCAGCCTCCTTTGTTACCTGGCCGTACTGCTGTGATGAGCGGCCCTAATGCAGAGAACTTTGAGGTGCCACAGCAGCAAGGGCGCAGGCCGTAGCGCTGGGGTTTCCCGGAGTTTTCATGACTCCTTTTGATGTCAAGTTGGCATACAGACCCACGGAAGGATAACGTAGCCTACGGCACGACCACTCTGGCTTGGCTGAAGCTCCATGACTGGATTTCTGTGTCGCATGGTCAAGATGCCGTATTCAATGCCGTATTCGTGTTGTATCACTTGTGTCAAGGACCACAGTCCGATAATAGCCAGGTGAATTGAAACACCTTATCTACTCTGGGGGCATACATAAAAGTTCTTTGCAGCCACCATATAGACCCTCCCTCTAGATTACCCAGGAGAAGGTGGCGATATAGCGGTCCATTAAGGCATTCCAACGCGTCATTGAGTTGTCATCTTTCCGAAAATGCCCCATCTTCAGCAAGTCATGAGGCCTGCCACCCAAAAGTGAGATTAGAATATGTAGGACATGGCAGCCATCTTCACGGCAAGTTAATGCCTCCACCAATTTATCTTTATTCCGACGGCAAGACAGCTCTTTAGAAAAACGTGTGAACAGTCTCGCCCTAGCACGTCGAAGTTGCTGTGGATTGGCCGCGTCACATGAGCGCTGCCTTTTCTACAATCAGCTCCCGGATGGTTGGAATATTTCGCCGGAACTTTCAGGCACTCTGAGAAATGGGCACGCGTGGGCGACATCTTCCTACCAAGCAAAGCTAGTATATCGAGATTCTAAGATCTCAGGCTCCCGCCACAGCATGACCCTCTGGAGCTGCAGCATTAGGCGAGAGAAAGGCTCAGATGCAAACTCAGATTTCCGGGCAGAGATGACAGTTTTCTTTGTAGAAATTCGCGAAATCGGTCGACCATGCGATTTAGCGCTTTTTAAACAAGAACAAGTCAGCTGTCATTTGTATTCTGATTCATCCAGAACCTAAGAGATAACCTTTTACCGTAGACAACAACGGTCCAGATCAAGATTCTCAGTACTATCAGCTCGTATAGATATTCCTGGTTTTATTAACGGAACGGTGTAAGAGATAGGCGTCGCCAGTGCACCACAGAATCGGATATGTATAGACCGGAATATCAACCCACGTGGAACCGCAACTGACAGGAAATGTATAGGGTGAGAAAGATATAGCAAGATTAGGTGCGGTCGGGGGAGATTCGGTGTGGTCCATTGCAAGGAAGCAAACTGGGATCGGCATTGAGCTCGGCCTAATAAAGACAGTAGTAATACGATAAGCGACGACAGGGGATAAGTATGCCCGAGCCCGAGTGTTTGTTGCATCCCGAGACTGCGAGACATCGTGCAAGTCCTCGTATGGGGCTCGCGAATCCGCTAACGAGGCAGATGAAGGCGAGTGAGGCTAAGAAATAGATTGTTATCAGCATTCAATATTGATCATCAGACGCAGATACGTGAGCTGCCACAGGTGGGAAGCCCGGGGAGGAGAGTCTGAGGTGCAGCAAAAAGGAACAAGCCTCACATTGGTGACCCATGACATGATTCTGTCATCTTCACATCCGGTCATGATTGCGATCGATCTCTAAGCAGGCCCATGCTCCGTCCCTGTAACTCTGGGGTATGCGATGGACCCTCTCGCGGTACATCGACAGCACGCATGACGCATGTACCAGGTTCCCCCTGCGTTTTGATTGTGAAATTCTTGATTTTGGCTTGCTCATCGAAGACGAGCATACAACGAAAGTTTTCGGTCCAACTTCTGCCGCTTTGTCGCCATGTCCATATGATACTTGCGCTTATAGTCACTGCGTTCGAGGTAGACCTCCGAACATCGCTCCCGTCTGAGGGTTGAATGGAGTGAACAGTGAGGTTGGTTCGCTTCCAGTGGGTGGCGATTAAATCAAAGTATGATCGGACAGCATTAGCACCACAGAGTAGGGACCCTCCGGGATTGGTGCAGACAGCAGGGCAGTGCTGTATGGAGACTGGCTGCGTTGAAGAAAAGTAGGAGAGCAGCGTGAGTGGCGAGGTATCATTGGACCCAAAGGCTTTTAGGAAGCGTTTGGCAGTGTCGACGAGTTGTTCGGAGGAGGGTGCTGCTCCCGCTATGTCAGACGCAGTATCGGGGAAAGCAACAGGTAGTGAAGGGTATCTCGCTTGAGCCATGAGCATTGTGAGCGTATTATTTGTGATTTAGTCCTAAGGCTGGGGCTTAGAAGGTGGGCGAACTGGAAGAATTTCAGGGCGTCAAGGAGTATTGCCTTAAGTATTGGACCCGGTGCCGGATATAAATTTCATATTTAGCTCAAACCCAAGCCACAAGAAGAATGTGATCTCGAGACCAAGGGCCTTGATTAAGTCATAGCGTTAAGCGGGTTCGGGCAGAAGGGTTCGGCTGAAGACGGGGATATCAGCCTTTCTGTAGAACGTGGCTAAGGACGCACGTCACATTGTGGTTAACTTACTCTTGTCCATGGATCTGACCGGTGCTGCGATATGAACGTGGAGACCATGGAGGGTGATTGAGTTCCATAGGCACGGTACGGCCGCACTCCCTGAAGGGACAGTTATAATGGTAATTTATTCGCATGATCGAGTGGCAGTATCCAGAGGCATGGGGTAAGAATTACCCAAAAAGTCACCCCTTGTAGCTAATCAGTGCGAGAACATTGGACTGATTATGGTTCCTGTCCAAGCCAGAATATAACCACGGCTACAGACGTCAATCTTGACACATCTGGCTGGATCGCTCGGCCTGCTGTCGGTGATGACTGTATCGGCCTCGGCCATGCTGTACTGAGATTCCATGGACGAATTCCATGGAAAGTTGGGCATGTGGTGGCGTTGAATGGAGGTGAGCTAGATCTCTTCAAGGCTCTGTTGCAAATGACTTGTATTTGTGGCTAGAACTGGAGAAGATCAGGCAACAGTACTGTATACATCTAGTCGCCGATAAGAGAGATTTGACAGCTGATCTGCGTTTGATGCAACAAAGATTGTTCGAACCAAAAATGGGCATTCCCAACTTTATTACTCCTTGGTAGTACAGGGTAGAGAAGCACAGCAATGTCCGACAGAGGCATACAGTAGTAATATTATATCAGTAACTAAAACAGCCGCTGCCCCAGGACTCACTATTGAGTAACAGGCTCTGGCTCAGAGCAAGAAAGGAACAACAATCTTCCTCTGGCGAGGGTAATTCTCCCCGAATTTCTGCTTATACCATTCATGCCCCCGGTAAGCCCTGGGAAGCATCAAGACCACCTCTGAGAGCAGGAAAATCCACGGCGGAGAAAGGTTAGGTGCGAAGAGGTAGGCTGGATCCGATATCACCGACTTGAGGGCAGCCCAGGACACGGGTCCCATTGGCGCCGGGATCGGCGAGGCGGCCAGAGCAAAGCCGAACCACTCGACCCATTCGCAAAAGTAGTTCGGGTATGAGACATACTCGTATAGCCAGCCGTGAGGGATCGCGTAGTGCTCCTTCTGGGGTCTTGGTTTAGCTCCGTTTTCTTGGCTTTTGGCATCCTCTGCTCCCGAACCATTGCTCGAGTCCCCCTCTGCCTTCCCCTTCCCCTTGCTCTTCGCCTTGCGGCGTATATTAAGGAGGATCTCGTCATGCCAGACGTTACCAGCAAACCCAACCGCCCAGAGCGAAAGTCCAATCCAGAATGATGGCCTGCGGTAGGCACTGGTGCTGGACAGGAAAATTCGGGCGTATGTCGAGGAAAGATAGGAGCCCATCAGGGATCCATTCGTGAGGTTGAAAAGGACCGCCGCGAGAGGTACAATGATGTGCGATTTCGAGCGGGATGGGGTACGCAAGGGGCTAATGAGAGCCCGGTTCGCGTAGTGGGCAAGATAGGCTGCTACAAGGATTGTCCGTGGGGTAGGTATCCATGAGGTTGATGTATATTGCGTAGCGTAGAATGATAGCGGTGCGGCCAATAACGTTAACACAAAACAGATGGGAGACACTAATTCCATGACAATCCATGACTTGATACCTGAGTTAAGCAAGATATGTATCAGTTCCTGAATTTCGCGCAATTAATCAAGGCAGCACGCACCGTCGACCAAGAAGATACTGTGCTCAGATGGGGTGAAGCGTCCAAAGGGTGCGTTAATCACGAACAGCACGGGATATATCGCCAGAGATGTCAGAGTAAACCATTTCCTGGCCTCTGGAAAATCCTGTCAGTGAGTACTCGTACCACAATGCCCGCAAAAGGCTGCAGGACGTACCATTATACAGCAGAGCAGCTCCCGCTCGGGAAACTTCCACCATCTTCGTAGGCTAGCAGTTTCAAAGAAGATTCACAGGTGAAAGCTGGGAATTGCCCTTTCAACGACCCAATCTGCAATACCAGCGCTTTGAATGGAGCTGGGCGTCTGACGACAAGATGATGATGGTGGTTCGAATAAAGAAGTTACCCCGATCAACAAACCACATGATCCTTCAAGATGTATGGTTTATTATGGGCGTTTAGCGCAGTGGTAGCGCGTATGCTTTGCAAGAAGCACCCCGGTGCAACGATGTGTGTATAAGGTCCAGGGTTCAATCCCCTGAACGTCCAATTTTTTCCCCGCTTTCTCCTATTATTTGGTACAGCGAAATTGGCATAAGTTTTTCATCGTCAAGTGGTTCCATTCTAAATTTGTTTATTCAGACGCCGTCTATTCTCCTGGAGTACACTAACTCGACATGAGGTCACTATTAACATATTCCGAATCATCTAATACGTGCAACCTTTGCTGAATCTCGTCGTTCAACATGACCTAGTACTGCTGTGAGCAGAGTCGCAGGAATGAAGAAAAGCTCTACGAACCACGGCATCGGCACCAATGTATGGGGAGAATTGGACCAGCCTTTCTTGAGCTGAAAGCGCTAGCAACTGCTCGAAAGACACCTGACAAAGGAGGATAGAAGCTGATAGGTGGTTCATTCCGTTGAATAGAGCGAGAGATGCTTCCTCCTGAGCAACATGAACAAATAAACATAGAAATTTCAAGCAAAACTCTCACCTCGGCAGGCTCACAATCCAACCACTGCCGTGCACCCCATAGTGCACCTTCCGTCCAGTCGCTTTCCTCCGCACAATCACCGAACAGTCTTGCATATGCAGCAGCGTCTACAACCGAATCTGCAAAAGCATACCATATATCACATCGTGGCGACTTCTTGCCACAAGCTTCTGCGATCCCAACATCCCTTCGGAACTTCTTGACCGCTTTCAGAACTGGAGGGGTGTAAGCGTACACTTGAGCTTGTGCTTTATCACCGCGGTCTTGTCCGGCTCGCGATCGAGTGGTATCCTTGAAGGACAACGAGGAAGGATATGCCTCGAGGATAATGAGAATTCTTGAATATCGCCAAGTTTCAGTAGTGAGTCTCGTGAGTACACCCTTGGCATGAGCAGGTACAGAAAGCAGAGGAACAAAGACTATAGCAGTGAATGGGTCGACAATCAGATCAACATTAGCGAGAGTGTCCCTTTCAACAAGTTCTATTTGACATTCTGGAGCTTGGAAGGCTTTGACGAGGGCCCGTTTCTGCAGGAGATCGAGGGAAGCCAAGTATTTGTGTAGGTTTTGAGGAGGAACCTCTGTATCAGGAAGTTGTAGAGTTGTAGCATCAATGAGTTCCGGAGGGCACGATCTTGAAAGAGGCAAAGCAGCTTGGGGGCCTTCCATCCTTTCTTCGGCTTGAGACGAATGAGGTTGAGCAGAAGTAGGGGCTTGAGGGTCCTGGGCAGATCTGCTAGTGATTGTAGTCGTCTTTGCACGCATCTTCGTAAATAGCTCAAGTGAGCATGCTTGATTCGTTCGAGAAGTTAGGTAATTGGTCGGAACGGGTGAGTAGCGAGGCTTCTGATTAGTTCGAGATGGAAATTGCGATGCGTAAACGCGTGGTGGGCTGCGGTCTTGAGGCCTCTCGAAGCAATTGATCGAGGCTGGTAAAGGATCCTGGTGCATTTGTCGTAGCTGAGGCGACAAGTCCTGGTGCTCAGGAAGATGAAAGGCGACCCCATGATCCTTAAATGCCGGGCCGTCTATATCAATTGCGTGGTTGGCAAAGTGATGACTGTATTCATCAGCTGTCGTTTCCTGGGTCAGAATCGGGTACTGATCATATTCAGCGAAGTCGGTGCCGATGTTGCCTTCAAAGGCTTCAAGAGAGAGGGCTGCCTTTGTGCCAGGTGGGTAGTTATCTTCGACATCGGTTGCGATAGTTGACGACGAAACCGGGTTCGGGTCAACCATTGTGTTGTCTTCATACATTTCGGCGTAATGGGCGGCACCGCCAACTTGCTGGGACTGTCCAGGCTCCACATCGGACACGGAGTCGAGTGGCTGGCAATTCAGTTGAAATTGGATGCGACCGTCGGCATCATGGGACACTTCCAGACCAATAGGTGAAGGGAGCGCCTGTGAGGGCACATTGTTCGATCGTGTTTGGTCCACAGCCGGCGCGTCATCTCGGAGTTGACTTCCGCCTTCTTCTTCTTCTTCTTCATCTTCCTCCACCGTTTCTCCTCCTAATCCTTGCAGCTGCCAGCGTTCAGCCCTGGTCATAAGAAGTCCGCAACGTGCGATCTCGGGCGAAAACTCCTTGTCTGGCAGAGCACCCTCTGGCTCCCGGGGCGACGTCTTGCGGAGTCTTTGGAGCATCCGCTCTTCTATGTCGTGTTCCTCAGCATGTTGGGCAGTGACCCATTTGAGCAGGTGTTCAACAGGAGGTTTGAACAAGGATTCGGGTCTTTCTTCATCGTAAACCGAATCGATTTGCAGCAGTTGAGCATGAGATGGAGGTGGGTTGTTCACGGTGAATGGTCTATGATGCCAATTACACGAATCAGCTAACTGTCGTTTGAAAAAGCCGCATACACGTACACCCATGTCAAGGAAACACGCAGAGGAGCTAGACCCTTGATTTTCTTGAGGAATTTGAGCTGAGGGTACACCAGTGATGAGGGTGGTGCTTCAGTTGACGATACTAAAAAGTCAGGTAGACTCTTTGGGAGCTGATCCCCAATAGCGGAGGTAGGTTCCCGCAGGAGGGGAACTGTTGAGCGACATGAACATGTTGTTGCCTTTCACCAGAGTAAAACCTTACCTGGAAGCAGCTCAATTCGCAGTATAGTTTCGCTCTCTGCGTTGGTAGAGACCGCTTCTTCGCCTGGCATCGCCTCGTCATGCAGAGTCTCGTTCCAGATGATGTCCATCGGGTCGACATACTTTACCGGAGAGTCCAGTCCTCTGGCCTGCTCCATTGCAATGGGAGCATACAGATTACGAATCTCCTCGTCCTCGTCAAGGTCGCACTCCATCTTCATCGGCGCCAACATCTCCGAGACTGAAAAAGCGGGCTGTCCAAGCATTGAGCCAGCCTCCATGTCGTCAAATTCCTTGATGCTCGGAGCCGCTCCTCTGTCAGCGGCCAGGTCTGTCCTTTCCTTGGGCTGCTGGGGTACGTGCGATTGAAGCCCCCGGCTTAGGACGGGGTGGTGCTTAGCAAGCCTAGATTCTCCCTTCTCTCCGAGAAGAGATGCCAGAAACGAGGTCACGTCTGTCCTGTAAATTGTAAGCATTGAAGTCGGTGATCCAGCTTGCAAAAGAGCGACATACGGACGTGTTGGTTCCTCGCTCTCCGAGCTGAGGTTTCCGCCAATACACCTCGAGCGGGGGATGAGAACAGGATCTAAGAAGTGTACATCAGAACTTGGCCATGAAACCTTGTATTGCGAGACGCATACCCATCTTGGAATTCTCAATTTCCTCGGCCAAATTCATGAACCCAGATACAGATGTATCTGGCGATGAAGGGAACATCTCGAGAAGCTGGTCGATATTATCCTCATCTCCATCAAGTGAGGGAGCTGGTGAGGGAGATGAAGTTGAAATAGTAGCTTGTTTATGAAAAATATGAGTATATGCATAAATTCAGTAAAGTTGCTTGAGCTTACCCCAGCCGTCAACAATTTTCATATTTTGCCTGTACATTTCCTCCGCAGAAAAGTCATCCTCGTCAGGAAAGAGCTTTCGTTCTTTTGATGGAGGAACCCCAAGGATTGCAGGCAGTTCCAAGACGGACTCTGGCACGAGAGGTAAGCCATTGCCCAGACTACGTTTTCTCTTGACGCTTCGCCTTTCTGCAGCCTGATTGCGTGGAAAAAGAGGCAGTAAAGGTGGAGAACCGGGAGGAGTGAGTGCCTCCGTCGGCGCTCGCGGCGGTTGCTGGAGGCGAGCAGGAAGATATGACCGTCGTTGGTCCGAAACACAAGCTATATGCTGCTTTTTCGGAAGGGACCGCATAGCTGAGACGGATTTTAGTAAGGAGTGAACGCCTTGCTCCTCTTCCGAGCGAAGCTGTAAAACGACATCTCTAGAGAATAGGAAATTCTAAATGAGCTCAGAGACATGATGAAAGAGAACAGCCACATACAGTATTTTATCACCATTCACCTGCTCCTCCCGAACGGACTCGACAGGTATAGGTTTAAATTTGTCGGTGATGAAGTCCGTATACGTTTTTGCCGCTGTTTGAGGAAGTGGGCAAATGAACTGACCACTTTCAGCACGCTCCATCCGGGAGCCAAGCTTTGGTGTCTCCCTTGTAGCCTTTCGCGTTAGGATTGGCTTGAAACGTTCAAACTGATCATGGTCTGGGCCATGGGCTGTGCGAGAAAAATCGATTCTTTCAGTCCTTGGTTTTCCTTTAGCCTTTTTCAGTACGTCTTTCAGGAGGGTTTGCGTGTCTCGAGTAATGACCAGCTTCTCGGTCAGGGGTTCCAGGCTTTCAACCTTATGTTGTGCGCAGAAAATTTGGAATGGGTCGGTCGGGAGCGCCAGGCTTTGGGGGTCTTGCAAAGGAACCTTTTCCCTGTAGATAAGCTGTGACCGGGTTAAATCAGCCGCTAATCATAGATGAAGAGGTATTCAAATACCTCGTCGACTGCGAGACGCGTAAATTCAGCATAATCCGTCGTTAAATGTTGTTGCATGTAGCCCCCGAGAAGATTGTGAATATGGGCGGAAAGTTCAGCTTCTTGGCTTCCCATCGATGAGCCCTGTTCATGCATCATTTTTGTGGGTTGTAAGTGTACTTGGAGCCAGTATGTTCCATCGAATAGCTTGAGCTAGACGCTCATGGCAATGGTGGTCGTAGATCCAACAAGTCACAAGGCAACGAGTTGGCCAGTTGACCGGGTTTGCGGACCGACCTTGCGGTGGCAGTGTATTGCCGTGAGTGCCTTCAAAAGTCTATGGAGTTTCATAGAGCCGCTTTATCGTCAGTGACAATGTCAACAAAGGTTATTTGATTGAAAGAAGCTTTGAGGGCTCATATGACCTTGAAGCATGGAATCTGGCTCATCCCCGAAGTCCACGTATACCTCGACGTAACGTCGGTTGTTGGCTTTATTCGATGTTTTCCCGAAGATCCGTTGTTGACTTCCTAGCTCAATAAGATGAGCAGGTTGTGAATCTCTCTCTGTGTGGTACTTGCAGCGCCTTGGATACCCCTTGTCTAACATGCTGAACATTGACAAGCAGCAGCTCGCGACACTCTACAATGGTGAGAGATCGCTGAAAGGATAATTCGTAGTTGCCCGTAAATGGCTTACGATAGCCCCTGTTGTTCTCTTTCCTGTAATGCTCTCCTCTAAGTGGGTGGAAATCATAAAGAAGAAGACTACAGTTTCTATCAACGGTGCGTTTTCTTTGCCAGCACTCTCATGCAAGGCTGATATATTTCTGCATCTCAGGACTTCTCTCAAGCTTTATTATCAATCTATCTGGGCCGATTTTCCTCGCATACGCATTTACAACCTCGCCTCTCTCCTACCTATTCCACCAGAACCCTCCCCTACACGCCCCACAAATCCTTCTGGCAGCCATGTTCGTGGCCCACTACGTGAGCCATATGTTCTTCGACCTTTCACTCACCCTTGCCTCCAAGAGGCCACAACACGACCTTGTACTGCACACCCTGCCACACGCAACTCGTAACGCCATTTATGGCGTTCTCACTGGGGCCTTCCTAACCTCGCCATTCGCCCGGATCTTCCTCAGTACAGCCTATACCTCCCGCAGAACGACATTCTACATTGGCTTCGTTCTTTTGCTAGCGGGCTTCGTGGGGTCAGCGAGGCATGCTAAAATCATGATCACTACCCATCAGAATGCGCTTGCTAGGCAGAAGAAAGAAGACCCCAGCCACGAACATTCAGCAGATAGCGCTCCGGAAAAGAACGAGGATCAAATCCTCCGTGGTGGATTATTCGAATACGTCTCCTACCCTCGCGGTCTTTTCGAGTGGGTCCAGTGGCTCGGGTTTGCGCTAATGGCTGCGCCCCGTCCTCCGCTTTATCTGAAGTGGACTTTCTCCTCCGTCCAAGGGCTCAGCTATCTCTTGAGCATGCTTTGGAACCCCGCAAACCTCTTTGCTCAAAACCTTGCCCCGCCATACGTAATTTTGTTCGCAGAGGTGCTCTTAACGCTTCCTCGAGCGTATCATGGACATATGGCTTTGAAGGCGAGGTTTGGAGAGCGATATCCTATGGAAAGAAGAGCGGTTATTCCATTTGTATTCTAATAACTAGTGTCAGTGTCAATCAAAATTGAATTGTGCAATATCGTCTCCACTCGGCCTGCAAAGACTGACCTGGTTGAATTCGGGATAATGTTAAAGATACCTTCCGAGTCCAGACCCGGGCAGTCGAGAGTCAAGCTTAGGCAGCCAGGACAAATCGAGAGGACTCGGAGGTGATAAGCCCATATGTATCGACAGAGAAACTGCAGGAACAAAGGCCCATGTGGAAGAATAAAAGCAGAGCGAGCCTTAAAGAGAACTGTAGGATGCAGGTCTTGCCTTAGGTATTTTCGAGTATCCCATCTCACTAACCTCGACCTCATCCACGTGAACTGATCATTCTCCGCATATTATTTCTGGAGTAGTCAAGTCGCATAGCTACTGGGTCGATCAACCATCCGCCAGGTCATACGCCTACATGATTTGTTCCCTATTAGACCGCCAGCCAATTCGATCATGAATAGCTTCGTTTCAAGGTGACTGAAGAGAAGAGGAGGGGTAGAAACGGCGATGCCCGATCCCTCTCTTTTTCATGAAGGGGGCACAGCCACGTCTCATCTCCTCTCGTTCATTCATCTCACTTGCATTCCTCTGGGTGGGAGCTTATGGCCATCCATTCCCGCCTGTAATATGCCGTCAAAATAAGGATATGTTTTGAAGGAAAGCATGAAGATGAGCTATTCCGCTTCAACCCTCCTTGTCTCCATAATTCCTGCTAGCAATTCCGGATAAATCTATGAGCCCAGCAATTCCAAGCTAGTTACCTTACGAACGCCCCGTACTCCACGGGTTTGACACGGTCTGCTCGCCAGAAAACAACGTTCAGCTTCCCTGAATTTTCGCCTCCAGCACTTGACCTGAAGCCTGGACCTTCGCGCTCAGCGTCACTCGTTTCTTTTGTTCCTCTCCAAAGCGATGTTTATCAAGCGCGTTTCAGAGGACACGAATGGGCCTGGGGCGAATTGTTTAACACTCGTCGGACAAGATTGGGTATCACCTCCGAAGGCCTGGCATAGTGTGGACAGAGGTGGACAGCCAGTTCTTGCGCCGGATGGTACTTCGATTCTGGTCCTCGCAAGAAAAATAAACTGTGTGCCTAACAGAAGACTTGGAGGATCTTACATGCCTACACAAGTACGTACACGACCACTCTCCGCGCTCCAATCTCTCCAATCCCATACTCAAGGGAAGGATATCTATCAGAATACTCCCGTGTGTCCTTGGATGACGGTGTCTTACATCTTTTGGCTTTGTGTCCCTTAAAGATAATCTCCGGAATATGCGATGGATCAGCATCGGAAAAATGGATGAAGACTATCAAAGTCAAGAATTATCAAACCATTGCACCAAGTACACCTCTGGGATTCGGCTCCGGGATATCTAATAAAATGCTCGAACTGTACTTGTACTGTGAACGGATCTAGTACAAACCTCAAGCAGGCTTGCATCCTTTCAAAATTCATCCAGCTTGTAATTCGGCTGTTGGAAAATCAAGTTCCTCTCTTCTGTGACTTAGACAATTTGTCTTGTTCTCGGTACGCATACGCCTAATGCTCAGGAGAGAGATAATTATCAGTACAGGGTTGATTATAATTTCGTCATGAACAAAAGCAGTTCAGCATTAACTTGATTAAGTTTCATGTGCGTAGTTTTTCTCAGAGTGAAATGGCTTGGATGATCATCATATGACAGAAAGGCTACACTTATCCTCTAACGCTTTGTACAGCGCGATTTTATGTGATTGAGGAGGTCAGGACTAAGGCCTACCGTTCTAACTACCACGTGAATTAGGTCGACCCTCCATATTCCCGTTCCACGCGGGATAATGATGAGACTATTTCAACGACGAGGTCCTCCCTTTCCTTCCCAACGAGGCACATTCTTCTTGCCTGATGACTGTCAACGGTTCATCTGGGTGTTCCTCGATGCGCTGCAGGCACGCCTCCAAGCGTTTTCTCAAGTCGCAGGAGATCGGAAAAACAGAGAAGGCTAACACGTTGACCAAGAGCAACCCGAGCTTTCAAAACAAAGACAAATGTCGACCCTCTCTGGCTATATAAGACGCGCTATGTCGGTCAATCTGAAAAGTATCGAGCTAGTACCCACAGTACTCAATCTATCATCCACAGCAGTAGAAGCATTTCTTTCCCATCGACGAAAATGAAGGTGTGACACGCTTTAAACGCATTCTCCCGGCCTGCCATACTAATCCCCTCTACAGTGCCTCTCTGTCTTTGCTACTCTCGCCCTCTGCGCTACGGGTGTTCTCTCGGCCGCTTTGAGCAACGAGGCTGATACCGTCGATGTAAGTAGACCCCCTTAGAACCTATCAATGACCATCGGTGGCCATTCGCCTTTGATTTTCTGGACCCCACTCATCCTTTTACACGTAACATCATTACCTCTTACTGATAATTTATTCTCTGTAGCTCCTCAAACGTTCATGCACCAAGACTTCTTGCAAGGGCACTGGATGGCCCCCCGGTCTTCACTGTGGTGACAACTACCTCGGTGGTTGCCTCTTGGGCCACGTCTACCAAGTTGGAAGCAGTGATACCAATGTCTGCGATTATGGTGTCCGCGAATCTTGCCAGAAATGCGGCGCGCTCTCTTGCTAAGGAGCCGCTGCAACAAGTAAAACCCAAGTATAGGGTTTATTTCGCATTTACCACATCTAGTGTTGTCTAAGTCATAGTCCTGACGCGCAAGAACGATTATTGACAGTTCAGCACCGAGAGCTCTTTAAATTTACGCCATACGCATCTTTTGTGTTCGCATTTGATCGCCGAATATATTGTATTTTGGTTCTTTGGATCATACCGTTCCTACCGTAGGCAGGCCCTGTCTTAGAGAACTCTGCGTACTCCATGTCACAACTTTGACCTCGACTTGGACACGGCCTTGAACGGAGCAGAATTTCTACGCAGATCTCATC
Source organism: Clitopilus passeckerianus (assembly GCA_944990035.1). Lineage (NCBI taxonomy): Eukaryota > Fungi > Basidiomycota > Agaricomycetes > Agaricales > Entolomataceae > Clitopilus > Clitopilus passeckerianus. The sequence continues at coordinate 484,837 of CALYLX010000059.1, forward strand.
TGGAATGGTCATGCCGTGTAGCTACTAAGTCGATCAATGACAACTAGATCATAAGTCCAAAAACCTGTTCCCTCTTAGTCGATCTCTACTATTCTAGTCGTTATCGCCTGAGGTGGCTGGAGATTATGCACGACCTTCTACACTCAGTAGGCTCAGCAAAAGGTAGACCACTGGCAGGAGGGGCAATCTCCAATCCGCCTCTCGGGCACAGCCACGGTTCAGTCCTCTCAGGCTTCCTTCATCCCATTAGTCACGAAACTCTATGGTCATCGATTATTCCCTCGAGGCTTGGTCAACATAAGGGCAGTTTTGAAGGGGACTATGGACATGAGCTTTCTCACTTCTACCGTCCTTGTCTCTATGCCTGGGATGAACCAAGCAATTCGAAGTCAGTCAGTCACCTTACGAATGTCCCGTACTCCACGGCTCACTATTAATAATAGAAAACAACGTTCCGCTTCCCTGAATTCTCGTATCCATTACATGAACTAAAGTCTAGACCTTCGCGCTCGCCGTCATCCGGTTTCTATCGTTCTTCTCCAACGCGATGTATACCAAGTACGTTTCATAGAACATGAGCGAGACTCGTGTTATTTGTAAATCTATTGTTTTTTGAACTGGCTGGCTCGGCTCACACTGGGGGTTTGCTTGGCTTGACTCTCGTCGGCGGTGGTTAACTATCACCTCCGGAGACGATCTGACGAGTCGGCCTAGCGTGGGCTAACTACACGGAGAAGGGGCAGCTCGCGTCAGAAAGTACACCTATTCTCGTGATAGCAGGAAGGACGAGCTCTTGTGCACATAACAGAGGATCCCCGGACTGAGTTTGAGCACGGAAGTCGGACTCCAATGTCTCCACTGCGATGCTCAAGGGAAGGATTTCTCTGAACGCCACAGTTCACACGGATCTCACATGGCTTAGCTTCGGGAGCTTCTTGACAGTTGATCAACATCGGGACCTATATGAATATCAAAATCTAAGAATCCTCGAAGTATAACGGAACGTTTACTTCCAGGATGACTCTTGGTCGTATCGAATCAACGGGTAGGACTGTACTTGTAATGCACACAATCTGAGAAGGGCATCCAACGTGCTAGCATCCTCGTCTTCAACTTGCCAATCCCTATCTGTCACTGCCTCGGAAAATCAAATTCCCGTTCTATGCTGTGACTTTGTAGATCTTGGTGATTTCTCTTGTTCCGGATACCCCAGAATGCGATCATCAGCAACGAGATAGTTATCAGTGCGAGATTGATGTCAATCTGGTCATTCACAACAGCAGACTAGCAACTTGAGGTTTCATGTACGTATTTTTTGTCAAGGTGAAATGGCTCAGATCATTACCATATGACAGACACTCCACCTCACCCTTGTACTGCGCAGTGTTACGTGATTGAAGAGGACAACATGAACGGTTGACTCCCACGGGAACTCGCTCGACCCCCCATATTCCCGTTCCACTTGGATAACGATGAGACTTGATTCGTCGACGAGGTCCTACCTTTCCTCACCGATGAGGTACAGTTTCTTTGAACTCATGGGATGACTTTCTATATGCTCTACTAGTGGTTCGCCTGTGGCCAATGTCGTCGGTTGCCTGGTGTTCTGAATTCCTCTAATACAGCCATTTCATTTCAAGCTATCCCGGCATTCACAGGGAAGGGTCCTCCCTTGATACATCCGTCAACCACTCGACTGGATGTTCCTCGATGCTATGCCGGCACGCCTCCAAACGTTTCCGCCGAGAGAAACCCGAGCTCTCAAAACGAGGACAAATATGAAGCCTCTGAGTATATAAGACGCTCGACGTTAGTCAATGTAAAGCATCGAAGTACCACCAATAGTACTCAATCCACCATATACAGCAGTCGAATCATTCTCCATTCTTTGACGAAAATGAAGGTGCGACATACTATACGCTCTCCAGTCCTTTCATGCTAATCTCCTTCACAGTTCTTCTCTGTTTTTGCTACTCTCGCTCTCTTCGCCTCTGGTGTTGCTGCTTTGAGTGACGAGGACGCAATTATCCAACGCGTCCGTGGTGAAGACCCAGCCGGCACCCTCGACGTAAGTCTACTTCTTTGAAATTGTCCACCATTGCCCATTTACTGGTACTCCGTACTAATCAACTATTATCTGTCAGCTCCTCAAACGTGCCTGCACCAAGACGTCCTGCAAGGGATACGGATGGTCTAAAGGTCTCCATTGCGGCGACGGAAACTTCGGATGCACCAAGGGCCACGTCTACCAAATTGGAAGTGATACCAACGTCTGTGATTACGGTATCCGCAAATCCTGCCAGCAATGCAACAAGCTTTCTTGCTAAAGAGTTCTTACGACGACTCAGGCTCGAGACTGAGGTCTGAAGGCTTATTTAGCATATGCCAGGTCTATTGTTGCTTACGCCCTAGTTCTGACGCTTAAGAGTGGACGATGAAAGCTTAGTACCGAGAGTTATTTACATTTCCACTGTATGCATCCTCTGTGTTCGCATTTGTTCGCCGGATATATGCATTTTTTGACTTATTCCTGCGGTCCCATTTTAGCTAGTTTTCCGTACCCCTTCTAATCAATTTTGATCTCAAGTATGGAACCCACACTGCCAGACACTGCTTGCCTATTCCTGGGATATTCAAACCGTGGGGCTATGGATCTCGCTATTGATACTATATCGTTCGATCATCAGCCAGATCAGTCACCTAGAAAATCAGTCGTTTTAAAACCGCCAGTCGCTCTGATGATTGAAGATTGTACACTCAGGAGTGAGGGGAGATCAAGCGAGATAGAGGCGGCCGGCTACAATCTCTGATCCGTCTCTTGAGGGGGGAGGGCACAGCCACGCGTTCAATTCTTTCGTTCGTCATCCCACCAGTCATAAACCGATGGACATCGATTCCCCCCTCTGGTGATGTGGCTTTCTCAATCTACACCCTCCTTGTCCCCATTCCTGCTGGCATTTTCAACTCGGCCCCCCTATGAATGCCCCCGAACTCCACGATTATTCTGCTCATCACAGAACGGCGTAACGCTCGACCTAGTAAAGCCTGAGTCTTCTTTATTAGATGCCGGCAATCGCCGCCATTTGGCTGCTGCCCGATCCTCTCCGAAACGAAGCAGCACACAAACGGAACTCTCATTATTTTGTATTCTATTGTTTCTTGAAGTGTGCGGAACTAAACATCACCTGAGCTCATCAGACAAATTCATTTGACGCTTCTCGGGGGCGTAATTGATTATCATCTCCTATGACAATCTGATGAATTGAGATAGTGTGGGCTAAGTACGCCGAGGGCAAGCAGCTCTTGCGTCAGAAGGCACCCCGATTCTGGTGTTTCAATGGGAAAGGAGCTCTTGTGTGCATAACAGAAACTTCCAGACTGGAACTTGCATATGTATGAGCACATAAATTACCGCTCTCCGCCTTAATACCTCTAATTCAATGCTCGAAGGAACGATTTTTATCAGAATATTCTCATGTATCCTTGAACACCGCTGTCCGCAGGGATCTTATGTTTCTTTGCTCCAACTGCTTATCAAATGTCAAGTATCTGTCTATATAAGACGTACCATCCACAGTAATCAATTACAATCTACTACTCACAACAGTAGAAACGTCCTTAAAAACATCCTTTGACGAAAATGAAGGTCTGGCACACCCTTGATGAACTCTTCAGGCTTTCACGCTAATCTCCTTTACAGCTCCTCTCTGTCTTCACTGCCCTCGCTCTATTTTCCACTGGCGTTCTCTCGGTCGCTTTGAGCGATGAGGACGTAATTATCCAACGCACCCGTGGTGAAGACGAGGCAGGTACCGTCGACGTGAGTCGATTTCTTCGAAACTATACCACCGCGTCATCACTAATACTTATTATCTGTTAGCTCCTCAAACGTGCATGCAACTACAACACGCCCTGCAAGGGATACGGATGGTCTAAAGGTCTTCATTGCGGTGACGGATACTACGGCTGCGTCAAGGGTCACGTCTACCAGATTGGAAGCAATACCAATGTCTGTGATTATGGTGTCCGCAAATCTTGCCAGCAATGCGGCAAACTTTCTTGTTGAGCGTTCCTGCGAAAAGTCAAGCTTGAGACGCCTGACATGGTCTCGACCCACAAGAATAGTTACTGAAAGTCTAGTATGGGGAGTTATTCACATTTACTATGCATCCTTTGTATCGCATTCGATTGTCAAATATACTACCTCGCTTAGGCCACGCCAAATCCTCAGGGAAATAGAAGAGAACAAGAATGAGCCTTGCTAGAAGCTCTTGGTGAAATTCGGTACGCAGGTGCTCCAGGTCGTGTTCACCAGAATGTTTCCAATGCAGGCGTGCATGCGGTAATTGTGCGACGATTGTCATTGCATACTCCAAACAACAGAAAGTATACGACGAATACCACCCCTGTAAGTGGGTATCTTTGCAGAGAATAAAAGGTGATGATCGACTTGACTCCCAGGCCCTATACTCACAGATCACCAATCTTTCTTGATCAGGTCAGAACCACGCTCTGCAATCATATAAGTCGCAAACTGAGTATGTCCGGCAGGAACCAGAGGCTATAACAGGGCATCAGCTTCAGGCTTTAAACATTTCAAAGGTTGAAAGGCCTACTAGAACACTCGAGTCAACGACTCTCAACCCTTTAACCTTCTTGACCTTTAAATCAGGGTCAACCACACCCCAATCCGCGTCCTTCGCCGACATGGCAGCAGTCCCAACACAATGTGATACAGTCACCGCTGTCTTGCGGATGAAGTCGTTCAGCTCGTCATCGGTTTGGGCGGTATCAACGAGCTCGAGGATGTAGTCGCTGAAAGCGGGTGCCTTGGAGAAACGGCGGACGGCCCGGATGGCCTCGCGCATAATGGCCAAGTCGAGGTCGTCGGCAAGTAGGTTGGGGTTGATCAGGGGGTTTATGAAGGGATCACTGGAGTTGATGAGGACGGTGCCACCTGTGGGTAGAGGTCAGAAACCGCAAAAGGAGGAGGGTATATGTTGGCACTTACGCGAACTGGGTGTAATCACAACTGAGCCAATGACCATGAAGTTTCCAGTCGGCGGAATTGGTAGCCTAGTCTTTCCGTTCTGCAATGAGGTAGTGAGTAGCAGTCAGTAGGGGTAAAGGTGAGCACAAACCGCAATAATCCATTCAAAATGCGCCGTATTCTTTCCGGCTGAAGGATCAGCAATGCTGTTGAATATGGTTGAGTTCTCCGGGACCCGGAACCATCCAGCATTGTTGAACGTCCCCGCAGCATACGGCCCCGACTTAGTGGTATTCCACTGCTTCAACTGTTCCTCTGCAAGCGTCTCGTTCCTTAAGGCAGTCTCAAACGTATCGGTGGAGTTGACAAGCCAGGTATTGGCGACGAAGGCATGGTCCGTGAGATTCTGACCGACTGAGGGCAGATTGACGAGAGGTTTGATTCCTAGGCTTTGAAGGTGCGTTGCATTGCCGATCCCGGAGTGCTGAAGGATGTGTGGCGAACCAATGACACCAGTTGCCAGGATGACTTCCTTTGTAGCAAGGATGGTATTTCGTTTGCCTAAAAAGGACGTCAGCGCGATGGTTGATACGGTAAACTAGGGCCCTACCTTGAGCAGTAGCATCGTTCGTGTACTCGACAGTGGTGAACACGGGTATTCCAGCGGTGACACGACCGCCGTTGAGGTTGGTTTGCAGGAGCCTGGTCACTCGAGTGTTGAGCAAGACATGTAGATTGGGACGCCTTGCGTATTTAGGTGCATAATAAGCTGTTGCTGAACTGGCCCTTACGCCATCCTTGATCGTTGACTGCGTCCAACCTAGACAGGGGAAGTCAGCGAAGTTGCTGTTTTCCTCGCGGAAATGTCGACAAACCAATGCCGATCTGATTCCCATCATTCATGTCAAGCTTGAAGTTGAACTCGGGCAGCTCATGGCTAGCTTGTATGACGCGTTTGTCGAAGGACCAAACATATCCCGGTACACTGACAGGAGTCACCCCATTAAACCCGTGGACAGCTGGATTAAATTCCCCGGTGGTATTGTGATGGTCTGCTGGTGCGACCCACTTCTCATTCTGAGAAAAAGAACCAGTCGGTTAGAACCCCATATGATGCAAAAGCTTCCCGGAGCCTACCTTGCGAATGTAAGCTTGGAGATTCTTCCACGACCACCCTTCATCTCCTGTTATGCGAGCGTATCTGTCATAGTCATCTGACGAGCCCCGAGTGTAGGCGGCACCATCTGGCCGAAACCATTAGACATTTGGGAGACATTGAACAATAACGATTGCTCACTGAGTGTACTCGTTCCGCCAAGAATGTGGCCTTGCGGGTAATCTGTAGCCCTGCCGCCAAGACCAGGCATTGGAGTCGTCGTGTAGTTCCAATCCGCGCCCGTCTTGAACAATTTACTGTTGAAGAACACGAGTTGTGAAAAGAAGAAATCCTCAGGCCTATCATCAAGGACTTGTATGAGCGAAGAACTTCATTGAAACTACGGTCAACTTACGATCCGCCAGCTTCAATCACGAGTACAGATGTTTTGGGATCCTCCGTGAGTCTGTTTGCAACAGCCAAGCCCGCGGTTCCACCTGCACAAACGACGGTCAGTATTCTGCTGCCTGACGCAATGAGACTTCAAATGCACCTCCGACGACAATAAAGTCATATGTACGAGCAGGGCCTTGTTGCTGCTGGGCGGATAGGCCACCGCAGAAGCTCAAAAGCACTGCTGTGGTTGCCAGAACACGAAAAGACGAAGGTTTCGGCATCGTTTAGGAGAGAAAGATGACCTCTACGAACTGAACCCCGCGCTACGCCATTTTATAGGTGGAGCCTGTTTAGCCTGCTGCTTCTTGATCGACTGAAGCACATGGAGCCAAAGAATGAGAACAAGAAGCCTTAAGAACTCAGTCAATCATCAAATGGACGTTCGCTTGTGCCAACACAATTGGCGAGCGTCCGGGCAGACACTGTAAAGAGGTTGAGTTTGCTGATGCTTGACTTTTCTACAATCCGATATGGTGTAACGGCTAACATTGCCGCCTTTCACGCGGCAGCTCGGGGTTCGATTCCCCGTATCGGAGACTTTTTACCACCCTTTTTGCTATCGCATCGAGCTTCTCTTCCAAGCCTGCTGCACAATCCAGCAGTACTACGACGCCGGACTCCGACCGGCCAACTTATTTAACCAGCCTACGCTTTAGCAGAGGTTGTCTGATCACTCATTTAAATGGTTTGAACGATGGCCACTCGTAGAGACTGACAACCGAAGTTGGCATTGTGGTCGGTCATGCCTTTGGACAGCGCATGTAATTGGTCCAGGAGACACAGCCTCAAGCTATTGAATGTCATATCGTACTCGCAAGAAGATATTGTGATACGAACCAAAATACACATATATTCAGGGATCGAACGTTCAACGTGGATACAAATGATTTGTAGAGTTTAAAGGTATATAGTGCTCGGCACTAAACGATCATGAACCGTTCTTGCACGTCGAGACTAGGACTTAGGCAACACTAGAACTGGTGGATGCCAAGTAAGCCTTGAGTCCCGAGCTTGACTTGTCGCAAGAACTCTTTAGCAAGAAAGCTTGTTGCATTTCTGGCAAGATGTGCGGATACCGTAATCGCAGACATTGCTGGCACTTGCAACCTGGTAGACGTGGCCCTTGACGCAGCCGAGGTATCCGTCACCGCAGTGGAGACCGGCAGACCATCCGGTGCCCTTGCAGGACGTCTTGACGCACGAACGTTTGAGAAGCTGACGGAGAATAATTAATAAATAAGCATTACTAGTAAATGGGACAAAGAAATTAACTTACGTCGACGGTACCGGTCTCGTCTTCGCCGCGGATGCGTTGGATAATAGCGTCCTCATCGCTCAAAGCGGCAACGCCAGAGGCGAAGACAGCGAGAGCAGCAAAGATAGAGATGAACTATGAAGAAGGTGAGCATAAAAGGGCAGTAAGGCGCGTTGAGAGAGTGTCACACCTTCATTTTTGTCGAAGGGTGGCTGTTGGGAATGGTTCTACTACTGTGGCTTGTAGATTGGATACTGTGGATGGTACTGTGATGCTTTCTAGATTGTCCAATGTAGGGTGTCTTATATAGCCAGAAGCATGGTGTTTGTGCTCATTTTGAGAGCTCGGGTTGCTCTCGGCCACAGTGGCAGCCATCTGTGTTTTTCCGACTTTTTGGTGGCTTGATAGACCGTTTGGATGCGTGCCTGCACAGAAATGAGGAGCATTCAGATGAATGGTAGACAATTGCATCAAGGCTCACACGTGAATGATGGAAAGCCGAAATTTAAAATGTAACAGGTGTATCGGGCGATGCCAAAGGAGACATTAGAGACAGGCAGGTCGGTAGTAAGGTACATAGAATTAGAAAGTCATCCCAGTACCACAGCATGATTTTTCCTTGTAATATGAAGAAAATGCACTCATTGGCGAAGAAAGGCGGGCTTTCGTTGCTGAATACAGTCTCGCAATAATTATTGGAAGTTGACCCTTCGTATCGGCCTGTTTAATCACGCTACATTGCAAAGCACAAGGCGTTAGAAGGGAAAGGTGGGTTTTCTGTCATATGGTGATCGCCGAAGATATTTCACGTCTCAGGGAAAAAAAACACATACAGAAAACCAGATTAAAATCAATCTCGTCCTGATAACTATCTCTGCCCCAAGGATTGCTTTCCATTCCGGCAGACAAGGAACAAGAGGAATCGCCGAATCTGCAGTCGCAGAATACAAGGAATTTGATTTTCCTTGGCAACGACAGGCAGAGAGGTCGAAAGACAGGATGTTAGTACGCTCAAGGCCTGTATTGGATTATCCGCAGAGAAAATACAGTCCGAGGATTAGATTTGAGATATCCAAGAGCCCTATTCCAGACTGTAATGGTTCGACAACTCTTGATTTTGATCTTCATCCATTCTTTGACGTCGATCAGTTACATATCCTGAAGATCAACTGTCAAGGAACCCCCGAGGCCAACTTAGATCCACGTGGACAGCGGCGTACAAAGCGGCATTCAAGGAGATACGGATATATTCTGATAGAAATCGTTCCTTTGAGCATCGCATTGCAGGTATTGGAACGCACAGGGCAGGAATTTACGTGCCCTCAGGTATCTAGGATCCAACTATAAACCTTCTGTTATGTTCACAAGAGCTCGTTTTCCATGCTAACACCAGAACCGGAGTATCTCTGCCTGTCCTCGGTGCACCTAGCCTATGCAATTCCAATCGATCGGATTGCTTTCGGGGGTGATAACCAATTGTCGCCGACGAACGTCAAACGAATTTGTCTCAAGAGCTCAGATAATGTGTACTTCTGCTCAGTTCGAGGCACAGTAACAAGAGTCCCGTTCGAATACTAGTAACGTGCTTGGTAAACATCGCTTTGGAGTGGAAAGACAGCAACCAGATGACAGCGACAGCGAGCGCAAAGATCCAGGCTTCAGGTCAAGTGATGGAGACGAATTTCAGAGATCCTTGTCGTTGTTTTCTCGTGAGCAGACCGTAACAAACCCGTGGAGGAATATCGGGGCGTTCGTGGAGTGACCCACTGGAATTGCTGGGCTCATCAATCCTGAACTGCGAGCAGGAATGGAGACAAGGAGCGTGGAAACGAGAAACCCCATGTTCATAGCCCTCTTTACAAACAGTCCTTAGCCCAGCCAATCAGAAGGGAATCGATTACCATGGTTTCGTGACCAGTGAGATGGAAGAACAAGAGAACTGAAGCTATGGCTGTGTCCCTGGCTCGATAGCTATAGACGGATCGGTGATCGCCGCTTCTAACGCTCTACCGTGCGAGTGCACACCCTTCAGTCACCTCGAAATAAAGCCTCTATTCCTGATAAAAAATTATGAGGTACGAATGCCTCGCCTACGTTACCTCTTAATTCAACATCCTTAACGATGTTGGCGCCATCAAATGCGAAACTAGACATACTAATGGTAGGCGGCGACATTGCACTTGCATCGTGCAAATTGATATTGCGACTGTATTGTACGACAAGTTTTCAGGCCCTTTACAGGTACGAGCTATCAACCCAGCTTGCGTAGTCACTGCCGACAGCACTGGAGATACTGTAGCTTGAAGCCTGGCTGGAAGTGAGAGAAGTGGCGAAGCTGGCCCTGCTGATACCACTGCTTCCACTTCCGCTAGTGTTGTAATCGGCGAACAAGATATGCTCGGTGCGAGGTTCGTCATCATGCCAAGCCGACCACAGCGCCTTGTTGACTTGAACGTTGAGAACCGTGTTCTTGAAGATAACCCTGAGAAACCAGGGGTCAGAGAACAGAGGTTAGTTTCGAAGCGGTTTGAGATCTCACTTTGCATAAGCTAAAAGGCAGCATTAGCACATATCATCAAGGTCTGCGTTGACATTACTCACCTCCCCATGGGCGACCAAGGTAATAGTTTCCAGCAGTTCCCGAAGCCGCACCAGAGGCAAGAACAATAGTGTTTCCGTCGAAAACATCTACGCAGGAAAATTCAGCAAAGAGAAGAATCGTGGTCGCAATATCACTCACAGCTACCACTGTCGTTGGATTCACGTCCGCTTGCAGTTACCCATCCAGCTGCCTTGACGGCGATCGTGTTCTTTCCGAAATAGGCAAGGCCACCACGTCCAAAGATGAAGTCGGTTGCACCCTAGTAAAGGCCCGGACGGGTAAGTGACCGCTGTGTACATTTGGAAGGGAAGGATCCAACCTCAATATAACCACGCAGATAGACTTGAGTTCCTGCATTGGCGTAGAGTGTGTCTTGATATCCGTAGAAACCGCAGGCGTACAGGCCGACACGACTTCCATATTGGCTGATAGCAATGGCCTGAGATCCTTGGCCATAGGTGTTTTTGACGTTCACGTTGTACAACTTGAAGTCGTTCTTGTGGATGCGAAGCGTGCCACTCGCATCGTTGGATCCAGCTGTGCTCGCAGGGACACCAGCTTGAATGGTGACTTGATTAGCGGCGTAGTTGAGCGTGTCGGACGTGTATCCGTAGATCTGAGCAAGGGTTAGAACTAAGCATCAACGTGCGTCACAAGACATAGGAGACCTACGGTCAGAGGACCCGAGCGTGTAATGTAAACTTGCTCATTGTATGTTCCGGGGTAAATGAAGATGGAGCGCGACGAGCTATCGTTAGGAAGAGCAGCGACAGCAGACGCGACGGTTTTGTATTCTCCAGAAGTGGAAGTCCCAGCCCGGACCACGATGGCCCCAGAAGGAGGGGAAGTACGAGAAGCTGCAAGCACTGCTTGGCAGAAAGTGAGAGCAACAAGCACGAAGACGTGTTGATACATTGCTGGATGTCGATAGGGTCTTCGTTGCGAACCTCAGGTCATCTTATATTCGCCACATTTGCACCCTTGCCATCGCACGGATATATCGCGGTAAGCTGAGAGCTGACGTGACAGGTCCCGGGAAAACTGGGGTTTTGAGTTTTGCGTTGTTCACGAGAATGCGGGGAGTGACAACCGGGACGGTGTCGAGCAACGGGCCGCTCCAGGATCCTGGGTGCAGTGGGCCTGGAGTTCTGATTCCGAGGTCTTGTCAACTCAAAACAGCCGATCAAATGTCCATTGTACTCGATACGGATGGCTTGGCATTCGATGGCGCAAAGAGTCGTTCATTTGGGTGTTGAGTTCAATTGAGCAAGTGGCATAGCCCTCGAAGAGGCCTTTGAAGAGGAAATTTCCAGCTCTGGGTACCTCAAATTGTACAGAGAAGATTAGGTCTTGTTGATCAGAAAGATAAAACCCGCCACCGACACGCTCCGAGTAAATAAGAGTGTAGGGAGTTCCACCACCATCTCTACGTGCGGTCAATCGGCCGCTCCTCAAGAGTTGTTCGACATGTGATGCGGCGGATTGAGATCCTGAAATTTCGACGGTCCGCCTGGATTACCCTCGGTTGAGATTATCGGTTCGGGTGTACACTTGCAGCAAGGGTTTCTGATCCTGGTCGATAGTCAATTCAATTGTTCATGTATATTCGAAGAAATAGCGGGGAAACAGGGGTTCTATAATGATGGGTCGTATTGCAGATTCCTGACTCCATGACAGAGCAGGCAATGTTCGTCATACTCAACCGGTGGTTCCTTTTCAACCCGACTGGCCTGTCGTATGATAGTCAGAAGGTTACAGGATCATCTAGCATTCCTTGATTCAACGGCGTCTACATGCTTTCAACCTATTCTGTCTCTAACCAGGGGAAACCTGCTACTTAGGATAGTCAGGCCTGAATGACGAGTAGGATAGGCAGAAGCATTTACCACTCATACCATCCAATCTAAGAGCGGGTGCCCTCCGCTCCAGCGCGTAACTCGTCCAATAGCTCTCGCAGGCGTGCACGTAGTTTCTTGGTCATGGCATCATCATCAGCGGAGGGGGGTGGCTGCGATTGGTGGTCGAGCTATCAGCTCATTGGAGTGGGAGCGAGGACGGTCGACGCACTAGCTGATCGAGAAGGTACTTTACTCAAGTAGGAAAACTTGTGTAGTACAATTGGAAATGCGTTTGGATGCTTACTTCGGCTTCGTCTATAGTCTGTAAGGAATGAGTCACCACTGAGAGGGAGCGACCAAATTAAATGATTCTGACCAGGATAATAGGGCCTCTGAGTCATTTATACAGGGTGTGAGCAGATGGTATACTAGTTACAGTGACAGAGTGAGATCTTACCTATTCATACCGGAAAGCTGTAGGGCGTGTGTAAGTATATTGAGGAGAGTGTGCGGAGGAGTGCGGAGAGAGGAGCGAGAGAGGAACTGATTGACCGCACTGCCACGCCCTCCGGTAAACTTGTGGGGATGGCCAATGCTTCGCATGGCGGTTTACGGGTCTGGAGTTTACTTTATTATGGTGACCTCTTCTATCCGAGTTACCTATACTCCAAGATGCAATGAACCACGCTTTGAACCACACCCAACTTGTGATAACTACCTGTTCTAACCAAGTTCTAACGTGTCTGTCCGACGCGCCTTTAGGGCGCGACATGTTGTGCATAAGGCTCCGAAGCCGACTGGTTGTGCGATAATGTTTGTAAAGCCTAACTTGTAGATGTACATTCGACATTCATCTCTGGTGTACGAGAAGACAAGTCATTGACAGTAGTTCAACGTTCAGCGTCAAGTTCAGAGGTTTACTGGAGGACCAAAGGTGTGGTGCAGCTGGTACGGCTATGTCCGTAGAGCGTGATGGCCATGTATTCGGCAGTGATAGTCGAGGAGGAGACCATGTGTTTGTATACCATACATGGGTCTATGACGCAGTTTCTGTGGAGCGTTGGCCCAAAGAGGCAATCTAGCAGCAAGCGAACCAATTGAACAGCGGGGACGTAACCCATCACTGATGCGGAGGGTCGCTTAGGACCCTCAGGAAAAAGGACTCGCTTTCGTAAACTCCAGACTCGTAATCAAAGCGCCAGTTGCCGGTTGTTGACGAGCGCTCGGCTAGTGGCGGCGCCTAAGCTGACAGCGAAGGACTGAAGACTTTTCTTTCGTTTTCCTCCCTCCCCTGAAGATCGAATGCAAATCAATAGATAGAATAAATCACGGGAGACACCAAAACCCTTGCTAGCAGTGTCTACGATCACACTTGCAATTGGCTGTCAAGACCAATGGACTCCGACACTTCTTTCTTTCCCGGTTTGAACGCAATCATCGACAGCACCTCCTCAGAACCATCCTTCCCTGATTCGCCGTTCCGCGCAGTGGTTGAGCCATTCGACTTCGAGCTCCCTGTTTTGAAACGAACTCGTGAAACCTGTTCTGTCACTGTACGGCTCGTCCAGGCTCTTCCCCGGGCGACTCGAAGAATGATGAGGCATGGCACAATGCACTGTATGCAAGGTCAAATATATCGTCGTATCGATCAAATGGGTAACAGAATTACCTGCATCTGCGAGAATAGAGGGATGAAGGCATTGGCAATCGTCTTATGCGAGCCATAGAGGATCACAAATATGAGGGAGATGATGCCGTACGGTGTAGCCGACTCGATCAATATCCAAGAAATATTCGAGTATATCCTTCCATACTGTGCTCCGAGGGCCTTCATCATTTGGCGCCGCATATCGAGGAGACGGGCGACCATCAGGATGTTGAGAAGAATATTGAGCGCTGTGATGATACCAAAATATGGCAATGAGAAGTTGACTGTCGTGGTCGCCCAGAGGCTGGACTGTGGTTGAGCCGCCTGGAGGGTAAAGAGAACACCAAGGGCTAGTTTGGCGTGGATGAGTCTTCAGGAAGGGTTAAGGAATGGATCACTCACCTCCCACTGCTAGCCAAGCGAGAATAGGAATCGGTAGAACCCACCATTTACCATAGACCTTATAGCAACGATAAATCTGGCGGACGTGCCAGTGCATCAGGATGCGACAGGTTTCCGAGAGAACGAGGAAACCCACTAATAATGCATCTGCCACCAGACTGAGAGCAACAGATTCTGCGTTTCCTATCGTATTGGTTGTAACAGCTTGCTGCTCGAGTAAATAGGCAAGGCTTCCGCCGGGGTAGTTCTTGTTGTTAATATAAGCCTCCTGGCTAAATCGCATGTTCAACGTTATGTTGAGGGACGAAAGGACAAAGAGAATGGCAACGTAGATCAACCATTTCCAGCTATGATTATTGCGATATTGAACGAGATAGTAGGCGCATGTCGCCACAACGGCTATGGTGACACCTGAATCAAGATGGAAATGTAAGTCAAGCTGACAACACGTCAAGGAGGAGCAGACGTACCATACACTACAGCCCCAATGTAGACTGCGACGAAATTGACCTGCTCAAGCCAGAGCAAAGCGGGATCCTCTTGGGTGGCATACGGGTTCGGCATAAAGAAGGGAAGGCGTTGATCGGTGTAGTATAGTTTGGACGATCTTTAAAACAGACGCCCCAGCGAAACCGCGAAACAGACAGCATTTCCGTCCTGGACATACAAAAAAACCAACCTTGGGGAAGACTTCTTCGTCCAGAGCTGATCGATCAATGGCTGCCATTATTCTCTTTTGAGTTGTACCAGACCATATCCGTCGCCACCGCATGACAGCACATGGCAGAAGTGCATACTCGGTTCATCGTCCGCCCGTGACTTGAAACGGCGTGCTGCACACGGATTATCCAGAACTCAGGATGGTGTATTCACACAGACGCAGTGATACATGAAGGTACGGATGGACAAGCTATCCCAAACAGGGGAAGAAGCTCCCAAGCTTTGGGCTTGAAGGATTGTGCGCGAATGTTAGTCGACACCAAGCTCCGAGACGGTTCAGGACCCACATATCATCCGTCATGGACTATGTGAATGCCCATGTCCATGGATATGGTCATGTTGGTGTTCATTTTGATCGGTCTTGATACTCATGTCTGTATCTGGAGCGTTGGGAAGACCCGCTGCGACGTTAGGTCGAGGAAGGTGATCAATCGCATTGGATAGCACGTCTTGAAGCCTTTGGTTCAAGGTAAATGCCAGGTTTGCAGTAGACACTATGGCGGCAAGCGCGCACAGCCCATATATGAGCACGACGGCGTGCTTTGACGGTTTCCATGCATGTGGGGAAGAGTCGGGAGCGGGCAAGTCCTCGAACTCTTCGTAGAGGTTCAGCTCGCGGTCTTTCTATTCATTCTTTCTATCTAGCAGAGGGGAGTAAGGATTTGACATTCTGACCATGAAGTCTGCCAGATGGCCTATTGGGACGGGTGGGGGTTGACGTGCAAGCAATTGGAGTGAAAGCAAGGATGTACTTTTGGGAGGACTCCATCGGGCTTCCTTGGATCGTGGTTTAGATGCCCATTCCAGAATCGGAACAATGCGTACAATAGATGAGTGTATGGGACTGGGAACGCCTCATACCGTTCGCGATGACAGCGCCCGCCGTCAAGAATCCGGAGCAGCATCAATAAGCTTGTCGGGTTAAACGTGTTTTGAATTCAGTCTTAGCCCGAACAATCATCTGAAGTGAAAAAAGAGGTGAGATTGGTCCCACAGGTGAGCCATGGTGCGATTCCATTCTGGATCAAAAACGGACTCACACCTGGAAGAAAAGAAGAGGCAACTTCCCATCCACAGCCTCTTGTTGCGGCCTCGTCGGAATCTTCATGACTTGTATCACTTTCAGGGTGGTGGATCGCCTCATCAACGGCTAATCAACTGTCCTCCAACAGGCAACGACCTCCTTGCCTTTCTCGATGCTTGCTGATACGGATTCCAATATAAGGCAGGGTCTGGAAATGCGATATTCATCAGAGTCTTCAGAAGTCCAGCCATTTCAGCATGAAGCTCTTCAAGCAAATAATCGCAACTATGGTTCTCTTGTGCGGAACCCTGTCTCTTGCAAACGCTACACCATGTAAGGCTCTCAGCTCTGGCAGTACTGTTGATGCTAAAAAGGATTCCTAGTACCAGAGTCGGAGACTACGGTCGATTGCAATGAGGCTGACTTGTCTAGGCGAAGCAGCACTTCACATCTGGCCTTGTGCAACTGAAGGGCTCCGCCAGCTGCATCGAATAAATCAATAACTGTTCCGAAGGGTCAACTGCACTCATCTGAGCCTGTTGACAGTTGTTTTAGTTTGAAATTTACTCGTATTTTATGTGTTCTTTAGGGGAGAAAATGGTATTCTGAGTATTGTCGACGGCAAGGTTGAGGTTGGAGTCAGATTCAAGGGAGGCTGTTGTTTACACTCCCACCGGCCGGTTACAAGTCAGAACCGGTTACCAGTACCGGCGAGCGCTTAGCTGGCGTTTAAGCAACGCGGCTTAATGGGAAGTGACTGGTGGCCTTCAAGTTTTTATCTCGAGTGAGCAGCTCAAAATTATAAAGTGATAAGGGAGACATGTAATAGAATTAGAAGTGAGCTTAACGATATGTATCTAGCTACACATGACTCTCAAGGCCAATGGATTCTTTCTTTCCAGGCTTGAAGGCGATCATCGACAGCACCTCCTCAGAACCGCCCTGCCCAGATTCGCCATTCCGCGCGGTCGTCGACCCATTCAGCTTCGAGTTCGCCGTTCGGAAACGGACTTGCGAGACTTGCTCCGTCAACGTTTGACTCGTCCATGCTCTTCCCCGTGATACCCGAAGAATGATGAGGGTTGGCACAATACACTACATAGAGGGTCAGACCAGTGAACCGATCGAGAAAATGTGTGATTAGTTACCTGCATCTGTGTGAATAATGGGATAAATACATTGGCAACTGTCTTGTGTGAGCCATAGAGGATCACGAAGATGAGTGAGATAACACCATATGGTGTAGCTGACTCAATCAATATCCAAGAAATGTTCGAGTATATTCTTCCATGCTGCACTCCGAGGGCCTTGATCATTTGGTGCCGCATGTGGAGAAGGCGAACGACCATCATAATGTTCAGCAGAATATTAAGTGCTGTTATGATGGAAAAGTACGGCAATGAGAAGTGGACGGTGGTGTGCGCCCAGAGGCTGGACTGTGGCTGGGCAGCCTGAATGCTGAAGAGAATGCCGAGCACTGGGACTATGTATGAGGCTTTGGAGGAGCCTTGACGGTTCGAGAGCTTACCTCCTACTGCTAGCCAAGATAGGATGGGTATCGGTAGAACCCACCAAACGCCGTAGACCTTGTAGCAGCGATAAATCTAAGAACGACGCATTAGTATTCCAGCCCGCTAGACGAGACGAGAAAACTAACCAATAGGGCATCCGCCACTAGACTGAGCGCGACGGATTCCGCGTTTCCTATGGTATTTGTCACGACAGCCTCCTGTTCGATAAGATAGGCAAGGCTTCCACCAGGGTAGTTCTTATTGTCGATGTAGGCCTCCTGACTGAAACGCATGTTCAACGTGATGTTGAGGGACGAGAGGATGAAGAGCAGCAAGACATAGATCAACCACCTCCAGTTGTGGTTACTACGATATCGAACAAGGTAGTAGGAACAGGTTGCAACCACGGATATGGTGATACCTAGATTAGAGTCAAACGTGAGGGCAGATAGTCTCCGGTTGAGGATTCGACGTACCGTAAGCTACGGCACCGATGTAGACGGCGACAAAATTGACCTGCTCCAGCCAGAGCAAGGCAGGATCTTCTTGGGTGGCATACGGGTTCGGCATATTGGAGGGAAAGAGGTTGGCCAGCCTGACCTTATTCGGATGACCTCTTAAAACGGTGCTCCAACGAACCAGAGAACCAACCTGTATGTCCTCCTGGACATCCAAAGAACCGGCCTTGGGAAAGCATCAACCGCATTTTCCAGCTGATCGGTCAATGGTGCAATTATTCTGGTATGATCTGTCAGATCAACCTCACCGCATGACAGGGTGGGTCAGAAATAGATGCTTCTATGCCTCATTTCCATCATCCTTCGAGGACCCGGAATGGCGCGTTATTACGAAGCATTCTCATGTTTCCGGGGATTGACACGGCGTATTTGCCAAGAATACGAAGGAAGACATGGATGTACATGATGTAGATATCAATAACAGGCCGAAACGGAAACAAGCTTGGAGGGCTTGAAGGATTGCACTGCAGAGAGATCAGCCAACGTGCAAATCCTCGGAGATGTACCAGGACCTACACATCTTTCGCTTAAGGACCATGAGAATGCTCATGCCCGTGGTCATGCTGATGTTCATGATGATCATGCTTCAGGCCGGGTGCCTCAGCAGCTGAGTCCTTAGGAAGACCGACCCCAATGTCAGGCTGAGGGAGGTGGGCAATGTTATACGAGGGGCCGTTACGAAAGCTCTTCTGTAAGGTGGTCACCATATTTGCCACAGAGACTGCGGCAACAATCGCGCATAGCACGTAGAACAGCAGTACGACGCGCTTTGACGGTGCTTTGGCATCTGTGAACGAGTCGGCGTCGAGCGAGTCCTCTATTTCTTTGGACAGTTCCAGCTCGGAGTCGAGGCGATCATCTCGTGGGTTGTGTAGAGCAGAATACGGCAGCGGCATTACGATCAGGAAGTCTGCAGCATGACCTAGCGTAAGTGAATTTGCCTCAAAAGTCTTGACACGACCAAGCACGTACGTTGTGGGTAAACAAGGACTACCTATTTCTCCCCCTTCATCGCAATTTAGATGCCATTAGATACTGTCTGGGGTCCATAAGTCCCAATACAGAAATGCTTATGAGGATGTGCGAAGACCGATGCGTGACCATGGACACCACAGCTTTCATTTGACCGCAAAACAAACAAGTCCACACATGGTGTATATCCGAGTTGCCGGACCAGCAGTTTCAACTCAGTTAATAAGCTATTTCGCCCTTCGAAGCTACCGAACTGGAACAGTCATCGATGCATCAATGGGTCCTGCACGGGCTGAGGCTACTAAATCTGGTTCTCCAGAATTCACATACTCCCACACGAACTATCTCATCTCCGCTGATGTAGGTGAAGCAGAGAAGCAAATCGAATTGCCAATGTATTGTGATACGACAGAGTTCCATTCTCAATCAGGATGGTCTCCCTTCTCCTCTCTTCGTAAAGGCTGTGGGTTCCGAGAAAACAAACATGCTATACCTTCTCACCAGAATCTGATCGAAGACATACTGCATCTTCGGGCACTCCAGGGTATCGCATGGCCTCGGGATTCAAAGAATTGTTTTGAAGCCAGCAGCTCTGGATTCATCAAGTTCTTGGGCGGCCGGTCTACCATCATCAAGTGGGGCTCTTTTTTCTTATCTCGAAGCCTGAGGGCAGCTGTACCGCGAATGTGGATAAAAGGCGAAAGCCTCTCGTCTCTCATCTTCACCAATCAAGCCCTTTCAACCATGTATTCCTTCAAGCAACTGCTAGTCTCGGCTCTTCTTCTCCTGTGTGGAGGCGGCCTCGTCGGCGCTGCGCCAAGTAAGGCTTCAAGCTCTAACTATCTTCCCAAAATTGACGATGATCCCCACAAGTCGCGGCAGAGGGTATGGTCGAATGTGGTGTGGCTAAGATGGCTAAGCGAAGCACCACTTCCCACCTGGCTTTGTGCGACTGAGTATTGTGCGCCCTCTCTCTCATCTGTAGGGAATGAACAACTGTTTACCTATCAGGGATCCTAGGTTGTTTTTGCCATCGGCTTTCAAGCTGATACGGCGAATCACGCTGTTGATATTATTGTGTTGTATTCTACTGGTTAATAGAGCTGCATGGTGTTTCAAAGCCCGTCCGAGTTTGAGCGCTGTCTTGGGTGCATTTAGTATATAAGGAGTAGCTCTGTCCCCCAAATTGCGGCGTCAGGAGCCATCAACCTTGCTCAAAGCACCATGCGTCTTTCGGCAACAAACCACAAATTCAGAGCCTCCGCAAAGATGGGCCTCTGCTGTCTGGTGCTCATAACCTTTGCCATTCTCGCTATGTCATCTTCATTGAAGAGGCCAGTCCAGGTTATGCCGCATAGTTCGGAATATCTGACTCGAGATGTTGGTGAGCACTGCGTATAGCAATTGTGTGTGGATTTCGAAGCTGACGGTTTCATGATGTGCACCTACAGGATATGGCCTTCCTCACCTCACCTGGAATATACCTCCTTTGGATAGAGTCTCCCTCTCCATGGAGAACACGCAACATTTTGGCTTCGATGGTGAATTAGCAGACCTCGAGTGGAATTCAACCCTTCCCTCCGGCGGTGCCGTTGTGTATCTTGGCTCCAACAAGAAGCAATTCACAGTCGGCGCCTTCCATAGGCTCCGATGTCTGAACATCATCAGGAAGAGCCTGGTTGAGTTATATTCGGACGTCCGTAGCGGAAGAAGTCTGGGGAGCAGGCAACCGCGATTGGTCAGGCATTGCATGAACTATTTACGCCAGATGACCTTGTGTGATGCCGATCTTACCTTGGAATCTATCAGGAGTGATCACGGAGACCATCTCACCAAGTGGGATATCCCCCACCAGTGTCGAGATTGGACGGCGGTCTACGGAGAAGCGGAGGGGAATTTCAATCGTCGAACAGAATGGACAACTAATACACCGAGATAACAATACTATTTCAGCTTCTGCGATACATTCCGAGTCGCTACTATTTCGTCCCAGCGTCGTATTTCCTCATCCAACAATTGATATGGCACCTCCCAGTCCCTGCACATGTATACGCCACCTGTTCGATCGGTGTCAAAATCTCGCGCCTCAAAGTCGCCAAATTCCAGGGTCAAATCCGCTGAGCACAACGCAGCCTGTCGAAGATAATTAAGGCAGTGTTGTATATGTCCTGGGGTCGCATGAGCTGCCTTGCCAAAGGCCAGGTTCAAAACTCTCAGGCAATGCATCTGATGAAACATGGACACCTGGAAAGCTCTCTCCTCAGACCCAAGTCGCGTGAAGCCGAAGTCGAAGCTTGTAAGCGTAAACCAGTCGTCGTCGGAATCACGACCGAGAAGTGGATAATGTACGGATTCCTCTGCGACCATAAAAACATTTGGTATTTCTTCGGGGAGCGGAAGGATACTGGGATAGTCATGCCCTCGATACGCTGCGAAGCCAAAGGCGCCGTGGTCAGCTATTCCAAAACGATCGAATGGGAAGTGGTGTCTCACAATATTTGCGCAATTTAGCTGGTGTGCTCGAGATAAGAATGAGGTTAACCGCAGACACGAGGAAAAATACAAGGGATACGAGTTCTAGACGACACAAAGTCATGCTAATGCGAGGCGGCACTGTGGAGGAGTGTGCGAGCCCTGGTCCGCTTCCTCTATTTCCCATTAATTGGGAACTGGAAGGCTGCGATAGCACACAAATGGGCGTATCAGAAATACAAGAATAGTGGCACGCAGATCGGAGATCCGGATTGCCCGCAGAGGATCTGCCGCTTCCTCATTACATTCTTGTCGTCCAAATGGATCCCTTTTCATCTACATCAAAAGAAGGGCACAGATCAGCTCCTGCCTTCATGGAAGCGAAGACCGCTGGATCGCAGATACCGGAGAATGCTCCAAGAATGCTCTTCAATCTGATATACCCACAAAAATGGCAAGCGGCGAACAAGAACAGGAGAACATAAACCGTCTGAGGTGCCAAGGGGTCCACTACCTGCCGAAATTTCCACATAT